>CM055829.1:8015937-8393286 GCA_029582265.1 Zoroaster sp. YZ-2022
GTTCTCTGCCCAATCACATTCTCTTGGCCCATCTTTATACGCAGGTACACTTTTTCAAAGTCCCTTCTTTCTTTAATTTTGTATGGCAAATTGTAAACACAATAATGGATAAATTCCTCGTACAAACCCCCTTTTCTGGTTGTATTTTTTATGTGACAAATAAGTAAAACGTACAAAGCATAATCTGACGTGTGACTGTTCTTGTTTTTTTTTTAAATAATAATAATAATAATCATGGTATTTTATCGTGGTTAATAGTTAAAATATAAAATGCTGCAGAAAACACAGTGAAAATAAAGTACAAATTCGTTGAAACGATCCGCACGTTCACTGCTCGTTGAGGCCGCCATGACAGTTCCAGCAAGTGTACGTGTGTGTACGTGTACACGACTCAGCACGGCACTAAAATGGACTACTTTCGTACGCTGTGCGCAGACATAGCATGACGTAATTTTACCATATTTGGTCATCCAGATAGCTGAGCACGCCTGACAGCTGAGACCGTGACACTGGACAGCTGAGACCGTGACACCGGCCGTGCAGCCGCCAGCGTATTTTTTTTTTACACCGCAGCGACGGGTTTTGTGCAGTAAAAGTGCCAATTCCGGTCTTGAGAGAGAGACTACGAAACCCTAGGCGCGCGACGATAGAAAACTCCAAGCTGCAGTCGACCATGGCGCTCTGCAGTGGAACTCATGGAGCCATTCCCTCTCCGTTGATGGTAGGTTTTTTTTGCGTGTCGAAATTCCCTTCGCGCGCATGCGTGCTGAATGGGTTCATAGTCTTGACACATGGGCGAAATGCGTACAAAACCCGTCGCTGCGGTGTAAAAAAAAATTACGCCAGCCGCCATACTTTCACCACCAATGCTAAACTTTGTCCTTGGTTGGTAGCTAGCGAGCGAGCCTCGAAGCGTGACGTCAGATCTTCAGCACAACGCGTTAACTTTTCTAATGCAATCCTTTGAGTGGTACGCCTAAGCCTGTCTATATCCTATCAAGGATATAGACAGGGGACCAGTCTAATGCGCGCGTAGCCTGAAGATCTGACGTCACGCTTTGAGCTTGAGGCGCGTGAATTTTTCCCGATGCTGAACTTTGACCTTGCTTGGTAGCTAGCGCACGCAAGCATCGAAGCGTGACGTCAGATCTTCAGCACAACGCGTTAATGTATCCAATGAAATCCTTTAAGTGTTACGCCTGGAGCCTGTCTATATCCTATCAAGGATATAGACAGGGGAACAGAATAATGCGTGTGGTGAACATCGTGGTGCGCGTATAGACGTAGACGACGTGTACATTGATTGTGTGTAAGCAGTGGCGCACCCAGGATTTGATTGGGGGAGGGGGCTCAAAATATTTTTATTTGAAATCCAATATGGGGGAGAGACATGGCTGACCCAAACCATAACCGCTGGCGCGGCTGCAGCCATGTCCCTAGTCGTGCTCGTCAGTGAACCTACGGCACATGTTAAATGTTTCCTGGTGGTTTCTAGTCATAAAAAGAAGACTTTATGGCATGATTCGGACTCGTAGGGTTTTACCTTCCATATAATTTCCTCCTCTTGATGTAAAGAACTTGAGCTTGTTTCGTCTGCAAGATTTCTATAGTTAAATACTTTCATTGCGTGGACGTAAAGTTTGTGATCATTCCGGGCGGAGCTAAATTTTTCAAACACGAATTTGGCGGCAAAACCAAATCCCAATATTATCCAATCGGTGTTTGCTAAGAGTGTCACATAATCTTTGTAAATTAAAACCCAATCCTGGGCCATTGTGTACAAACTGGAAAGGAGTTGATTATAATGCGGGCGTGTTTAAATTTTACGAGTAACCTCAACGACAGTCAACGACCTCAACAAGAGAAACGGACAACAGGAAATGAAAATAAAATTAAGTAAAGCTGCTCCCTGATCAGGGTGCACCATGGCAGGAGGGGGGGGGGGAATGTATAAAAATGCTTGTTATATATACTGGTGGCCCTTCAAGCTTACATGCACATGCATACGCAACGCCGTAAAATATAATAGTGAGTGGAATAAATGGAAAACTTTTGGAGGGGAGCTTGAGTCTCCTGAGTCCCCATCCCTTGTACCACTGCCCTATACTCCTTGCCGAACTCCTCTGTAGACAAGACTTGGGCTCAGATTTTGCTCTCTTTCCTGGCTCCTTCTTTAAAAAAAATAAAACATCAGCGGGCCCTTGGGGGGGCTCGAGCCCCCCAAGCCCCCCCTTGGGTGCACCACTGTGTGTAAGCGTATATGCACTGTTCAGTACGTGTGCGTCAATAACATTCTCTCGCGCGCTGCAAACGCATACGTGCACGTATGTGTATTATAACGGCTTGGCGACAACATTTTCTGAATCATTTACGTTAGAAATCTCAAAATATCGGCAAGGATCAACGGACAGATTTCCGTAAAACTTTCTTGAAAGGTAAATCAACATTATTTATTCAGATTAAGGAAAAAATGTCAGAGAGTCAACGGTAAAACTTTAAAGAATCTTCTGTTCGTTGACACTGTTTTTGTTGCAATTCAGGGGTGTCATTTCATTATGAATTTCTTTAAAAAAATTCAGTTTTACAAAATATTTTGAAAAATGTGAGAGTTGTGTTTTTCATTGTGATTATTAATGGTTAATTAAATTATGATAAAAGGTATGAAAATTTAAATATTAAACCGTTTCGCTTTTTTTTTGCCCTGTCACATTAATGGTATGGCCTACAATGCGCGTCAAGCCTCGGATCACGTGAGACCCTTCCTCGACTCCCCCATAGCCTAGCCATGCGCGCGCATGGATGATCATCATCAAGAAACCAAATAATTATTCAGTAGAGCGCCACCCAGCAGCGCAGCCATATCATGTCAAGTATACTATAGTATCTAGTATAAATTACATACACAACGGCCAACCACCAGCCATCCATGTTTTTATTTGTGCATATTAGATAAGTTACGTATACGTCATTGTATGTACGTTATGACATCGGTAGTATCAAACATTCCCAAAAGTGAAAACAAGTTTACGTTTTTGCCTTTAGAAGGCAAAAGTTGTAAAACATTGAATGCTAAAGATGTCCAGGAGCTTTTGATGAAGTGGTAGGTTTCTTTCCACTTTTTGAGATAGAATCCACCGCGCGCTGCACGCATGGCATGGGCCTGCATATTCTGCATGGTTACCAAAATTATGTAACGCAGACGCAGTCTGACGTTAACGTTGGCGTTAGTTACTAACGTTAACTGTTAGCACTAGTACTTATAAGGAGCACTGGCCATTGATAGTGATCAATGACCAGTGCTCCTAAGTATGCAGTAGCGTTTGCCGGGACAATGTTGTTGCAGAGCATGGAAATTGGAATCGGTGTCCTAGATAGTACAGTCAGTACGCACCAACTCCGAGATTGCACTCCAATCCTCGGACTGCACCCGTATATCAGGAGACAGTTGCGCTGTGAAATTATGTTGGAGATGGAGGTCATCTGTGTCCCAAATGGGAAACAAACGTGTCTTCATATACGGAGACTTTTTCTTGGGGAATTTTTTTTCTTAACAAGAAAAGATAAAGTGGTGGTATACAACCTAGGCCTACATGTATGAACTATAAATTATAATAAGCGTTACCGAAATTGTGTGCGCAATGAATTATGGGAGCTGGGATTTGAAAAAAAGTTGTAAACAAACGCACACGTGTTTGGTCAGAAAATGTACGTTTTTACGTATTACAGCAAAATTATTGAGAATTTTTTTTTAATGAATTAAAACAACATTTTTATAATTAAGAAAAGAATTGATTTTTTCCCCAAAAAACTACGCAAATGGAGGAATTCTCAGCTGATTTCTGATTCCTGGGCCATATTTGAGTCTTTTAAGCATTTTTTCTTCTAAAAAAAGGGATAAATTGCAGATAATTTCATCGTATTTAAAAACACAAATTAGGGCCTAAGCATTATTGTCAAACCATGGTCAAACCCACAATAATGATGATTATAAATTGGGGGTGTCCGTCAAGCGTTAAAATTAAAAACATAAACATTTTTTTTTTTAAATAAACAAACACAAAATTGCTGCCACCCAAAAAACAAACCTTTAAAAAATAATTTAAAATCAAACAAAGTACTAGTTGAGACGACAATTATCTTGTCAAGAAAATATATTATTATATTATTTTGGGACCCTGGCCGATTGTAGATATTGGGGACACGGATCACCGCCCATCAGATCTGAAATGATAATATTGTATTAATTATAGCTTTTGTGAAACACCAATAAATTGTTGTTCCTACCGCTAATTAGATTGTACAAAAAATAACAATTGAATATCAGGAACGTATAAAAAAGGCATGTGGCACAAGGCACTGCTTTCTCCTTTTTACCATCATATACAATATATATTTGTTGTCGATGAGGAGAATATTTCTAAAAGAAAATATGTTCCGAAAACCGAACTGAAGAGCTTCTTGGCAGTTAGTAGTGATCGAGTTTGCCTAAAAAGTACAGTGCGACAAGCAAATTAGAATATAACTGTCAGTCCAGAAATCAGCTGAAAAATTCTTCGTTTGCGTGGTTTCTGGGAATAAAAAATGATTCCTTTCTGTAAATGTTCTCTAATTTAACTAATTCTTCATAATTTTTTCAATAATTTTGCTATAATACGTAAAAAAAACTTCAATTTTCTGACCGACCACCTTTCTCCTCCAATGACTTTGTGCACAAATATGTGTGTTTGTTTACATCTTTTTTTCCAAAACCCGACTCCCTTAATTCATTGCATGCACAGTTCCGATAAGGTTTGTAAAACTTGTAGCTTTGCATGGTGAGGAGGATAAGTAAGACTAATTGCGGTTACACCATGTGAAATTCTCTATTGAGTAGTAATTAGTTCTGAAAAGAACTGGAGGTACAACTCGACGTTTCGATCAGTGTGTTCTGAGGACGATCAGAGCACACTGATCGAAATGTCGAGTTGTACCTCCAGTTCTTTTCAGAACTAATTACTACTCAATTGAGAATTTCACATGGTGTCACCGCAATTAGTCTTACTTATCCGATAAGGTTTATTAGGCCCTACTTACCTTTTCAACATTTGAAATGTAATTATGGTTTTGGCCTGGTCGCCGAATGCCTATTGTATTCGTTCAATTATTTTTCTTCTTGTTTCTGCCAATACCCCATAGGTTTAACACGTGAAAGTTGTCGATAGATGATGTCATACTGAGCATCGCCACATCAATACAAAACATGCACCATATGAAAGCCTGTGATGTGAATTAGTGTCTAAAACATCATAACATCAGTAAATATCATGTTATTCATATTTTAGTGTGACACTGCGGGGGGGGGGGGGTTAAGACGTCTCGACGCTTGTGACAACTCAACACAAACAACTAGGATCCACGACAGCACTCACGCCTTGTGACAACTCAACCTACGCAAAACTCGACCTACGAGTCATACTTCGCATTTTCACATAAATACAAATCATGAACCTTATGAAATCCCATCTAAAACCAATTATGTAATCGTTACGCCAGTAAATATTATTTCATTAACATTTTAGTCTAATCTGTGAAGATTATGATGTAGTCAATGTAAACTTTGAAATGTTATTGCTCGAATTTACCAACTCAGGTTAGAATGTGGTACCATCCTTTCTCACCCTTTATCACGATAGCAATAAAAATAGTGCACATTCTGTTGTCATTCAACTCTTGTCGGTGTGGTGGTTTTGCAGAAAGGGAAATTTCCATAGGGACTGTACATGTTGGTATGATTGTACGTGACGACGTAATTTGTTTGTACATAGCACCAGCTACAGCATTTGTACACATGGGTTGATTCTACAATACGATGTTCTTTGTTTTCGTATGTTTGAATCATTTGAGAATCGTTGCACACATTTAATGAAAGGGCATTAACTTGATTTGTTACATCCTTTGCATTTATCCACATACAAATGGTCTCAAACGTCTAGGGGACAAACAATGAAATTTGTGTGTACAATGATTACAGTTCATGCGTTTTAAGTTTATTTCAATATATCGTAAATACTAAACAAATAACTCAGTGTCCCAATAATTATCAATATACATGTAGCCGAAACCCCTGTGTTCGTTTTCATGGAACACTTCGTTGCAATTTTGTACTATTGTAGTAATATCTGTACAGAATACTGCAAACACTAATGTCAATTTCGAACAATAACAAACACCTCATCAGTCTCCTGCCACCTACTGTCCCAAAAAACTCCCACTCACAGTCTCATCTACCCACCCGTCCTGTCGATCGGGTCTTGCCTAAAATTACGTTTTGACGAGTTAGTACTACTTGGACGCCTAAGGAACATAATGCAACTTTTGTATACAATGACTACAATTAGACTACAATTAATGCGCATTTTCAGCTTTCTTAGAATTTCTTAACACAAAACACAGAACTGGTGACATCATTGCCCAATATTATCAATACATCTGAAACCCATGTCAGCGTTTTCATCAAAAGCTTAACCTCTATTTTTTTTTAAAACAATATCTTCCGACATAATTTGAAGCAATAAAATTGAAGCATATTTTAACCTGCTGAAGCCACTGTGATTAGTCTTATTTGGCATCACCTGCTTTATGAAATAATAAATTATTAGTTGGTAAAGTGGCAGATTCATAGAAATGCTTATAATTATGGTGTTCTTGTGATTTTTTAAAGATTTTTAGATTTTAGGATTTTTGATTATTTTTGATTTATTTTTTTTATAAAAAAATTAATTGCTGTTATTTTTAAAAGAATAACATAAAAATGGATATATGGATTATGCTAATAAGCTTTTAAAGTTGGTGAAAACAAATTTTTTTTTCATGAATATTAGTCAGACATACAAAGGTCAATAGAAGTCTTCAAGTGTCTGATTTTCATTCATATTTTTTGCCCAAACATTGTGTAGTTGTGTGTCAAAATATGGGTAAGTATTAATATCATAAATACTTGCACATTGCAATTGGTATCGGTATATGTAGTATCGATATATTATAAAGGTACTTTAAATGTAATGCATTAATATCGACACTATTATTCGGTACCGAATAAATACAGTATCGGTACAGTGGTTATGAAATTCGGCGGCCTGTAACTTGAAAGGTAGACGGTGGAATTTTGAAGTAAAACGGGGGTTTGAAGGTATTTTGACAAAGAATCAGTTTATCGTGTGTAAATAGGCCAATTCATTGACCAGTCACAGACCAGTAACACCGAGGCCAATTTGCTTCCTGATAAAAAAAAGTTTCCCAAGTCGGAGACAGTCTCCTAATTGGGGGGGCCAAAACTGTCTCCGTATCTGGAGACATCCGCGGACTGGGGTGCAGTCTCCGAGTTGGTGCATGCTCCCCTACTACTAGTGTAGATGAACTCGGTGACTGTAAATCATACCGTTGCCTAGCCCTAGATTATAGTAGATAACGGGGTGAGATAAGTCATAAGTCTGATATCATAAGATCATGATATTAACATTACTGGTCTGTGACTATGGCAGATCAATGCATAAACAATGAGCCAGTGCCCAATGTTAAATAACGATATTTATACATCAGCCACGGTAATTTTATGTAATGTTAGGCCAGTATGTGCTGGTGGGGTATTACTTTCAGTCACTGAATGCATTAAAACTACATGTACATGTAGGACACCGATTTCATGCCCTGTCAGTGTCAAAAGTCTGCTCTCCGGTCATAATGTTATTGTCCCTTTAAAGATGTACTGTTGACTTGTGCTTGATGGCATCTACATATAAAACATGAAACATTCAACATTTTCTCCCTTGTGGGCTTTGGCCAAGTAACGTTAATTGATGCTTTTACTAGCTTTGGACTTTTATCAATCCTAGTTAAAAATTAAATTTTGGATTTGTTAAAGTTAATTTTGGAATGTTTTCCAAACTTTTTCAACATAGGCCTAAACCCCTTTTAAAAACTGCCAGAAAAATGAGACAACAAGTTTGAAATAATCTTTCTTAAAATGCATCATTAAAGAAACTTTGCTATGTATTAGTTAGGGAACTCCACAATAATTGCTGGTGTTTTTCGTTGTTTAGACATGCAATTTCCTGAAATTATTGTTTTCATATAATCATTAATAATTTCTGAAGAGAAAGACAATACTTAGAATAAGAGTCAGGTAAGCTAAGTTTATCCTGTTAACAAACCGTAACACGGGACCCACCATAATTTATGTTTAAGTTAAAAGCATATAAATTTGTTATCCTTGCCTCAAGTAAAATAGCAATGTTCCAATGAAAAAGAAATTTTTTCAGAAATTGCTGGCCTGATAAAATATATAAAATAGTGACATTACTTGATCGGAAGAGAAATATAATTGAGAATAGCAAGCATAAGAATTAACTGTTAGTGTTAGACAGAATTTTACAATATTTTATAACATACGTGTACTAAAGATTGAATACAGTTCTTCTAGTAGTGTATTTCATTATACCACAGGTCCATGAAGGGTAGGATTGCTGCGCAGTACTTCAGCTATGATACTATCTTCCAGTCTTACCAGAAAGATGATTTTGCACTAGTAAGTATCTCTGGCAGGTCATTACATGGATTGCATGTAAATATTGAGTACCTCGGAATGTAACCACAATGTAATACATTCAATTGTATACACGTTTGAGCCAGAAAGAAACTGACAAATTTGGGCGCTGAGTGTAAGTCCTAATCATGGATAATTCTGTGATTTTGTGTAGGAATGCATAGATACTGTCGACTACTATATATACATACAAATACAGTGTGCATTTTCAGTTATTTCAGGAACCGGATACCCAAAATTGGAAATCTTCAGATGCCCGGGTATATAGCTTATGAGAATACAGGGACCTGACGTAAACGGCTGTTCGATGTCAGAGATGAGGCAGTGGACAACGTGTTGCATTATGCAAATGAAACATACGCCAGACAGTGCCACGTGAGGAAACGCGCACAGACAGCGGGCACAGGTTCGGGTAATGTAACCCTACGGCGCGGGTAATAAACCTTACAGCGCGGGTAATAAACCTTACGGCGCGAAAAGATCAGGGAAAAAATGCTGAAACGACCTTTTCCCCCTCTATGCGGAAACAACACGGTCCGGGATTTCTAAGGGTGGCCAAGACACTCTCTGGATTTTTCCACACCGCTGGGGGTAAGTCCGGAGCCGGGGAATCCCGAGACACCGGCGAACACTTACGACAAACACAAGAGAGGCGGCCTGAGAAATACTCTATAAAATTATTTTAGTATCATGTCCTAAAAAATCATAATCCAAAGCCAACATGACGTACGGGATATCCTTATTTAGAAAGCAGGGGCGCGGCAAGGCACAAGGACATAATTCAACACGTGTTTTGTGAACATGAACAACCAACCAGTGCTCAGGGGTGCATTTTTGCGACCTTGACCAGAAACATGTTTGGGCTTCGGTCATTGGTTAAGCGTTTTCGCGAGTTCGGTTGTGCTGTGATGACATCATTGTTCTGACCAAATGTGAACCAAAGTTTGCGATCGGTTACGCTTGATTTCAAGATGGCGGATTGTAAAAAGTAACAAAAGTTTTGTTAATTATTTGCTAAAACATGATGGAATGATTGTTCGTATACTAGTATATCTTTCAAGTTTATTACTAGCACTCACGAGTCAGTTCTATTTTGCAAACATTTTAAATTACACTGTATATTTTGAGAAGCATTGATAATTGGGCACGTCGCAAACTGAAAACAATTTTCTGGTTACGTTCGCATTTTCGTGTAGCTATGCTGTCTTGTTTCTGGTCAAGAATATGACGTCAGAAACAAGTTTCTGGTTAGGGTCGCGAAAACACGCCCCTGATCACGCACTACACCATGTGCAGTGACATGATCTTCGAGTCTCCTGACTTAGTCACATGTGATGTTCAGGTATGCCGCTGTGTGCGTCCGTGCGATCAATGGGGCATTGTTTTGTACATCGTACAATTGTAACTCGGGTTATCAAAGACAGGTACTTTTGTAGCGATCAGTTTTATTTCAGAAATAACTTTCAGTAAATGCAATACAGGTATTTATTTCACCAAGAGGTTTTACTTTAATAAAAACAGCACAGTAAAGAAAAGATCAATTTAAGTATGGTATCCTCTGTATTTAAAGCTCAGTTTTGTTACTTTTTACAGTACATGTACATTTGTACACCACCGGAGGCATGTTTTCAACAAAAATGAAAATGGGTATCTGGGTATCCGAAGTTTCCTGAATTTGGGTATCCGGTTCTAAAAATATCCGAAAATGCACAGCCCTATTTGGTCTACATAATGATTCCCACCTCTGTATTAAAAATGACTGGTAGCATCCCCATTCCCCACACAAACAAAAACAGTTTATGTCTCCCACACTAATCCAGTAACTGTGTGATCAAAAGGCACAAATTCCAACTCATGATACTGGCACTGCAGTCAACTCAAAACAAACTAGATACATCAAACAAAAGCCAGTAAGTCTGTGAAAGGCCGTCAGCAAATGTGACTTCTAAAGCCTTTTTCTGAGTTGTCTTCATTTTGTTAACAAAAAATCAGAGACTACTATTTATATGGCTTAAATGTTCAGTCAGAATTTTAAGTTGTTTATGGGTAACTGGAACCGAAAATGGAACCAGGTAATTCAGTCGGGTATCTGGGTATCTGGGTATCTGGGTATCTGGGTATCTGGGTATCTGGGTATCTGGGTACCTGGGTACCTGGGTATCTGGGTATCTGGGTATCTGGGTACCTGGGTATCTGGGTATCTGGGTACCTGGGTATCTGGGTACCTGGGTATCTGGGTATCTGGGTATCTGGGTATCTGGGTATCTGGGTACCCGGATACACGGCACAGCCTTAACATACAGTAATATGTTTCACACAGTTACATGCATTGTACCTTTTAAAAACTTTGTGGGTTTTGTGGGTCTGTTATAATAACCTGCTGGTGAAATGGACTCAGTAGTAAAGTAAACGGGAAGATACAACATGTATAATGTCAGCAAACTGTTTTGAGTATGCTTACCTTCTTTGAAACAAGATATCCATTAATTAAACAACCAACCTGTGAAAGTTTCAGCTCAATGCAGAACCTAAATCATGAGAAAAGTATGAAAGAACATGAAGGCCTTGAATTGTATGGAGGCCACTACCTCTATCACCCTTGTCATGGCCTTGGTGACCCTTTGAAATGTTTCCGTACACATTTGTATTTTCTACTAGTATACCCTTCATCATCAAGGAAAACATTGCCTTGCCCCTTCACTATAAAGAGCAAAATTCCAGTGTTGATAAGTGTTCACAATTTTAACAGAAAACACTTGCCCTCTGGCAACCTTTTGAAAATGTGCATATGTGATGTGATCTGGGAAAACCCTCCACATGGTGAAATTTGTAATTTTTGTGTTTTATACATCAAATTAATCGGGACACTGCATGTGCTCTTTTCAAAACTGTTTTATTCATGATTCTAGAATGTCTATAACTTGAGTTACGCTATTGTAGAGTTCTTTCACATAAGAGCACATGCAGTCCCGATTAATTTGATGTATAAAACACAAAAATTACAAATTTCACCATGTGGAGGGTTTTCCCAGATCACATCACATATTTGTTTGTGCGAGATCTCTGAAATGAAAGCATTTCAGACGGAAGACATTTTTCAAGATGATTGATGCATTTACTTTACAGATTATAATCTGATAATTGAGTAATCAGGTAATTACCAATGTTGTACCTTCTCTTTAAGTTTAAAGAGACAGTATTGTCATAACAGAGCTTGGAATTGGAGTGCTAAGTAGTTGTATATTAACTCAGTGACTAAAGATAATAGCCCACATAGGTCATATTACCGTTGCTGCTGCATAAATGAGCCGGTAACTGTGTTCACCTAAAACTAAGACACCGATTTCATGCCCTGTTCAAAGCCTGCTCAGATCATGATGATATTGTCATTTAAACAGGACTATACTTGAGTAAAGACTGTTTGTGGTGACATCATGTAGAAATTTTCTTTTGAGTAGTAAATACTTCTGAAAAGAACACGTTTCTATCATGCTCCGATCGTCTTCTGATCGATTAGAGCATACTGATCGAAATGTCGAGTTGCAACCAACAAATTCTTTTTTGAGAAATATTTACTACTGAATTTCTACATGGTGTCACTGCAAACAGTCTGTACTTATCCTTTTCACCATGCAAAGCTACAAATCTTACTTAGGACTATCTTGTACAATACATTGTTACTAAACTATAGTACTGCTGCATGGTTGTTTTAACATCCAAGTACATGTATATTATGATCCCTGATTGGCTTAATTGCTCAAATGTGATATTATCTCATTAACTCAGGATTTCTTACGATGTGAGAATGTGATGTCCTCATTGAGTGTCCTATCTGATAGTAATACATGGTGTCCTGTTGGTAAGTGTGAAGGATGTCAGTAGGATGTCTATTACCGTTGCTGCTGCATAAATGAGCCAGTAATTTTCAGTCACTGTTCATCTTAAACTAGGACACCAATTCCATGCCCTGTTGAAAGTTTGCTCTGATCGTGACGATATTGTCCCTTTTAAGATATGAAAACATTTTGTGATCTTACACCCCTAAAATAATTTTGGCATACCTGAATTTATGGACCTAACATGTCTGTAACTGGTGAAGATCAAGTATTAATTCCAAGCTTGACTAAATTTCTTTTTTATTTGTATCAGGATTTGAGGCAGATAAAGTGGAGATTGAGCCAGTACCATGCAGTATTACCTCCATGACATTCTTTGATCGTCTCTTCAATGAAGGCATTGTTAGAGAGAGTGGTAGTATTGTCAAATGTCTGGATGAGTATTATGAAGATTTCCAGATCTCAGATGAACTAAGAAAGGTACGTGCTTGTGAGAATTCTGCAACCGTTTCAATTACAGCAGTCTGTTTCAAAGGGTCACTGAAACAGATTTTTGCCAGGGCCTGTTTTAAATATGTTAGCAAGCATGGGATATTAGGCCTGCTTAATAGCCTGGATCATAGTGTGCATATATTATGGTACTAAGCGCACATGTACTTCTGTAATCCAATGATCGCTTGGAGATATTCTTCGCATGTGCACATCAACTGCAAAATATGCCAAACGCACACACTATGGCTGCCCTATCGATCAACAGCGATCTAATGACATGTACCCTCAACAGCTCATGCATGGTGCGAATTATGATCCAGGTTGTACAAATAGAAGTCTTTAGAAAAATAGATGGATTGCAACCAAGCATTTGTGTACAGTCTATAACATCTGCTGCTAGACACAATATAGATGGATTGCAACCAAGCATTTGTGTACAGTCTATAACATCTGCTACTAGACACAATATATATGGATTGCAACCAAGCATTTGTGTACAGTCTATGCTAGACACAATATAGATGGATTGCAACCAAGCATTTGTGTACAGTCTATAACATCTGCTGCTAGACACAATATAGATGGATTGCAACCAAGCATTTGTGTACAGTCTATAACATCTGCTACTAGACACAATATAGATGGATTGCAACCAAGCATTTGTGTACAGTCTATAACATCTGCTGCTAGACACAATATAGATGGATTGCAACCAAGCATTTGTGTACAGTCTATGCTAGACACAATATAGATGGATTGCAACCAAGCATTTGTGTACAGTCTATGCTAGACACAATATAGATGGATTGCAACCAAGCATTTGTGTAGTCTATAACATCTGCTACTAGACACAATATAGATGGATTGCAACCAAGCATTTGTGTACAGTCTATAACATATGCTGCTAGACACAATATAGATGGATTGCAACCAAGCATTTGTGTACAGTCTATAACATCTGCTAGACACAATATAGATGGATTGCAACCAAGCATTTGTGTAGTCTATAACATCTGCTACTAGACACAATATAGATGGATTGCAACCAAGCATTTGTGTACAGTCTATAACATATGCTGCTAGACACAATATAGATGGATTGCAACCAAGCATTTGTGTACAGTCTATAACATCTGCTGCTAGACACAATATAGATGGATTGCAACCAAGCATTTGTGTACAGTCTATAACATCTGCTACTAGACACAATATTAACCAGGGGTCAATTTCATAGAACCAGATTTGTATGACTCGTGACTCGGACTCGAGTCACATGTGACTCGACTTGGACTCAATATTAACTATTTTAAAACATTAACCCTAACTCCCTAGGCCCACTTGCTTACACATAACCTGAATCCCCCAAAGTCCATTGTATGCAGATGACATGTATGCACACATGTGTTGCTTATCTGTGATGCATGTACATGGCCCAGGGCCAGGGACCCTCCCTGCATGCATAGAGCAATAAACAGTGTCCACTGACCCAAGCAATCGCTACAACAAACCTGGATGTACATGTACCATAGAGGAAGGAAGGCAAGTATGCCTAATAACCTCAATCCACCAGAATCATTTTTTGGACAGGCCAACATGTACCATGTAACCTCAATCCTCCATTTTCATCCAGTGTCAAATATAGCCTGATAGTGATAACCTCAATCCTCCATAATCCACCAAGCAAATAATCACATCTGCCCTCAATCCTTCAAAATCCTTCACTTTAGCAAAGAGGATTTTGGAGGATTTGGGAAGGTTAGGATTAAAAAGAATTCTTGCAAAATAGTGGTCATAGGTCGGCTTCAAAATCGGTGCGGTGACACACTTTTTTGGGGGGGAGTAATCTTTTCCAACTAGTGATACATGTATACACGGTTATTGGAACCAGACCAAATTTCCCATACACAAAGTATGGTGGCTAAGAGAGGCCTCACCAATCAGGCAGATGTGTGAAAAAGTCGTTTGAAACACAGCGCAGCAGAATTCCAATCGATCCAGCAATTTTGGCTGCAATTGGACATCGTTTCATAGCACGGAGATCAGAAACTGGATTTTATTTTTGGCCGTAACCCTTTAAACCCAGCACTGTTTTTAGCTTTTTTTGACTAAGTTTAAATCTTGCAAAATTTTTGTGAAATTTGTCTAGATACATGTATATGAGTTAGTTATATACCATTTGAATGCCGATGATTTGGGCATTATTTTTTGGGGTTAAAAATTTTCCTATTGTACCCCTCCCCCGAAAATGACGGCCATTTTAAATACCAAATTTTGGGATAATTTTAATGTTTTTTGTGAGTTTTGGGCAAATAGTATATGATGCACTATGGTTAGGAGTGATTTGAATGCATGGTTTCAAAGAACAACTCTCATTCCATGCATAAATTTAAAAAAAATCCAATTGTATTTATTTTTCATACTATATTAGGCAAGAATAATAACGTATATTTGGCATATTTTGGTGCAAATTTTGCAATAATGAGTAACTCACTGTATACTACAGTTGTAAACACTGGAAATGTACATGTGTATTCATGAATTGCCAAAACACAAAAATTTGTAAAACTTCACATCAATTTCTAAGGAAAAATCTCTTCTTTTGATGATTTGTGTCATCTGCATTTGACTTACACTTTCACACGGGCATTTTACTGGAATACGGCGGCAGGAATGTGACTCATGTCTAACATTAACGTTAACGTTAACGCGTGAAACACATGGACCGAACGTTCACGAAAAACATGCGGTCTGGTGTCCTTCGCATATCACCCTCAAGACCAATTACGTTCAATCACAAAACAAACTTGATCATTGGAAAGCCAGACTAATAAGCTACAAATTGGTATCAAACATAAGCAAATAGAGGGCGGCAAACAAACAAAAATCAAAATTTCAAATTTATCGATCGCCGGCGATCGATTTTTACACAGGGCTGAGTTGGAAGGGTTAAGTCTTGTTATTTGATATAAAAACAGTTTTATAACTATTTTGTTGTTGCATGAAAACAAAGTGCAGAGATAGCACTTTGTTTTCATGCGGTCGCTCTGAAAGATCTTCCAGAAATCGATTACCAATCATATACCCAATATCAATTTGGGACTTTGTGTCATTTTAAAGGGAAGGTACAACATTGGTAATCTCAAAACTAGAAATAATTACAGTTTGTACATCAAATAGTACTTACTTAGTGTAAAGTTGTACAAATATCTCCTGAAAAAATATTCCATCTGAAGTGTTTTTAACTTGGAGAAAACGGAAATTAAAAAAGAAAAATCAAGCCCATTTATGCTGAAAAAAAAGTATGCAATGAGTTGCCCAAAAGTTTCAATATTTTTTCATTTGTCAGAATTACATTTTGAGTCAAGACAGGATGAAAATTAAAAATCTGTGTTGAAATGGAAGAGCACTTGTGACACTACCATGCTCAACCCTGGAAGACCTTTCAAAGGGAAACAGACATTAGATTTGAAAGACCATACATTTAATTTTAACCTCCACTCCCATTGCGATCGAACAATTTTCAGGGGTGTGATTTGTCTGGATTTTTACATATCGCAATGTTGTGATCCTCTGAATTTTAAAGATTTAAGCAATAAAGGAAAGCAAATGCTCAGAACTATAGATTTCACCCCAGCGCTGTTCACAACAGTGGCCCCAATACCCCTAGCAAAATTTACGTGGATTTTTAAAAACTGCCCAATCACACCCCTGAATTTTATATGGTAACTAAATTCATTACAGTAAATCAAATTTTTACTGAGGAATTTCTTAAAGGAGAACAGGACATTTTTCCTTTGATTCATAATCCAAGTCCTAAGAGATGATTTCAAGTACACGATTTCCAGTCTGAGTAAATGAACATGGTGACTCCACTCTGTGTCTGAGAGACCTAAAATACATGTAGTATTGCAGTTGCCAGGTTCAAATCTCGAGTCATAACAACTACTAGTCTGTCAACTATTTTAAACTTTATTCTTAGTTGAAAAGAAAACTGAAAATGTACCATGCCATGCAGCTGTTTCAGTCCAGTTGACAAAAAGACCCAATCCTGCTGTATAACAGCATTCTTCATCTCATGATTTGAATATCTTGATTTTTGACAGGTCTTACTATTGGAAGACTCAGACTTGTATGATATCTTCAGTGAAGCTGAAAGAGAGGAGTTCATATTTTGCCTGTTGAAGCATCTGTGTCTAGGAGGAGCAGTTTGTCAATATGAAGATGATATTAAGCCATATCTTGATACTGCCAAGTCATTGTATAAAGAGCTCATAAGGTATCACACAATAATTTACACCCTGGTACATCATTGGTAATTGTAACAACATAAATTATCAGAGTTTTACCTCAACTTACATTGTATCTTTTAGGCCTATAGGTTAATAATCAAACATACATTCAAATAATTTTGTCAGAGGTGCTGTAATATTTAAGTTATTAAAATATTTTCATTTTTTTTTTAAACAAAAACAATTCCACACTCTGCCGAACCAGTATCTTATACAAATGGATTTATTGTACAAGCTTTGTAAATGGCGGTTGTCTACCATAATTATATATCAAACAGGTACTATTTTCTTCATTTTTAAATCACACTCGCTCTTTTCCAAAAATAACTAATGACAATTTCATATTTGAACATTTCCACAATTGCATGATAAAATTCCGTGATGTCTACATTCAGTTGTCTAAATACACTGAGCTTTTGTGGGTTGGTTGTGTAATGTAAATCTGGATTCTCACAAAGTAAGCCAACACAAAGTGACAGTTTTGCCAGTGTTATGTTGTACCATGGCACTAAAAACCCCGTCGTTTAGGTTAAAAATGATGTGCTGAGTTAATAGTGGTGGTAAGATTGGAGCTAATGTACTTGTAGTTCTCACAAATATTTATACTGTAATGCTATTGTTTGTACAGTGTGCAGAAAGATAGTAATACACAAAAGCTGTGTGTGACTTCATTGGTGTACAGCCTCAAGGCTTGGGTAAGAATTACTGTATTATTTGATTTGGAGATAGTAAAGCAATTTGACAATGTCATCTAGACAAAACCCAACAAGCTTATTTCTTTTAAAAACCAAACATTTCTCCAATTATTGACAGTTGCTGATAACAAATTAAAACAATTTGGTAATAATGAAAGTAGTTTTACAATGATCTTACTTGGTTTAAAAAGATGTATCACCCATATTTGTTATTATTTTATTGGTAATTTCCTGAAAATGTTCATAACATTACTATTTTACCTGAGGAAAGCAATACATTAACATGACATATTTCAATAAATTGTCAGAAAAATCATTGTTAAAAAGCATGGTTTAACACAAAATATGTCCCCAAATTGCTAAAATGTTAGATGCATCCATACTTTTAAGAATCAAGAGATACACATAAAAATAGCAACTGTGAATGTTTCAGATTATTTTTGTTGTTTATGAGATAATAGTGAAAATGCATTCAGAATTGTCCTATCCACACGAACTGTACCTCTCAGGATAACATTTTATTTGCAAAATAATTTGTACTAATAATTGTACTAAAATGATGGCAACTCAATACAGAAAAAACATCAATGGGTGTTTGATATCATCATCGACTGTACATCCATTTCATGTAAATCTGTGTTTATTTTTGTTCAAGAATACCAAGTGTGTATAGGGGCTTTAAACATTATGAATAATTCTCTATAATTTGGATGATTTATTTCAGGACAAAGATGGCTACCGATATTACCCATGTGACACGGACCATGTGCAAAACTTCTCATATCTAATTATTGATCCTATCAAAAGACATGTTGCTGTTCTCTATCATAAATATGGAGGAGGTGTATTCAGTTGAAATGCCTGCATTTAATTACATTTGTGTCCAAATGAATTTTTGCTGTGTATTTTGTCTATAATAAAATGTATGTCCTACATATGTAACAACAGTTCTATAATGGCCTCCCTTGCCCTGGTCTTAGCCTTGATGCCAGTGAACAGTTCATTAATATTCTGAAAGTGTAATGGAAACACCCTTTTCTTGGGATAAGTGGCCTTGCCCCTACAATAATGAAATTCCAGGTCTGTAACAGAGTGTGAAATTGCGAATATTGCCCTAACCATCAGCTGAATGTCAGTCATTTTGGATACTCAGTGTTTTGTGCCAGACAAAGCAAACATTTCTTATCTCAAACTGGCTACATAGAGTACATTTATGATGTAGCCTATCTTGATTTTTTTGTAATTTGTTTTATAAATCTTCAAAATCAAAGAGGAACCTGAGGAGTAGGCCTGTGCGAATAATTCGATTATTCGAATATTCGCGAATAGTTGTTGCTAATCGTACTCGTATTCGCGGATTTTGAATTATTCGATTAATCGCGCAGGTGCGAATACCTGCAACTATTCGCGAATAATGATCAGTTGCCTTTGAACCATTCATAACTTGCGGCCGGCGTGAAGTGTTTGCTTACTATTCACGACTACTATTCCCAAGTAATCCTATTAAGCTGGCAATTACATCGTTTTGTCTAGTCATGGTGGTAAGCTTTGTACTTGTAGTGTTTGCAAATAGTAATGCCTTTGAGGAAGCCGACATGGCAGGCTGGATGGCTGTGACTGCAGCGACTGTTATCTGCTGAATGATGATAACGGTGCACTCATTTGTCCTAAGTAACTGTCTTGTCATTGTTCTGTTCATAGCCTTGCTGATGTCTAAAGCGCTTAAGAATAAATGTAATACAGTGTAATACATTTATATGAAGAATAAATCACTTCATCACTGCCAGCAACTGGAGCAGTGGCGTAACTAGGGATTGCACCACTTTTTCTAGGGGGAATATCAATACTTAAATCCTGCAGTCTCAAACAGTGACCTATTTTTTTTCTAAATTCTACACCCGCGGGGGGTACTTGCAGAGTGCTGAATGAACATACTTCATATTTTTGTAGCATAAACTTGTGCTAATAGTAATTAAATTTGAATACTACAAAATCATGTAACGTTTTTGTTTTTGAAGAAAAGCTGGGGATGACGAATTGATGATTAAACAACTGCGATTAATTTACACTAACTTGAATGTTTCATGTTGTTTATTTATTACACATCGATTTGTTTGAAAATGTCATTTTATTTTCATAAATATTAACTACGAAAAGCATGGTTCTATTGGTCACTGCCTTTCGCATTGCGGGTGTAATTGCCTTTGCACTTGCAGGTAATGTAAGGTCTACTGATGAGTAATGATAAATCCCACTGATCCACTTATTGCATGACGTTATTGTTTGCCACGCCCCATTTGGTTCCCAAGAAAAGTTTGTCCAATAATGATAACGTAATTTGCAGTGAGCATAAGTCAATCACAAAACGCATAGGCCGTCGTACAAAATCAGTTCAGGGTACACGCACCACGTGTGTGCCTGAACCAAAGGTTTTTAAGCATAGTGCGGGGCACACTGCAGAAGCTTTGGACGTACGTAAACAACGAATACGTCTAAAAAGTGGCCCCTGCATGAGCATAAACACGTACTGCTTGCATGGTTATTTTTTATTTTGTGTATAGGACTAGGCTAATCGATTTGAAATAACAGGGGGGACCGTTAACTTATTGGTATTTCTCTTAACGACGACTTAAATATAAAAAATATCTCTTTAATGCGTTCATTTTATGGGCTTTAGGTGGACTTCCCTCTGTTGATATGGGATGAACGTAACTGCGCGTGACTTAGCATGTGCTCAATGTGCACTGTTAATGCTAATTGTGCTGGAAGTTTCCCACGCTGCCAGAGTAATAACTCGACGGCGATTGGATTTTCACTTACGAAAATGTATTATTTCGAGTACAATTTTGCAAGAAATAAAGAAAAAAACAACAGGCATTAAAGATCTTAATGTATGTGTTTGTTTATTGTGTGAATGTTACAAATAGGCCAAAAATTACTATCAAAGTAATTGTTTTTATTGTTTTAGTATTTATAAACCGCGGGAAAAAAATTGGCTAACTATTCGCGAATTATTGGTCAACTATTGGCCAACTATATCTTGTTGTATGCAAGTACAAATTATAGACTCCACATTTTTCAGGACTACTAAAAATGTGAAGGACTAGTAAAATGTTGACATAATTAGTCCCGTGGGCTAACATAAGATTCAAGTTAATTTCGACCCTTGAACCTGAGATACATGGTATTTAGAACATTTGATTTGAGGTTGCCTGATAGTTACGAGGTTGCACCAGTCAATTTAGTTTGCACTTGGAAAACCTTAATTACACACCCTGCCTAAAATAAAAATTAAAAATTGATATTGAGTAAACAAGGGAAAGTGAAACATTCGTACTGTTCACTTTATACACACAGGATGTAATGTTTATTGCTTGGTATCCTTGTCATATTGAACATTTGGTGACAATCAGATAATGCATATTACAGTTTGCATCTCTACACAGGTGAACTGTAGTCAACATTCTTGGGTCATTCCACCAGGTTGGGACAAGATTTGTGACATGGTGTCCTTGTTACGTAGGTAGATGTACCATTCATTATCCTTATTATGAGTGCACGTTCTCGGGTCATTCCACCAGGTTGGGGCAAGCTTTGTGAGATGGTGTCTCTG
Source organism: Zoroaster sp. YZ-2022 (assembly GCA_029582265.1). Lineage (NCBI taxonomy): Eukaryota > Metazoa > Echinodermata > Asteroidea > Forcipulatida > Zoroasteridae > Zoroaster > Zoroaster sp. YZ-2022. The sequence goes on from CM055829.1 coordinate 8,037,444, forward strand.
TTATGTACAGGGCCGTGATTTGACAAAAGTGAAAAATCCTGAAAAATGAGTAGCGGGCCTGGGTCTCCCTTTGGTCTTAGAGGACACAGCCCCCTGAACCTCCTGGATGTTTCATTTTGAAGGATTTACAGACTCTCCACATCCCCACAAATGAGAAACTAGAGGTTTGGACACAATACAGGCTACTTTTTTCTTTCCTTGGTGGCTACTTCTCTTCTTTCAAGAAATTTCTGAGGCTAAGGAAGATTTGTAAAAAATCCTGAAATCAGGCAAAATCCGGAGAAATCACAGACCTGTATGTAGGTAGATGTACCATTCATTATCCTTATTATGAGTGCACATTCTCAGTTCTTCAAATTACAATAAAAATCAATCTGTGTTCCTTGAATAGGAAGTTACAATAATGTTAATTAGGAGTCATAATAAATGGTACATTTACCTACATACATGTAACAAGGGACACCCTATCACAAAGCACACAGTTTGCTTCTAACCAATCCTTGTTTGGTAAAGATTAAACTTACATGTATACACCCAAATAATGACATACTGTACACATTTTAAATGGCCATAATAATAATAATACAGAAGATTTATAATGTGCACATATCCATCAAGAAGTGCTCAAGGCGCTTTACAGTAAACAAGAAATCATACAATAGCATAACAATACAATAGCAAATGCAATATAATACTAAACAAAAGATTTTTTTTTAAATGCATGAATGTTAGCAGTCCTTATAGGCAATACACATAAGATGTATTCTTGAAGGAGTAAACAGTTTGAGATTCATGAATGTACAGAGGCAAATCATTCCAAAGGCGTGGAGCCACAACTTCAAAAGATCTGTCACCCCAAGAATGTTTAGACTTTTGTTCAGCCAGCAGACATTTTGCACTGGAACGTAACTTGCGAGAGGGGGCATAACATTTCAATGGTGCACAATCATTCAAAGATTTGAAAACGATAAGCAATATTTTATAAATAATACGATATGATATTGGCAGCCAATGCAGATCTTTCAGGATGGGGGTGATATGACATGATTTTTTTAGAGAGAGAGTCACAATACGTGCAGCAGTATTTTGAATCTTTTGAAGTCGTCGTAGTTGATCCTGTCAGTCAGTTTGGTTAGGCACAATGTTTTGTGCCATAATTATTATCCACACACAACAAACATTTCTTATCTCAAACTGGCTACATCCATGTATGATTTAGTCTATATCTTGATTAAGATTTTCTAAAACAAAATTGTAATCTTCAAAGCAATGAGGAGCTGGTTGAGATACATGGTATTTAAAACACATAAATGATTGAGGTTGCCTGATAAGCAACCCTTAATTTCACACCCTGCCTAAAATAAGAATGGAAACTGTATTGACTAAACAAAAATGGAAAGTGAAGCATTCAAACTGTTCAATTTATACACGTTTTTTTAATTTTTATTGCTGTCTTTGCATCAATGTACAACAAATGTTTTATATAAAACCATGTTGTATTCTTGTCATATTCTGCAATATTGAAAAAGTTCAGATAATGCATACAGTTTACCTCTCTACACTTGAATTAAGATAAACTCTGCATACATATACACAAGTATTGAAATCACTTCAGTGAAACTCCAGTCAATCTGTTGTTTTTACTTTCATTAACATCTTAAGTTCACTATTTAATAACGTGAGCCGTTGCCTGATGTCCCATTTGACCCATATCAGACCACAGTTCGCTCCCAACACCAAGTCTAAATCCAAACAATTCATCACTCCATATTAGATTACTGTACATGAATATGTAACAGGGTTTAATGCAACCCAAATCACTACAGGTACTTTTGAAACTGCTCCATTTGTTTGAGTTCCATGTTACCCCGTTTGTGTAAAGTACATGATTTATAGCAATAATCAAAGATGATTTACAAAGATGCTTTCATAAACATTTTTGAACTGATGACAGAATAAATAAATTCCTCGTTGTTATAGTCATCTGTCATCTCTCTGTGTGTAAATAATAAGTTCACTTCATATTTTCAAAATAAAGTACATGATCTTCAAGCCAGACATTTCACAAAATAATGAATTGAAAGAATTGTTGAACAGTTATAAATATTTTTGTAGCGCAATCTTGACTGAAGGTTACTGATCGGTTTTGAGCATGGTCACAGGCAATAAGGACCGCGCTAAAGACCAAGCGTCAAACTTTTATTCCCATTTTCAAAATGTAAGAAATGTGTCATTTTTGTTGAATAAAGCCAAATAGAAATGGGAAAATTCACGTATTGGGGACACTTTTACACGAGTCAGGCACGTGATACAAAATAACCTTCATCACTTTCATTGGTTCAAATCTGTGTTGTGCCTTGCACAGCTGGTGAACAGCTGGCATACATGTATACATGCTGCTTGGATTTTGAAAAGGTTCTGATTTTGATGTCTTTATCATCCGTTAATATACCCCCACGTGATTATGTTTTGTCCAATCACATTGTCTGAACTGTCTTGGACATTTAAGAATGTTTATTAAATTTTACTTATTTGAAAGCAGTACCCTGCTACTACAACAAGTAGAATTAACTTTAAGAATTGTTGTTTCAGTTTTTGTAAATTGTTTCCATGAGTAAATTCAGACTTTTAAATAATGTACATAAATATGTTTTAATAAGTGATATGTTTTGCATATTTGTAATGAGTAATGAACAAGTAATTGTTACGTTTAAAGCAAGTGAACACTTCTCGTACTTAATAAGAAGCAAGAGATAATTGAAAAAAAAAATTAGTAATTAACAAATAACAAGCATCAGTTATTTGTTTTCTCAAAAACCTGAGCACCTAATTGTGATAAATGTAGAGAGTTGAAATGCATGTACAGTACCAAAGACCAATTATGTACTCATTTAACACTACTAGATTTGATGTTTGCATTGTGATATGTTCTACTAGCCAATCAATATTTACTTTGCTTTACAAATGTTTGTCATGTAATCTTTACCACAGGGTCATGGGTGATAAAGGACCTCGCTGAAGGTCTTTATTCAAGCATCATTATTTCCATTCATACATGCCCACCTTAATTTGTTTACAAAATGTCAATGCCATTTGTATTGAATAAAGTCAGAAAGAATCTGATAAATCCAACGTTTGAGAATGGATGATACTCCAACATGGCCGGTGAGTTCACGTCACATACTACAATTTGATTGGTTCATTCCTGCGTGGCACATACTTGGTGCTGGTTGGTTGTTCTGCATAGGCAACTTGTCTTTACCAGTCGTTAATACATCCCCACATGATCACGTTTCATCCATGTGTAATACAATGAATGTACAGACTAAATATAAACATGACTAAAATTATTGGAATGAGCATTTATGAGGCATTGTGTCTATCTTTATGGGTTTCCTGATTGCATAATTATGATATGAATGCTGTATATGCCTTGTAAATGCATTCATCTCTTGACTGCTCTTGGCATCACAAACACCTTGACTGGTTGACAAAGGTCTATTGTTCTCTGCTCTCCAGCTCTACCTCCCACTGAAGATAGTGAATTGTCTCCGATCTTATCAGGGTCATAGGTCGTGACTACTGACAGTTGTATCTGGCAAGGATCTGAAAAAGAGAAAATAACACTACAGTCCTTTTACCTTCCAAGACATAGCTCATCACTTTATAATGAGTGATTTGGAGTCTCTGCAGAACCACAATCTACAAGTGACTCAGATGGATTATTACAACCTCCTGTTTAATAGTACAATAATAGTGCTTAACCTCTAAGATTGACTGATGTTAGGCCAGCTACAGCCTATCTACTCTGTGCACATAGCAGCCACCTAGCTGTAAAATTGCACCTATTGTCTTGACAGCCACTTAGGCGTCAAGTGAGTGTTAAGTATGACTAATTGCAGTCACACCATGTGAAATTCTCTATTGAGTAGTAATTAGTTCTGAAATGAACTGGAAGTTACAACTCAACGTTTCGATCAGTATGCTCTGATTGTGAGCATTGTTCGTACACTTTATGCATTTATGTTACGGTACTATGCACACGCGTACTTCTGCCAGCCAATGATCACTGGAGATATTCCACGCAAAATAAGCCAATACGACGCACTATCACTGACCTTTCGTCCACAGTGATCTAACAACATGTACCCTCAACAGCTCATGCACAGTGTGAATATAAGAGTGGCTATTGCAACTTGTAATATGAACTACAGTCATCACAACTATAGAAAATGTTCTGCCTACCAAAGGAAGTTTGCTTTTGGGTGAATGAATTAGGTGCAATTAGAAAATAAACATCCCTTATTTTGGCTACATCACTGTACCAGCTTCTAGTATGAGTTTGTTTCAGTATTTGTTTTTTTTAAAGGCAATGTATCATTCAGTAAAGTTACATCTAGAATTACCTAATATAGGAACTGTCAAGTGTTGTCATACAACATGTACATCATTGTCTACAGATCACTTGCTATAATTCTTGTTATGGTTGGGATTTTTTTCCCATATAGATTTTAGGAGGGCAATAATTGAAATTTACGAGAACTGTGTTGAATCAAATGATTTTCTTCTCACTTCATGTATATTGAGAAGCAAATATTAGCCAACAAACCAAATTGGAATTAATTAACTTTGAATACAGGGTTTCAATTAAAATGTGCACATACCTGACCACATTGCATGAGAAAGATATATCTGTGAATGTAACTGATGGCGGAGTGGGGACAAACTGCGGAAGTCAGACATCTTAGGATTGAATAACTGCACTTGAGAATCAGGAAACTTAACCTAAATTAACAATTATCAATAATCTTCATCACTGGTAATGTAATCAAATAAGTAATTAGTCTTGGTTCAAAACTGTGCTTGTATGTTGATGATACATGATCCCACAGTGCTACACAAACTGCTATAATCACAAACCTCTACCACACATGAACTGCACACGCACATAAACAACAACGGACTGCTGTGAAGTTGTCGATCAGTGAACACGGCAGTCCGTTATTGTTTATGCGCATGCACACCAAAAATGTGAGCCACGCTAGCATTTCAAATTGACGCATGTGTAGTGGTTTACCCCCGCTTTCGGGGGGAGATTATACAAAGTTCCCAAGACTATTTGATAGCGGTTCGTTTGTGGTAGCGGTTCGTGATTGTAGCGTTCGTGTAGTACGGTCGGATCATGTATCAAAAACATATAAACACAGTTTTGAACCAAGACTAATAAGTAATAAGCATTTCTTGAAATGTCAGTTCAAAAGTAGATTACAAAGAAAGAATTACATTATGACAATCAGATATATGTCTAAACTGTCTGAGTGCATTTATGAATAGTGATTTACTGCAGCCATTTACATAAGCAAAAATGGAATATATAAATACACTTTCAGGAGGTTATGTGTATTTGACATGAACACATTTCATAATGATTTTCAAACCATTAATCTCTTAAACTTAAATATTTTATAAATCATGTGGTTCATATTTCATTACAAATAGATTTTTGTGAAGCCAAAATGTTGATATAACCACCTTAAATCTTAAATCATAAAATCAATATTCAATCTATGCTTTTAAAGAGACAGTATCGTCATAATCAGAGTAGACTTTCAACAAGGCATGGATTCGGTGTCATAGTTTAAGATGAACACTGACTAAAAATTACTGTCTCATTTATGCAGCACTAATGGTAATATGACCTTATGTAGGGTATTATTTTCAGTCATTGAGTAAACTCAGGCCTGTTTTGGTGAATTTTGTTCTTTGTATAAAAAAATTCTGCCTTCTCAAAAACCTTATCACATTATATACCATTGGAAAGCTTACATATGGGCCTACATTTTTATCAAAGTTTTGACCCCCACCAATCTTTTGGAAAAAAATGGCGTGCAGATGTGTAAGAATTGATTTATTTCATCGGACGCCGGCGTCCGATATTCTACAGGGCTGAGTTTAAAGGGTTAATCTAAAACTAGCACTCCGATTCCATGCCCTGTTGATCAGGAAGATATTGCCCTTTTAATGTACATATAATTGATTAATTTCACTCAATGTAGGTTTTCTTTCCCTTCTTACATTTGTAGCTATTTTGCATTACTAAATATATAATATTTTCTATAGTCTAGTTTGATGAATAAGAGGCACATCTAGGCATGGGGGGGAATCAGGAATACTAAATCTAGTCTTTTCTTGTATCTAAGGCCCAAAAGGTCTCCGGTTTCTGGACTCCGCGCACATCGTCTCAGATCAGTGCGTCGGCATGTTTTTTTTGTTTGTTGCTACAAAGCGATGTCCAGTTGCAGTCAAAAGATTGAAATTCTGCTGCGCTGTTTTTTGAGCGACTTTTTTCACGTAGGGGTATGAACGTTTGCCTGATTGTCTGGTTTCAATAACCAGGTATATATGTAACACGTATTTTACTGGTTGGCAAAAAAGATTACCAAATAATTTTTTTTTAAAGTGTGTCACCGCACCGATCACAAAAAAATTCTCTGGTCTCTGCATGTGTCGCCTCAGAACCGTGCGTTGGCATTTTAGTTTTCTTGTTTTTTGTTGCTATGAAATGATGTCCAATTGCAGCCAAAATTGCTGGATCAATTGGAATTCTGCCATGCTGTGTTTTAACACATGAACATTTGCCTGATTTGTGTGGCCTCTCTTAGCCACCATACTTTGTGTATGGGAAATTTGGTCTGGTTCCAGTAACCGCATATACATGTAACACATATTTTACTGGTTGGCAAAAGAAAAAAGATTACCAATAAAAAATAAGTTTTTTAAGTTGACCTTTGACCAGAGACCGGAGAGTTTTTTTTGGCCTAATGGTAAAATAGATGAAAATGAAGACACATCTTTATTATGAGTCACATACACATACTATCTTAGGGAGTTGGATATGGTTTATGATTTACTCACTTGTATTTTGACTGCATTGAGATCTTGAACATTATCTAGCATACAGTCAATATAGACTGACAATACAAGACCAGCTGTAAACCTCAATGGGTTATCTGACCCTCCAGTTGGTTCTGTAATCCTTGCCATGATACTACTTAGCTTATTACAAGGCAAGAGTGATGGAATAGCATGATGAAGGAGTAGAGGTTGTAGAAACTTGGCCAGAATACCAGCCTTACTGGCATCCAATTTAAGTCTCTCAGAGAACACAGCTTGACAGAAGTTATCTGCCTTCACATTGTTAGCCACAAAGTGCCTGCAATTCAAACCCAGTATTGATTTATGTCAAAATATGTGCACAAAGTAATCAATGCCTTCCTAAAGTTTAGTCAGTTACTGTATTCACTGTATGATTAAGACTAGGCCTGTGCGAATAATTCGATTATTCGAATATTCGCGAATAGTTGTTGCTAATCGTACTCGTGAATTTTGAATTATTCGATTAATCGCGCAGGCGCGAATACCTGCAACTATTCGTGAATAATGATCAGTTGCCTTTGAACCATTCATAACTTGCGGCCGGCGTGAAGTGTTTGCTTACTATTCACGACTACTATTCCCAAGTAATCCTATTAAGCTGGCAATTACACCGTTTTGTCTAGTCATGGTGGTAAGCTTTGTACTTGTAGTGTTTGCAAATAGTAATGCCTTTGGAGTGTCGTGGCCGAGCGGTCTAGCGCACCGAACTCAAGTTCTGGTGTTGCCAGCAGCAGGGTGTGGGTTCGAGCCCCGGTCGTGACACTTGTGTCCTTGAGCAAGGTACTTAACCATAATTGCTTCGTCCTTCGGATGGGACGTAAACCGTCAGAGGTCCCGTGTGTTGTATAATGCACGTAAAGTGGATTGTCGATGGTTCTAGCGCACTGAACTCAAGTTCTGGTGTTGCCAGCAGCAGAGTGTGGGTTCGAGCCCGGCCGTGACACCTGTGTCCTTGAGCAAGACACTTAACCATAATTGCTTCTCTCCACCCAGGGGTTAAATGGGTACCTGTGAAGGCAGAGATGGTTTGCTCTATATGCGCTAGAAATGGCAGCAATTGAGCTGTATACTCCCCAGGGAGCTGAGATGGTTTCAGGAATGATTTATGAGCTTTATGAGCCTTATGAGCAGGGATAATAATATAATGCGCCTTGAGCGCCACTTAGTTGGTGGATACGTGCACTATATAAATCTATACATTATTATTATTATTTGAGGAAGCCGACATGGCAGGCTGGATGGCTGTGACTGCAGCTACTGTTATCTGCTGAATGATGATAACGGTGCACTCATTTGTCCTAAGTAACTGTCTTGTCATTGTTCTGTTCATAGCCTTGCTGATGTCTAAAGTGCTTAAGAATAAATGTAATACAGTGTAATACATTTATATGAAGAATAAATCACTTCATCACTGCCAGCAATTGGAGCAGTGGCGTAACTAGGGATTGCACCACTTTTTCTAGGGGGAATATCAATACTTAAATCCTGCAGTCTCAAACAGTGACCTATTTTTTTTCTAAATTCTACACCCGCGGGGGGTACTTGCAGAGTGCTGAATGAACATACTTCATATTTTTGTAGCATAAACTTGTGCTAATAGTAATTAAATTTGAATACTACAAAATCATGTAACGCTTTTTGTTTTGAAGAAAAGCTGGGGATGACGAATTGATGATTAAACAACTGCATTAATTTACACTAACTTGAATGTTTCATGTTGTTTATTTATTACACATCGATTTGTTTGAAAATGTCATTTTATTTTCATAAATATTAACTACGAAAAGCATGGTTCTATTGGTCACTGCCTTCGCATTGCGGGTGTAATTGCCTTTGCACTTGCAGGTAATGTAAGGTCTACTGATGAGTAATGATAAATCCCACTGATCCACTTATTGCATGACGTTATTGTTTGCCACGCCCATTTGGTTCCCAAGAAAAGTTTGTCCAATAATGATAACGTAATTTGCAGTGAGCATAAGTCAATCACAAAACGCATAGGCCGTCAGTACAAAATCAGTTCAGGGTACACGCACCACGCGTGTGCCTGAACCAAAGGTTTTAAGCATAGTGCGGGCACACTGCAGAAGCTTTGGACGTAAACAACGGTCGTGCCTAAAAGTGGCCCCCGCATGAGCATAAACACGCATGCTTGCATGGTTATTTTTTATTTTGTGTATAGGACTAGGCTAATCGATTTGAAATAACAGGGGGACCGTTAACTTATTGGTATTTCTCTTAACGACGACTTAAATATAAAAAATATCTCTTTAATGGCTCATTTTATGGGCTTTTAGGTAGACTTCCCTCTGTTGATATGGGATGAGCGTAACTGCGGCCGTGACTTAGCATGTGCTCAATGTGCACTGTTAATGCTAATTGTGCTGGAAGTTTCCACGCTGCCAGAGTAATAACTCGACTGGCGATTGGATTTTCACTTACGAAAATGTATTATTTCGAGTACAATTTTGCAAGAAATAAAGAAAAAAACAACAACAGGCATTAAAGAGCTTAATGTATGTGTTTGTTTATTGTCTGAATGTTACAAATAGGCCAAAAATTACTATCAAAGTAATTGTTTTTAATGTTTTAGTATTTATAAACCGCGGGAAAAAATTGGCCAACTATTCGCGAATAGTCGATTATTCGCAAAAAGTTGCCGCGCGATTAATCGAATAGTAAATTTTACTATTCGCCCAGGCCTAATTAAGACAATTAGGTTTATGGGTAACACCATGTATAATAATCTCTTCAAAAAAGTGATATGGTTTTGAAAAGAACCAGTAGTGAGAATAGTGAGCAGAACTATCCTCACTATTGGTTCTATTCAGAACCACATCACTTCTTTGAAGAGATTATAACACATGGCAAAGCTTCAAATCACATTGATATATGACTACATTAGTAATCCTTGATCCTTCTGACATGTTACTGAGATGGATGATAGTTCTTTTCTTTTGACTTTCTTCTTGCTATTTGAACTGCATCCAGAATATGTATAAGCCTCATCACTGTCATCACAGCACTAGCTCTGTTCAATGCTGCTCATGAATCAATATTGTTTCATTACGATCAAAATATAGATGTTCATACAAGGATGTAGCAAAAAGCCTTCAAAATTGTTCTATGCAAGGGGTAGGTGTGAACCATTCAACAACATTGCTATATTACTTAAAGAAGGGAAATAAAATGCTTTAAAATGACACATATTTCAAAATAATTGTGAGAAACATGGTCTTACAGTAAATATGTACCGAAATGAATAAAAGGTAGGTCCTGTCATCAATTTATTTTGGTACTTTCTTTTTGTAGTAAAACTAAGCTTCTGACAACTGTTTTGTGAAATATTTTATTTCAAAGTATTTGTTTATCCTTTCTTAAAATGAATTTCTCAATATTACAATGAAAACAACAATTTCAGGAAATTGTCTGAAAAAACGGGCAATACATCTTAACATTGTTGAGAAACAAAAACATATCAAGAAAACAAGTGAAACAATATAAGAACAGCAATGATAGATAAGAGCAATGCTTAATACCTGTGCAAGAGGTCAAGTCTATGTAAGTACTGCTTACATATACCCTGTGTAGCTAGCTGGTTGCTAACACTGTTATTTAGTTTCCCTCTGAGATGTACAATAAGCTCCAATGTCCATCCACGAAACCTCATTTGCATAATGGTGGCCAGCTCAGATACACTACATCCCAAGAAAAGATGCTCTAACTGGTAGCTCAGTTCTAAGATCTAAAGAAATATGTAAAGTCACTTACATTTTCAGATGGAAAATAAGTGTCCTTTAACCACAACCATGAATTGTAAACAATTCAAATCCTTAGTGAATAAGGATCTTTGAAAAGTCTTAAAAATTAATTTATTCTTCTCAAAAAGAAATAACATCAACAATATTTATCATATAATCAAATGCACTCACCCCTTCAAAACCATTCTTCTCATGGCCCTATTTTAACACTTGACAAACATGAATGGAAATCAAGTTACATTATGATATAAGTGGATTATTTATTAGCTGATGATTTAATTGAATAGTAATTGTTACCTGTAGGTAAGACTAAATTGCGGTGACACCATGTGAAATGCTCAATTGAGTAGTAATTAGTTCTGAAAAGAACTAGAGTTACAACTCGACATTTCGATCAGTATGCTCTGATCGTCCTCAGGAGAATGCCGGACTCTAGGAAATGCTGCTGCTTAAGTAGGCTGCTAGAGGATCGTGCGATGACAGGATGCTGGAGGGTTAGTTCATTGAGACGTGCAAGCGGGAACTGTGGATCCTGGGAGTTGGGGGCGGGAGTGTGTGCTCACTGAACCGAATCAGTTGTAAACAAGCACTGGGGAAGGAGGGTGGTTGAGCGGACGCATCAGAGACGCTATCGAGATCGTCAAACACGACACTGTACCACAGGACATCGGCTTCTACATCAGCGACATTTGGCGACCACTACTACAGACTGAAGGATCCTCTATATCCAAAGTCTACAACCCACCCCAGACTGAAGGATCTCCTATATCCTAAGTCAACCACCCTCCTTCCCCAGTGTTGTTTACAACTGATTCGGTTCAGTGAGCACACACTCCCTCCCCCAACTCCCAGGATCCACAGTTCCCGCCTGCACGCCTCAACAAACTAATCCTCCAGCATCCTGTCATTGCGTGATCCTCTAGCAGCCTACTTTATAAGCAGCAGCGTTTCCCAGAGTCCGGCATTCTCCTGAGGATGATCAGAGCATAGTGATCGAAACGTCGAGTTGTAACTCCAGTTCTTTTCAGAACTAATTACTACTCAATTGAGCATTTCACATGGTGTCACCGCAATTTAGTCTTACCTATCCTCCTTACCATGCAAAGCTACAAGTTTTACTTAAATGTTACCTGTGTTGCTGCTGCTAGCATTGTATCAGCACTCTGTTGAGGACATAGTGAGGCAGGTATGTTCCAACCATCTTCACTCAGTGCCTATCAACAATCAAACATGGTTACAACATAAGTCAAGCATGTATAAAGATATAGTGTTTGCAGCGCCAAATAATCAAAACGAAGGAAAAATGTACATCCATTAGTCCGTCATCGTACATGTATATATCTAGGTTTTGCATCTACAGATTGTTCAAATGCACAATGTGTTCTCTTGATATATGACTATCTGTTATGCTCTGTGTATGAGCTATTGAGGCAAATGTGATAAGTATATTGACAGTTGATTGATTCACTCAAGCAAATCTTGTCACTCATTTTAATCTGACCCGATCTTGGAATGTTACTTTATAACTTGACTTATCTTATTACCATTCAATATGAAATCAAATCCCAAAGTTGAGTGTTTTTTTGGACAACTCTACCTTGAAGACTATGAGAATGGGATTTACAATAGCTACCTTGTTAAGAACAAGTTGACACTGTATATAACGAGCACAGAAATCAGCACAAGCTGATAGTCCTGGTTCAATTTCACCAACTCTCTCAAGATCTCTAGGAAACAACAAGTAAACAAAGCAATGTATACATTAAACTATTCATATAAAAACAGGTAAAGATTGTTCATGGTGACACCATGTAGAAATTGTCTTTGGAGAAGTAATTAGCTCTAAAGAGAACTGCTTACAACTCGACATTTTGATCAGTATGCTCTCGTCTTAAAAAAACTATTATAAATAGCATTTAATGGTTTCATAATGATTCCATGATAGGCATATCTGAGAAGTAGAATATGAACATGATGAAATAGGAAAATTGATCAACATTGAAGTCCTATCATTCATCCATGTCTATGTATTGCAATATGAATACAATGTAATACTTCAAAACAATATGAACAACATATCCCCATTACTTTAATCACGGCTGATCATTATCTGTGTTGTTATGGAATGTCAGCTGCAGCTGTTTTATAGTTACTCTATATAGCCAGCCTACTCTGGGAACAATTGACTAGACAACTGTCTGTTTATGAATGGTGGATAAGTTGTGTAGATAACTACAATGTACAGTTTAGATGCATTCACCACACAGTACCATTTGCCAACTGTCTGTTTATGAATGGTGGATTAGCTGTGTAGATAACAGTGCCGTGTACAGTTTAGATGCATTCACCACACAGTACCATTTGCCAACTGTCTGTTTATGAATGGTGGATTAGCTGTGTAGATAACAGTGCCGTGTACAGTTTAGATGCATTCACCACACAGTACCATTTGCCAACTGTCTGTTTATGAATGGTGGATTAGCTGTGTAGATAACAGTGCCGTGTACAGTTTAGATGCATTCACCGTACAGTACCATTTGCCAACTATCCGTTTGTGAATGGTGGATATAAGCTGTGTAGATAACAGTGCCATGCATTCACCATGCATTCACCACACAGTACCATTTGATAAGCATTAAACACGCTGGCATACCCATAGTACTTTTTATCATTCAAAACCATCTGAATGATATTGAATGTTGAATACTGAATATTGAATCAATCAACATGAAGGTGAAATGTTAAAATTAATACAAAGTTCATGTTTGCCGATCAAATACATTTTTTTTAAACATCAGAAGAAGCTGAAACTTTTACAGGTTGGTCGTTTAAAGAAATTGAGCATAACATATTTAAAAGCAGTTCTGCCAACATAACAAATGTTGTACATGTACATGAATCTGCAGATAATCATACCTGATAATGAGCTGCATCAAACTAATTGAAGGTTGTCTACCCATTGTATCAAGACGTTTAACTTTATCTAATGTCTGAGCAAGGAATACACTAGGATCCTGTCCTGTACGTAGTGTTCCATTATCAGATAACTCATTCATTCTTGATGAGGATATGTACTGTAGGATGATAACAACAGTTGATTGTTAATCGATTACTGACCAACTATTTATAAATGTGATTTGAAGCTTTGCATGGTGGATAGGATAAGACAATTAGGTTTATGCGTATCATGTGTTTATGTGTAATAATCTCTTCTTGGAAGAAGTGGTGTGGTTCTGACAAGAACCTGTAGTGAGATTATTACACATGGTGTTACCTGTAAACCTAATCTCACTATTTATAATTAAAACAACGGTCAGTTTCAATACAACCGAATTGTGGATGCCTTAAATATTCACAATTACTCAGAGTTTCTTTTTAAAATGTTTGTTATAATTGCATATACTATTTCAACATTTCTATTTGATAGACATGACAATGGCAATATCTCTACAACCTGTAATTCCAACAGGTACCCCATCCTACATGCCATTGCTGTCATTAACTATATATACTGAAAACTTTTACTCTAGTTAGGAAACCCACAATCTACTTTAAAGTTAAGAGGGCAGGAAGTTTGAATTCCACTTCAAACATTATGTGATCAATCCAATTTCATTACAGAAATTATTTTGTATTTATATTGATATCTATTTTTGAATATATAAATATATATTATAATTTTTTCATGTTCCAATTTCAAGCTTGGATGGACAGGCTTTAGAGCCAGTGTTTAAGTACACTTTTGTCTATCTTGGCAAACTTGGATTGTCTGTTTCTCCTTGTCTTTTGCTAAATTGTTAACGTAAAACCTTATAAATAAAGACTAATGCCTTACCTTGACATGAGGGACAAGATGTGGTAAACTATCTCTGAGATATGAGTAATGTCTGAGTGTATAATCAGGAAACAATGACACCATGGTAGGACATTCAGATGCAGAATTCAATATGAGAACCATTACACCAATGTCTGTATACACAGTAATGTTAAGGATAATACAATTAGAATGTAGTCAATTAGACTGTTCATCAATTGTAATGCATCACACTCTAATAGTTGATGTTTCTTATGCCCAATATTTTACCTGTTTTCAACATTAAATATATATCGCCTGTGATTTACTGGCTAATATCCGGGACCATCCATTCATTTATTTTGTTAAATATTTACTGTAAAACTATTTATAGCATGGTTTCCCTTTCCGAAGTAAATTAGCAATGCTCCGATGAAAAAGAAAAATTGCAAAATAGTAGTAGTTATTGGCTACTAATTGCTGTTAAAATAGCAAAAAATAAATAAATAAATAAGTATATAATTATATCTTTATTAATAACCAAAAATTTAACAAAATGGCCATACATGTATGTACATGACAGCAGGTTTTCACTTCCTGTGATCATTGCTTTTCCTTGCAAACATTAGAATAAAAGGATACATGCTGGATCATCCATATCAGGTTCTGGTGTGTCAAAATATGGATGAGTTCCAAGTAACTCGGGTATAAGTGTCAGAGTTAGATCATGATGTGCCAATCCAAGGTGCTTCAAACAACTAAGCAAAGACAAATATCAATGACTGTTAAATCAACATAAATATGAACAAAATCAGAATGTCATGATGATCCATACTGATATACTATGCAATTTAAAGGTAATATCTTTCAAGTTAAATATATCAGCAAAGTTTATGAACTTTTATTGTTTCCATACCACATTACACTTTTTGGCCTGTACTGGATAACAAGTCTGTCAAAAATAGGGAAATTATTTGACTATTCTTAATAATGATAGTTTGATACCATCATCATAAAACTTGGATAATTTCTTGTACCTCCAGCTCAAACTACCTCACACTTACAATTTTGATCCTTTGACCCTTTTAAAAAGATTGACAAAAAGGTTAAAGGTTAACCTTTTTAATACACATTTGAGAAATATTTGGAGAAATATGTTCTAGAAGAGAAGTTATTGTATAGAAACAACTTACTTCCAGATGGATACGATCCTTCAGGACCGAGGTGTATGACAAGGTTATGTAAACTTACTTCCAGATGGATACGATCATTCAGGACCGAGGTGTATGACAAGGTTATGTAAACTTACTTCCAGATGGATACGATCATTCAGGACCGAGGTGTATGACAAGGTTATGTAAACTTACTTCCAGATGGATACGATCATTCAGGACCGAGGTGTATGACAAGGTTATGTAAACTTACTTCCAGATGGATACGATCATTCAGGACCGAGGTGTATGACAAGGTTATGTAAACTTACTTCCAGATGGATACGATCATTCAGGACTGTGGTGTATGACAAGGTTATGTAAACTTACTTCCAGATGGATACGATCATTCAGGACCGAGGTGTATGACAAGGTTATGTAAACTTACTTCCAGATGGATACGATCCTTCTGGACTGAGGTGTATGACAAGGTTATGTAAACTTACTTCCAGATGGATACGATCATTCAGGACTGAGGTGTATGACAAGGTTATGTAAACTTACTTCCAGATGGATACGATCATTCAGGACCGAGGTGTATGACAAGGTTATGTAAACTTACTTCCAGATGGATACGATCCTTCTGGACTGAGGTGTATGACAAGGTTATGTAAACTTACTTCCAGATGGATACGATCATTCAGGACTGAGGTGTATGACAAGGTTGTGTAAACTTACTTCCAGATGGATACGATCATTCAGGACTGAGGTGTATGACAAGGTTGTGTAAACTTACTTCCAGATGGACAGCTTATCATGTGGATACTTGTTCAGGTTTCTTAACAAGAAATGAAGTGATCTACTCAGACATGACTTGGTTGCCAAGGTGACAGTACATAACAGCTCATGTAGAGCCTCTCTAATTTCCTTGGAGAAATCCTGAATACATAGATTAAATATAATATTCAACAATCAAAATGAACACATATTTGATAAAGATATGTATAATTAAATATCACAATTAGCATTAAAGGGACAATACTGTCATGATCAACAAGTCATGAAATCGGTGTCCTGGTACAGAACAAAAGAACCATTGTTCTAGCTGGTGGATGTTGTTGCATTGAGCAGTCTGCACATTTTTGCTGCTGTTGTATTGTGTTACATGGTTACATTCAGCAGAGTGCCTATGAAATGTCTGCATGAGGTTATGGTTATTGTGCTCTTCATGAAATACTAAGTTTAATCATATCACTGATGATTCATTACAGGTTTTCTCCATTAGAGCTCAACCCAAGTTGCTTATAGCCCAACTCTGGCTGGTATTTATCCTTCTCAAACCATCCTACAGAACCCTGGCCCAGCGGGATATGATTATTATCAGTGATAATCCAATAAAAAGTGTAATGGAGCTTGCAGGCAAGCTTTGAATTATTTTGACTTACATGCATTATTTTCAAACCAATTTTGTGTATTGGTTCATTATAAGCTCAAACATAGTTAAACAAATTAAATGATTTGTTGGTTTCCTTTTCGAACATATCCACCCTGCTGGGCGCTCAAGGCACGGAAACAAAGAAAAAACATGAATACAAACCATATACAATGATAAAATAGAAAGAAAATTATGTACCGAGACACATGTACTTACAATGCAATTACAAATATACATCATCTTTGAAGAATTGTTACATAAGATGAGTTTTAAGCAGGGTGTAAAACTCATTAGTTTTGTAATAACACTAATTGGCCAAGGGCAAAATGGGTGCTAACGAGCAATTTGCATTTTCACAAAGGGACAATTGGGCCATACACAGCATCAAGCTTTAAGTAATACCTATTTTAAATGTACCATGTCACATTCAAGATGCAAAATATTTATAAATCTTTTACCCTATGTGAAAGAACAGATTTCAAATTTTCCAATGTGAAAAATACAAAACTACCATACTTTGTCCTCAATTTTCCCTCATAGCATTTTTGAGGTATTGGGCTCACACTTAATACCATAATTTCCTGATATATTTCACTCCTGTTTTTTCACAGTAGTTGCATTATACCTGGACCGTAATTTTTTTTATATGTACGCTATATAAGAAAAAAAACTCATGTTACATTTTACAAACATGCATAAAATGTAGAGTTTTCTCTTATATAGTGTACATATAATCTTTTTTTGCTATGAAACAGTGTCCAATTGCAGCCAAAATTGTTGGATTGATTGGAATTCTGCTGTGCTGTGTTTTAAATGACTTTTTCACATAGGGGTATGAACGTTTGCCCGATTTGTGAAGCTTCTCTTAGCTACCATACTTTGTATATGGGAAATTAGGTCCCTGCATATACAATGTATCACGTATTTCCCTGTTAGCAAAAAAAAAAAAAAAAAAAAAAAAAAAAACCCCATCACCGCACCGATTTGTAAGCCGACCCATGACCAGAAACCGGAGACTTTTTTTTTGGCCTAATAGCAAGTACTGTGAAATAATTATTATGGCATTAAGAGTGGGCCCAAAACCTCAAATAAGTAACGTGAGTAACCATGGAATTGCCCTTATTGACTAATTCTTGAGGCTTATACACTGCATGTGACCTTATAATACATCTGATCATTAGGTCTTTTCTTTTAACAACTTGGATTACGAACCTTCCGCCCAAATATCTGGTTGCCACTCAATGATTCATGAATCATTGGTGCCTTGAGTTTGTGTACAAATTATACAAAAATCAACAATACCTACCCAACAAAAACGGTCTGAAAGGGACAATATTGTCACAATCAGCTGGGAAAAGAATCAGAGTGCTAGTTTTAGATTAACTCAGTGACTGAAAATAATACCCACATGATAAGGTCATATTGCCGTTGCTGCTGCATAAATGAGCCAGTATTTTTCCGTTACTGTGTTCATCTTAAACTAGGACACCAATTCCATGCCCTGTTGAAAGTCTGTTCTGATCGGGATGATATTGTCCCTTTAAACAACTAGCATGCATTCCTATTTGTACATGTATTCAGGAATCCCTTACAGATAAATAACAATTAATGTACACTACATGTATATATGAATAATATGAACTTACATCCAACACATTCAGGATAATCTCTAGCTGGTCTTCACGTAGTACTATGTGTTTAGTAATCTTCCTCATGCTATATATGGCATTGAGGCGTACACTTTCTATTTCATCATTAAACATGTCTACAAGGAAGTCCAGCGATATCCTTGCAAAGGAAGGAGATTGTGTAGCCAGCTCACATAATGAATCTAAGGCTGCTGAACGTACCTCTGAGGAATAAATAAAACATCAACATTATGATTTGCAATTAGGGAACCTGCTTCTTTCTACTGATGTTTTTGCTAGCCAATAAGGCTAATATCCGAGTCCCGAGGATTGAACCCTGACCACATTGGCCAAAAAATAGGCATGCGCATATTAAATAATTTACCTTATTTATTTTTGTCAAATTACGTTTTATAGATATTTGGGGTGTATTCATTGTTGTTGACACTTCGTCATAGTTTTATAATTATAGTAATTAATATACCCAGTGAATCATTAGCTAAGTTGTTTTTCATTTTCACAATCACTATTTGTTGCTTTATACATTGGAAAACATAGCAATTGACAAAATGCCAATGGGGAAAATTTTGCTTTTGCGTTTTCACAAAGTGACAAATCGCTTAATACATAAGCATGGCCTTGTTTTTGTGTAATTATTCATTAACTACAATCTCTATGATAAAGATACTCACACTTCTTTGTTTTTTAAGTTATAAGCTTTTAGAAGGAAGGAAAATATAAAGTATTTAATGCTCAAAAGTCTTTGAAATTTCGATTTCATAAACAGTTCAACTTAAAAAGGTGATCGTCTCAAAACATGGATTTGCAGCTGTGTGGGCTGATTCGTCACTTTGTGAAAACAGTAAACTTAGTAAACAATCCGATCAGGGCTAAATGGTTACCCAAGAATTCATCTTCCAATCCATGCACAAATGCTCCACATGCTCCACTATTAATGAGACTTATATTTCCTGGATCAAGATGTTCCTTAGGTGCATCATCATTCCACTTCTGACCAGAAGACCAATCACCACAGGCATAACTCTCTTTCTGACGCTCGTGTGATGTACGTTTCCTCTGAAAAAGTCATCAATTGTAGGTAGAATTCTTTATGGCAACAACTTTAAACTACAATATACAAAATGCATACTGATATGAAATTGTATTTTACCTCATTTGTATATTTGAAACTGTCGGCATCCCAACATTTCTCATAAATATTCAATATGTAGCACACCAAGAAGGTCAGTATTCAGAACCCTGGCTTTCTTTATGTGAAATAGTGAAGGTACCAATCATCCCAATAAAAATGTTTAGTCTTAAGTGCTCTCAATTCAGAGAAAACATTAAACAAAAATAAACATTTACAAAAAGTTTTTAATAATAACTATTTGCTCCAAATGTTTTCTGTCAAAATTGTGAATGGAAAACTGTTCTTGGTTGGTAATAAAGTAAGCATGTTAGTAGAAGCAGTTTTGCACAACACTTCCAATGTTTCACCTTCCCTTTAAAATGTTAAATTCAATTCTTTCATTTATCAATGGTGAAGTATTCCCTCAGGGATTCCTGAAGGTATGAGTGTATTTATGAATGATTGAAAGGAGTGCATTATTTGCTTAATAATATGAAACTCTACAGGCTGGCTCATACTTTATGGGAACACCAACACAAAATAAATGTTGATGTCATAAATTTGTGGTGAATGATTTGGGCAAGTTTAAATGTTTTCAACTTCTGTGAATCATTTGTATGGTGTTCTAAAAAGGCCACATGCACATTGCAAGAAGAGTGTAAGCATCGCATTAGGATTCATGCGTCGCATTAGAAGTGTTGTCGCGTCGCACTAGAAGTGTTGTCGCGTCGCACTAGAAGTGTTGTCGCGTCGCACTAGAAGTGTTGTCGCGTCGCACTAGAAGTGTTCACCATTGCAGTTTTTTCTCGTATGAAGAGCCGTATGTGACTAAATTTCGACTAATTAATATATAAGACTAAAATAAATGTAAATCCATATATTTACTAGAAAAACCAATTATACAAAAGTGGCAACCAGACTGGTTGGCAGCTAGCATACATACGGTACTAAACATGAATTTTGGGATTTATATTCCTTTAAAAAACTCCTCCACAGCCCATACATTATTGTTTTACAGAAAGGTTTTGTTTCTGAATTAGTGTTGTAGTTAACAAAAAATGTTGCTAATCCTGTTACAAATATTTACAACCTAAACCTAGTCTCGATCCCAACTACCTACATGGAAGGTGAGCATTCTAAACCACAAGACTACCATGCCACTCGAATTTGGGGGTGAATTAAATACAGAAGAACCTTTGTAAAATTGTATTTATAAAATAATATAAATTGTTCAATGCAGAAAAATATTGCGCAGGTCTACAGGGTTCACTCGTCCCGACCGCCTAGGGCCGTAGCGAGCGGGGGCAGGGGGTATGGTGTGCGACACCCAATAATTGTTCTCAGTCAGCAAATCAAAGGTACTAGAGCAAGGGTTGGTCCATAATAAATTTTCAGTCAGCAACATTTGTATGTTTTATATACTGATGCCTACTTTCACAACAAACTATTTTAACTCTTTCTGGACGGCGCGCCCTTTTAGAAGCCCATATGCGCGTCGTACGCAGACGGCGCGCCACTTTAGAAGCCCGACACGCACACGCCCGACGTCATCACCTGACAACA
Organism: Zoroaster sp. YZ-2022; assembly: GCA_029582265.1. NCBI lineage: Eukaryota > Metazoa > Echinodermata > Asteroidea > Forcipulatida > Zoroasteridae > Zoroaster > Zoroaster sp. YZ-2022. The sequence continues at coordinate 8,058,843 of CM055829.1, forward strand.
TCGTTGTGTTTTGACTTGTTTTGACAACAGAATACGCAACTAACCAATAAGAATTCGAGGATATGTACCTTCAATGCAAATTAGCTAATAAATATTGATTATTGATGATGTTTATGACTACGAGAACTCACGAAACATTCCGATCCGAGAGCTCAGATTGTGTCAAGTTTTTGTTTACGTTAATTACACATGACCCTATGCGGTTTACCACACACGTTGAATTAAAAAATGGCGGCCTCCATGGAACTCACAACAAGATGCGAAACACAAAATTTTCATGGAATTATGAAGTGGGAAGTGCTGATGAAGGTGATTATGCTGACGATGTTGACTTTGAACACTCTGACAGTGATGGAAGTTTTGATTTTTAGGGAAAAAACTACCGTAAAAGCTGTTAATCTGAGGTCATATGTACTAAGTACAATAGCGATATAGCGATACAGTATGTTGTATCAATGTTGTAAATTATGATTTTTGTTACATAAACAGTGGGTTTCAAACCATTATGGGTAATTTTATTATGCCCTGACATATTCTGACATAAACAAACCACCTTTGTTTATTATACAATGCATATTTCCAATACCTTGTAGATTTATTGACAATTATTCTGCGGAACGATAAACATAAGTTTATATTTGGATGGCTGCAATGCATTATGGGTATTCCTAACATGACCCCCATCTCAATATTCACACTCAGTAAGTCATAACCTTTATTTTGATACCTTACTCTCTTCAATTAGCAAAAGATGAAAAAAATTATTAATAATTTCCACACTTGACCTTGATGTTTGGAGTATCAAATTACAGTATCAAATTACACTAATTACATTAATTCCGTCCACACATGTAAAATAACTCCGGGTAGAAAGAGTTAAAGCAGAACCATACCCTAAATTCATGGTCATACAATAATGTAATTATATGTGGGTGGCTAGATGAAAGATAATTAAAAGCAAAAAGGACACAAACAAATTGTACAAATTAGATGATTTTATTTTTATATAAACTTGTTTAAAGTATCAACCATTATATACTGTTAATTAAAGGAATGTTTATTGTGTACATGTACAACACTGTCCCAAATATATGTCCCACAAGTTGCATTTTGAGATAATCACATTTGTCACACAACTAACTGTATTAACTATAGGCAGGAACACATTTATATATGTTATGGAATACATCATTCATCAAATGTTTCTTTTGAAGCCTTTTTGTCTGTAATTTCAGTATAACTATTTTTTAAATGAAGTTCATGAGACAATTTATTTCACATAATAAACAACCTGAATGTATTTTCACTATTGCTGAAGCTTTCATATAGGCTGGAGTTATGCATCAACAAATACATTATCCTAACAGAAAAGAAATAGATTTTACTACAGAAAAGACTTTCTTACAGTTCATGAGTTCAAAACTAAAATTAAGTCTTAATTGTTAACCTGGAGATCCTGGTAAATTTTTTTATATGTATTTTCTGAAAAATGTGAGTAGACTTTCACGGGTCAGTAAGTCTGACCGAGTTCCAATGACCAGTTGTAACAGTTGTACTTAAAGAATTGCCAATCATGACAAATTGTTTCGACATTTATTAATATTTCATTTGTATTCGTTACTTTCCTTCTGTTTCTCTGATAACTTAGAATAGTGACTGGATTGTTTTAATTTCTTTCTGATTATTGTTTAATTCTTATTATTTTACTTTATTGCATTTCCCACTTTTGTATTGTTGCTAATTCCTCAGTTAGATCAGTTTGCTTACACTTTTATTGTAATCTACTGAATGAGAGATTTTATAATTCATCTCGTTTCCACTGATCATTTTGTTGTAAACCTTGTTGTACAAAATTAATATTTCCGAGTTATTTGTAAATTCATAGCCCACCATTGTTCAGTGTGTGAATTAGAAACCCTAAATTCACTGTATCACTGGTTACAGGTATTCCAGATGAAGACCATCTAGACTTATGCCTCCAGTTTTGCAATTTTCTTAGTTTTCATATTAATTGTGTTAGTACCTGTCGTTATATTATTGTTAAATCCACTATCGATTTTCCATACTGTGTTGCAAACGAACAGTGTGTATATTGTCTATTCATGCCATAGTACAGTATAATAATGATATGTGATCACTTATCAGCCAAGGTATGGCCTTGGGTGGGTTTGTTTACATTCCAAGTTTGTGGCAGAGACCTTTGGTCTGCCTAGGGACTTTGTTTTGGGAAGGTAGCTCATTAGTATGTTAGGGCTAGCCAGATATTTAAGTGTTTTGGGACTGATGGAATAAGCCACGAATATGTATAAGTTATCGCACTGAAATAAGACATCTCACATCATCATCTCTGAAATATCGCGGGATGGCAATTTAGTTGGCAGAAAGAAAAAAAAAATCGCGCACCCCGCTCGCTAAGGCCCTGGGTGGTGGGGACGAGTGAACCCTGTAGGCCTGAGCAATATTTTTCTGCATTAAAGAATTTATATTATTTTACAAAGGTTCTTCTGTACTTAATTCACCTCCAAATTCGAGTGGCATGGTAGTCTTGTGGTTTAGAATGCTCACCTTCCATGTAGGTAGTTGGGATCGAGACTAGGTTTAGGTTGTAAATATTTGTAACAGGATTAGCAACATTTTTTGATAACTACAACACTAATTCAGAAACAAAACCTTTCTGTAAAACAATAATGTATGGGCTGTGGAGGAGTTTTTTAAAGGAATATAAATCCCAAAATTCATGTTTAGTACCGTATGCATGCTAGCTGCCAACCAGTCTGGTTGCCACTTTTGTATAATTGGTTTTTCTAGTAAATATATGGATTTACATTTATTTTAGTCTTATATATTAATTAGTCGAAATTTAGTCACATACGGCTCTTCATACGAGAAAAACTGCAATGGTGAACACTTCTAGTGCGACGCGACAACACTTCTAGTGCGACGCGACAACACTTCTAGTGCGACGCAACAATAATAATAATAATAATGTGGACTTATATAGCGCACGTATCCACCAACCTGGTGCTCAAGGCGCATTATATTATTACAAATAGGAAGGATTGACTTACCCTTAACCCTGACATAAGCTTTTTGTCTAGAGTTTGTTGAAGGAATTTAGGACTGACAAGATGTAATGAACCAAGTAACCCAGCAGCCTCTGCTCTCACACGCATGGACTCATCATTCACCTTATAATAATAATAATAATAATAATAATAATAATAATAATAATAATAATAATAATAATAATAATATTATATTATTACCCCTACTCATCAGGCTCATAAATCATTCCTGAAACCATCTCAGCTCCCTGGGGAGTATACAGCTCAATTGCTGCCATTACAGCGCATATAGGGCTAATCAAACACAACAACCAACTCTGCCCTCACAGGTACCCATTTATCCCTGGGTGGAGAGAAGCAATTATGGTAAAGTGTCTTGCTCAAGGATACAAGCACCATGGTCGCGGTTGGGATTCGAACCCACATTCTGACGACTCAGCCATCAGAACACAAATCCGATGCGCCAAACCGCTCGACCATGACACTCATCATTTTAACTTATACATATAATATAATCAATTCTCATTCATTTATATATTAACAATAATAACTCCTTGGTAACCTTGTCAGTTATTATCACTCTTCTCCCTAAAGCCTAGCTTTGTATAAAAAGAAGACAATGAAGAAATCAAAATTTAAAAGATTGGAGGAAAACCCTAATGTCATTTCATTTCATTTCATTTATCATTTCTGGTAATGAAACCAAGGGATGCCTCAGAAAAGCGCACTTAAGCACTGTAAGCTCGAAAGCCTGAGGAAACCTGTAAACAAGAGCGCTTGCAATGTGAACCAGAAACACCGGGGTAAACCCCTTACACTTCCACGATAAGTGTTCTGGGTTCTTTTACGTGCATTACTTAATCTAGTACACGGGACCTACGGCTTAACGTCCCATCCGAAGGACGAAGCAATTATGGTTAAGTATCTTGCTCAAGGACACAAGTGTCACGACCGGGGCTCGAACCCACACCCTGCTGCTGGCAACACCAGAACTTGAGTTCGGTGCGCTAGACCGCTCGGCCACGACACTCCACTAATGAATTATTCATGATGGGATTTGAACATAAGCCTGGTGTGGAAGGTGCTACTTAGTAAAAATAACAAAAGATATGAATTATCAATCATACAGAAATGTATGGCTTCTAATGGCATGTGACATATTAAAATATAGACATATTTAAACGTGAATGCAACAGTGATGGATCAGCATGTACATTAACCATACTTTTTAATTGAGTGGCCACTTTTTTGGTAGTGTGTCTGGTTTTCCTTGTTGCCTCTCCCCTTTTTTTTTGAGACCCTGGTTCAGTGCATGGCACATAAAATGGTCTCCAAAACATTTACACTGATGAATTAAAGGTCAAAAAGCAGACTACAACCTGAGCCCAATCTTGATCAATTATATGGATAAGTTAAAGACTAGTATATTACTGGTATTGTGGACATTCAATGATACTGTGTTTATCATATCTCTTACACATAAAAGTTGTATAATACTGACCATTTGACAGATGTTAGTGAATCCATCATCTATAAGACGTAGCTGATCTTCTGTTGACCCTTGAACAGGTAACATTTCTTCTGGATAGACATGACTTAATACCCAGACTAGCTTAAGTGCTGCCAGCCTGACTCCTTCATAGTCATCAGTAAGTGCTTTAACAGACTGTTGATATACAGACAAATCAAGCTTCTGACCACGCTGATGTAAAGTAAGCTGCAAATATAATAACCAGTTATCTTAATTACATTCCAGTATTATATGTTGTTATCAGATGGTTATCTCTCTTAATTTTTAACTTTTTCAGACCAAAAAATAGCTGTTGTGAATAAAGTAAAACTCTTAGGTGTCATAATTCAACAGGATTTGAAGTGGGATGGACAAGTTGATAATATGGTTACTAAGGCCAGGAGAAGACTATTTATGTTGCGTAAACTAAAAGAAGCTGGTCTCAACGCAGAAGAAGTTATAACAGTTTACAAAGGGTACATCCGGCCAGTGATTGAATATGCAGCACCACTTTGGAATGCAGTCTTACTCAGAGGCAGGTAATTCAGATTGAGAAGATTCAGAAGAGAGTGTGCCTGGTACATTCTTGCCAGTGAATACACAACCTATTCCGAAGCTTTGGTCACTCTTCAACTTGACACACTTCAAGAACACAGAACACAAATCTGTAAGGAATTTGCTAAAAAGTCAAGCTTTTCTGATAGATTTACAGCCTGGTTTCCGGCCTGTGGGAGGTATACCATGAATCTAAGGAAGAAAAACCAATTTGGAGCCTTCAAGTGTAATACAAAACGATTCAAATGAATCCCCCTTCCATACCTGACATCTCTTCTAAACAAAACGATTCAAATGAAGCCCCTTCCATACCCGACATCTCTTCTAAACAAAACGATTCAAATGAAGCCCCCTTCCATACCCGACATCTCTTCTAAACAAAACGATTCAAATGAAGCCCCCTTCCATACCTGACATCTCTTCTAAACAAAACGATTCAAATGAAGCCCCCTTCCATACCTGACATCTCTACTAAACAAAACGATTCAAATGAAGCCCCCTTCCATACCCGACATCTCTTCTAAACAAAACGATTCAAATGAAGCCCCCTTCCATACCTGACATCTCTTCTAAACAAAACGATTCAAATGAAGCCCCCTTCCATACCTGACATCTCTACTAAACAAAACGATTCAAATGAAGCCCCCTTCCATACCTGACATCTCTACTAAACAAAACGATTCAAATGAAGCCCCCTTCCATACCTGACATCTCATCTAAACAAAACGGTTCAAATGAAGCCCCCTTCCATACCTGACATCTCTACTAAACAAAACGATTGAAATGAAGCCCCCTTCCATACCTGACATCTCTTCTAAACAAAACGGTTCAAATGAAGCCCCCTTCCATACCTGACATCTCTTCTAAACAAAACGATTCAAATGAAGCCCCCTTCCATACCTGACATCTCTTCTAAACAAAACGATTCAAATGAAGCCCGCTTCCATACCTGACATCTCTTCTAAACAAAACGATTCAAATGAAGCCCCCTTCCATACCTGACATCTCATCTAAACAAAACGATTGAAATGAAGCCCTCTTCCATACCTGACATCTCATCTAAACAAAACGGTTCAAATGAAGCCCCCTTCCATACCCGACATCTCATCTAAACAAAACGGTTCAAATGAAGGCCCCTTCCATACCTGAAATCTCTTCTAAACAAATAACTTTTTTGTTATTATCATTCTGGGGTGTTTTCATTCATTTTTTTATCAGTAGTAGAAGTAGCATTTTTATTTAATTTTTAATGTTCACTTTTCACTTTTTGTGATTTAAATTATTATTATTTTTTTGTTATAATTTTTGTTAAAATGTTTTCTTTATACCTAAAGTTGATGTTTTTATAATTGTAAATTCAAAATGTAATTCGGTCATTATAAACCAAACAATAAACCAATAAAATAAACTACTCCTTTTAAAGATGTATCGCTCATGTTTTCCAATATTTTACAGACAATTTCCAGAAATGCTCGATCATTTCCTTTTAGAAAGGAAAACAAATTTACTTTAAAAAGAAATACTTCACAAAATAGTTCAGTTAAGGAGTAATTAAGTGCCATAATTAATTCATTTCCTCAAGTAAAATAGCAATTTCTGATGAAAAAAAGGAAAATTGCACGTAAAATAGTGGAAATCAGGTGTGATACATCTTTAACATATTTATCATGAATTTACTCAAAATATTTGAAATTTCTTTCTTTCAAGATGTGTATTTCCATTGTACTTTAAGGCCTCAATACAATGTGAATGCAAATTTTGTGAATGTCAAAAGCTGTTATTCGCATGAATGGTTTGCAAAAATTGAACTAATGTCAAATTCACGTTGCTTATATTTGGGTGAAGTATGAAATATACATGTAAGTAAAGACTGTTTGCGGTGACACCATTCTCTTATGAGTAGTAAATAGTTCTGAAAAGAACCAGTTGCTATAGCCATGCCTATTACCATACCAACCAGTCAGCCTCAAGTGACCTGCTTCACAAGCAGGTTACTTGAGGCTGACTCGGTGACCCCCCGCCAAAGACGTCTGAGTTACTCGAACGCATCCGAGTCAGACCCGGATAGGGCTGTGCGTTTTGGAATAATTTGGAAACCGGATATTCGGTTTCAATCGAATTTCAATCGAATATTCGATATTCGAAGGGTGCCGATTAGTAATTGCGCCACGTGATAAAATGAGCACGCGCGATACGGTGGAGACGAAAAATGTACTGAACATAATAACGTAAAAAAGCAACCACAACAATCTGGGATTTGGAGACTGATCTCCACGTTCAAAATATCGGGCATTTTGCATCTGAACAAGGCTTACTGGATTCGTGTTTGAAGTTCCGAAGTCAGTTAATTACTGTGTCGCAGTGCCTTGTAAGCGCCAAAATTACCTGAACGGTGGTTTATAGTGAAGGTAGTCCGTGGTGCCCAATCATCATTTATTTAATGCAGACGTGTTGCGAAGAGAAAACCCGAGGTGCATAACTAATAATTAAAGGGATGTTCAAAAATATGAGCTAGACAGTGGCTTATAAGCCTTTTTTATATGAGCTAGACAGTGGCTTATGAGCCTTTTTTATATGAGCTAGACAGTGGCTTATGAGCCTTTTTTATATGAGCTAGACAGTGGCTTATGAGCCTTTTTTATATGAGCTAGACAGTGGCTTATGAGCCTTTTTTATATGAGCTAGACAGTGGCTTATGAGCCTTTTTTATATGAGCTAGACAGTGGCTTATGAGCCTTTTTTATATGAGCTAGACAGTGGCTTATGAGCCTTTTTTATATGAGCTAGACAGTGGCTTATGAGCCTTTTTTTATATGAGCTAGACAGTGGCTTATGAGCCTTTTTTATATGAGCTAGACAGTGGCTTATGAGCCTTTTTTATATGAGCTAGACAGTGGCTTATGAGCCTTTTTTATATGAGCTAGACAGTGGCTTATGAGCCTTTTTTATATGAGCTAGACAGTGGCTTATGAGCCTTTTTATATGAGCTAGACAGTGGCTTATGAGCCTTTTTATATGAGCTAGACAGTGGCTTATGAGCCTTTTTATATGAGCTAGACAGTGGCTTATGAGCCTTTTTATATGAGCTAGACAGTGGCTTATGAGCCTTTTTATATGAGCTAGACAGTGGCTTATGAGCCTTTTTATATGAGCTAGACAGTGGCTTATGAGCCTTTTTTATATGAGCTAGACAGTGGCTTATGAGCCTTTTTTATATGAGCTAGACAGTGGCTTATGGGCCTTTTTTTTATGAGCTAGACAGTGGCTTATGAGCCTTTTTTATATGAGCTAGACAGTGGCTTATGAGCCTTTTTTATGAGCTAGACAGTGGCTTATGAGCCTTTTTTATATGAGCTAGACAGTGGCTTATGAGCCTTTTTTATATGAGCTAGACAGTGGCTTATGAGCCTTTTTTATGAGCTAGACAGTGGCTTATGAGCCTTTTTTATATGAGCTAGACAGTGGCTTATGAGCCTTTTTTATATGAGCTAGACAGTGGCTTATGAGCCTTTTTTTATATGAGCTAGACAGTGGCTTATGAGCCTTTTTTATATGAGCTAGACAGTGGCTTATGAGCTTTTTTATATGAGCTAGACAGTGGCTTATGAGCTTTTTTATATGAGCTAGACAGTGGCTTATGAGCCTTTTTTATATGAGCTAGACAGTGGCTTATAAGCTTTTTTATGTGAGCTAGACAGTGGCTTATAAGCCTTTTTTTTTATATGAGCTAGACAGTGGCTTATGAGCCTTTTTTTAAATATGAGCTAGACAGTGGCTTATGAGCCTTTTTTATATGAGCTAGACAGTGGCTTATAAACCTTTTTTATATGAGCTAGACAGTGGCTTATGAGCCTTTTTTATATGAGCTAGACAGTGGCTTATGAGCCTTTTTTATATGAGCTAGACAGTGGCTTATAAACCTTTTTTATATGAGCTAGACAGTGGCTTATAAACCTTTTTTATATGAGCTAGACAGTGGCTTATAAACCTTTTTTATATGAGCTAGACAGTGGCTTATGAGCCTTTTTTATATGAGCTAGACAGTGGCTTATGAGCCTTTTTTATATGAGCTAGACAGTGGCTTATGAGCCTTTTTTATATGAGCTAGACAGTGGCTTATGAGCCTTTTTTATATGAGCTAGACAGTGGCTTATGAGCCTTTTTATATGAGCTAGAGAGTGGCTTATAAACCTTTTTTATATGAGCTAGACAGTGGCTTACAAGCCTTTTTTAAGCGTACGGCCGATGGTTTTCCTTTCCTAAAACATATATTTATATTTGTTAAAACCATGGAATCCACTTAATATCATGTGATTTAAAGTTCATTTTAAACTTTCAAATTGACAATTATGATTATCCCCATAAATATCAATGGGTTTAATCCATGTTCTCAACCAATGAAAAAATTCAGAAGTATCCAGGCCAAATCCAAATTTTTTGTTGGGCTCGTCAACAAACTTTATTTTCTGTGGAAACTGCATTTTCTTTGAATATTCGAACCGGAAAAAACGAACTGGATATTCAAACCATCAATCGAATATTTGAATATTCGGCCCACAGCCCTAGACCCGGATCGACCCGGGGAAACTACTCACACATAGCCATAGTCTAAGCCATAGTCTAAGCCATTGTCTAAGCCATAGTCTAAGCCATAGTCTAAGCCATAGTCTAAGCCATAGTCTAAGCCATAGTCTAAGCCATAGTCTAAGACTTGTGGCTCAAACATCATGGGTCATGAGCCCCAGACAATGTTATTTTTTTTCAGTACTGTTCATACTTAAATACATCAAACAAGTATAAATATTGTACAAACCATTGATTTCAAGGAGCTTTGCCTCACTCTGGGATCTTGATCATCTATATATGCAGCTAGGAGACGCTGACATTTCTTGTCATCCTTCTTACTTACTACTTTGTCCAGTGAACTCAAAGCTCCAATCATTGATAGACACTCACAACGTACAGTATGATGAAGGTCTGATAAATGCTGATAACATCAATCAATAAACACATGTACGTCATTCACATCTGCATAGTTACATACAGTCTACCAGTCAATCAATGCAGCAGAGCAGGCATTATTGAATTGTGACAACTCGACCCACAAAAAACCTGACCCATGAGACAACTCAATCCTTGTGACAACTCGACCTCCCTTTTTTGCTCGCGCTGTGGGAAGGATTGATGCAGTCAAATCGACAATGCGCTGAATTGAGTTGGACTTACTACTAATGACAATAGAATGCACAACTTCTGAATTTCAATGTATCTTTTTGCTGAATGAGTCTGGTATTAACTTGAATGAAAAAGGGTTGATATTCGCCAGAAAGGGACGCATGTCCAACGCACGTCCAACGCACAGGCCAAATAGTGTTGTTATTTTGACGGCATTTTCTTTTTTCATCGGATCATTACATGTTTTTCAACATAAGAAGCATGGTTTTATAGTAAATAATGTCCCAGTCATCATTTAGGCACTGCTGTTAATGTTAAACCAAGCTTATGACATAAATTATATTCACTTTTCAAAGAATTTGTTTTCCTTTCTATAATGAAAATTGGAATGGAAATTATCGGTAAAACACGTTCTGTAATAATTTTTTTAATAATTTTAAATCCATAATTTTATATCTCTCAATGGAGCTGCTTGGTCGAGCGGTTTAGTGCATCGGATTTGTGTTCTGATGGCTGAGTCGTCAGAATGTGGGCTTCGAATCCCAACCGCGACCATGGTGCTTACATCCTTGAGCAAGACACTTTACCATAATTGCTTCTCTCCACCCAGGGGTAAATGGGTACCTGTGAGGGCAGAGTTGTCACAAAGGTCGAGTTTTTGTCTCATGGGTCGAGTTGTCTCATGGGTTGAGTTTTTGTGGGTCGAGTTGTCCATGTTGAGTTGTCACAAGCTTGTTTTAATTAGTAATAATAGATTAATTCATTTCCATCTGTTACCATCGTAAAGTAACAAAACACAAACATTCAAGTGTTAAAATGAGTTCTGGAATTAGCAAGTGGTCTTGTGCGCTTCTCCCATCTATATGCGTGCATGCATTTGGAGTACAACGCCATGTATATAGCAGCCTGGCACACTGTGTGTACATAATAAACTTGTGGTATTAAACAACCAGATATATAGATTCCAGATTGGTTGACTTACCAGTTTGGCAGTGTCAACCAGTTTATCGTGTAGCTCGGCATGAAAGAACAATGATCTTCCAATAGCAGTCAAACTCGATAAGATCTGTGCCTTCACTCTGTGAGATTCTGTTCAAAGGTCATTACATACATGTACATGAATGTATATATTCATTATTCATAATAATCAAGAAATGTCAGTGCTTAATCACACCTTCAATTTCTATGAACATGATGAAAACTCATATAGATATTCAGACCAATGCTCTGCCTAAAAGTTAAAAACTGAATGACAATTGCAAGAATAGATACATACAAATACCAACCTGTGGATGCTAAGAGAGATAGAAGATCTTCCAGAAGCACTACAGCATTGAAGCCAGGAGTCAATGCAACCTGACCAAGTAGATGAACTAATTTCACCTTCACACTCACATTGACTTGTTGTTGGTAGTTTTCAAGCAGGCTTTGCACTGTATTTTCTGTTAATAGTAAATGTATTAAGTATTAAGTAAATCAGGTAATGTAAATTTATAAAGTAATTTTTTAACCAAATTGTTGTGAAGCACATTGGTATGAATATATGTGGAGGTGTACTTATACCTGCTTGTTGTAAGGTGATAGGAAGCTTGTGACCAAAGTCAAGCAGCAATGCCAGGGTCTCAGTAACATTGTTCCCATCTAGGTCAGGTAAGATTGCTTTACTTTGTCTCTGCACCACACGTAGTTTCAATGCTGGAGGTTTTGCCTCTTCCTAATAATAGTGTATCATAAGCAATTAAGATAATACATTAGCAATGTAAAAGACAAATTTAAAGAAATGAAAGGCACAAATATTTACCATATTTAGCCTATAATTTAGGTACATCCCTTAATATTTGTATCTAGTAAAATCAGTGGTTAACCAGTTCGCGTCGGAGGCCGTGTATACACGCATTTTTTTTGGAACCGGGGATCGGAGAGTGTCTAAACACGCATTCCGATTTTTGTGTGTGTTACCGGGAGACTTGTCAGCACGCCACATGTGGTGTGCCGTCGTGGCGGCTGACTTGTATACACGCAATCGTTTCTCGGAGTCCATGGGGTCACGGTTCGGTGGCCACGGACAAAAGGCACTGCAAACAATGAACGAGTTCACTGTTTTTGTTGATTTTTGCATAATCCCTTTATCCAAGACCTGTTCCTTTGACGTACCAGCCAAGAATTTGTAAAGACGGATTTATATCCATTGTTTACGAGGCCTTTCCTCTCTCTCCCGGTATGCCGTCTGTTCGACTGGGCACTGGTCGCTAATAGGCCGTTGCATCGGAGCTTGCCAACGGTCTAATTGTGCTGAACAAACACAACCGTAATTAAAAAACTAGCCATTTAATTCTCGAAATGTCAATGAGTAAAGGTGTTTATTTGGGTGTCCGGACTTAGTTTCATTGACAAAAAAAATTATTAATGGCTAGAAATTTTGTCTGATTTTTCACTGAAAATAAACCCGCACAGGGGACCGGAAAAAAATATATATTCCCGACGTGAACTGGTTAAACAAATTTTTTCACTTTTACAAGCACTAACTTTGCAGTAAGTCATACAATTTCACTATGATTTTTATTTTTGTAACAAGCATGACTTAGATAAGTTTATGCAACCAGTTAACGTTAATATGCCATTCCACAGTTTTGTAAGTTTTCCGAGAAATGCTAAGCCAAAGGTAGCGATGCCAAAGCAATTTTTATTTCCCATAATAATGGTGACATGTTACCACTCATTTGAAAGAGCAGTCTCCTCTACAACATGCTGTACCTGGATTTCATGTAAATCACTGTATCTGCAAATTAGCTCATTATGAAAATTGACATCAACTTATTTTTTTCCGCCAAGAAAATGAATCTTTTCTGAAATGTCAGTAATTTATTTAAGCATACTGATTTTTCATATTTTTTGTTTTCTTTCATCTCTCCATAGTCTACAAGTTAATATACAACTCATATTGGGCCCTTTTGACAATTGAAAAAAATATTTATTAATAATTTAATTGGTCATTCAAAACGCACTTGATGCGCAACAAAAGTAATGACTGCTCTGTGATATATCTTGCTTTACATGGCCAGTTTCATTGTTTTTAGTACAATAAGAAATACATTTATATGATAAGATAATACTTCAAAGTCTTAATAAAGTAGTATTGTAAGAATGAAAATTTGTACTGGTTATTGAAATAATACATGGTCACATACATGTATGTGTATTCATTTGAGTTCCTGGCTTGACTTGACAAAGATCTTCAGTTAATTTAAAATACAGTGTTTACTAAACAGTTAATTAGAAAACACATGTTTAATTAACTGAATAACACAAGTCTTTCTTTTTTTACAGACACTTAACAGCGTCTGAAGGAAACTTCAACTGAATTATAAAGTGCTTTATCAGACGGATGATAACTCATGGATCCATGATGCAGTATCTTTATTACAGGCCGAATGGATATTTTTCAATAGTGTTTCATTAGAAAGACTAATTTCTGGGGAAAAGGGGTGAAATATGTACATATGATCTGGCACATGGCTGTTTATTTATAGAAACTTTTATGCAATGAAATATTAATATTTATATTAAGAAATACAAATCTAAAATATTTTTGTATTGACAGCAGTCAAGGTTAGGGAATTTAAGTGAAACTCAGTCGAATTAGAATGTAAACTAATAAATAACCAGCAAAGAAATAAAGTAATAAAAATAATATATTTAATATTTTACATGTATATGAAAACATTATTTAATTAATGCATTCAGAAGTGAAATAGGCCCCTATATGTATACAATTAATTGTTTTTAATGTATGTATTTTTACTTTTAAACTTGTTGCATGAGGAACAATTTTTGATTAAAAAAATAACAATAATAATAATAAATCAAGAATCTCCCAAACAAATTATTATATAGATTTTTGTATTATCCTAATCAAAAGATATACTTACTATTCATTATTGCTAGCATACAAATTTTGCGCACCCGTTGTGAACAGCGCTGGAGTGAAATCTACAGTTCTGAGCGTTGAGACACTTGGTATGGTTGTGAAATTCCAGCTCTAGGCACTTACAGGCATTTAAAAAAAACAAATTAGGTATGTCTGGATAGCTGACAACCTAAGCTTTCCAAAAACCATTGTCACCATATTGTCATCACCCCTAGTTTTTTTTGTTATTTACCAAAACATTTCATTTTTTGGGAAAAAATATTAAAAAAATAAAAATGGAATTTTCACACTTAAAAAAATTATTAATTTGGATTTTGAACCCATATTCTAATTTATCATAATTTCTTCTTCATTTTGGTACCTTATTTGCCTCCCTAGCTTATTGCAATAAAGTACAGACAACATTTTACATCGAGTGATGCTAGCGCTCCTCAAAAAAAAGTCAGAAATTTTGTGTCAGATTTGAGATTTGTTCAAACACACATTTTGGATCAAAATGTCACTTTATGGCAGGATAACATAAATAACGTCATTATGGATAAGGTAAGGTGTTGAAAATGAATATTACATTGTATTTTTGTGGAATTATGTTCACAAGTTCACAAGAAAAAACATGATTTTGTGACGCATTATTTTGTGCAGTACGGAATAGGCAGCGGGGTCATTCCATGTCAAATCAACCAGTGGTCCCCAGGTGACCCTCTCGGATTTTGATGAAACTTCATCAGAATGATGGAATGTGGCCAGAATGAACACATACAAAAAAGCTAAATCATACTCCATGTCGTTTTCGAGATATGGCCCGTTGAAATTTGGTCGAGGCGGCCATTTTGTGAGCGCCCAAGTCGCGAAAAGTGATTTTTGTGATATTTTCCGACTTTGAAAGCTCATAATTCAGTATTTGTACCAGGTAGAAAGCTCAAATTTGGTACTCTAGCTAACATTTTGCCAATTTTCATGAATCTGCACTCAAATTGAATGTATCTCATTTAGTTTTTTAGTTATTGTCATCCAAAGTAGCCACTTTATTCAGCCAAAAATTTTGTTGGCAATTTTTGAGGTCACCCTGTGCCGACATGAGGGGTCACATGAATCTCATATTCCCTAGGTATTATCTGTGGGTGCATGTCTGTAGCCATGAGTAATTATAAGCTCACCAATGCATTAATTAAGAAATAGCATGGGTCCAAAGTGGGCTCCAGCCACAAAAATGTCAAAAAGACCCCCTGCGTCTTGACCCTGGTTGACCCCGTGATCAATTGAAACATTTTTTGAAATTTACACCAGTCAAACATATATTATATCTATACACCAAATTTCAGCTTTGGCACTCAACTCCTTCATGGTGTGTTGGCAATTTGAAAAATAGATGTTTTTCACACATTTTAAAGGAATCCGTACAGTAACTGAATATCACATTAATTAATGCATTGGTGAGCTTATAATTACTCATGGCTAGGCTACAGACATGCACCCACGGCCACAGATAATACCTAGGCCTAGGGAATATGGGATTCATGTGACCCCTCATGTCGGCACAGGGTGACCTAAAAAATGAGATACATTCAATTTGAGTGCAGATTCATGAAAATTGGCAAAAAGTTAGCAAGAGTACCAAATTTGAGCTTTCTACCTGGTACAAAGACTGAATTATGAGCTTTCAAAGTTGGAAAATATCACAAAAATCACTTTTCGTGACTTGCGCGCTCACAAAATGGCCGCCTCGACCAAATTTCAAAGGCCCAAGGGCCATATCTCGAAAACGACATGGAGTATGATTTAGCTTTTTTGTATGTGTTCATTCTGGCCACATTCCATCATTCTGATGAAGTTTCATCAAAATCTGAGAGGGTCACCAGGGAACTTTTCCAAAAATTGGTTGATTTGACACGGAATGACCCAGCGTGAAAATCCGGCTCGGTTTGGCATCATCGCTACCAACGGTAGGAGTGCGTCATTTCACGAGTGCAGCGAATTACGTACATGGATGATAATTGTTGTTTTTTAAGTTACAATAATTACGTTAAGATTTAACCAAATTATTTGGAGCTATTGGCTATATCCTTTCTCTTCAATACCTGACTAACTGCTTGGCCAAACTCTTCATATGCTCTTTTCTTCAAGTGCGCTGCCATCTTGAATGCGGTCGATACACGTTAGACTTGATTCAAGTCGCTCACTCGTTATATCAGCAAATTATCACACATTACGTGTGTGCTATACTGAATGTGTAGATCAGAACATATGATCAGAAGCACTCGTATAATTATTTGAACAACGGTGCGGTCATAATCATGGCGGTGTAAATAAATAAAGCAGTGGGTGTTTACTATGGTGGCCCTGAAGGGACATCGCATTCGCGAATATTTGCGCAAATATTTGCGATGTCGTGAATTATTTCGCGAATATTTGCGCAAATATTCGCGATGTCGTGAATTGTATTGCATACCTTGTCGCATATCTTTGCAGTGAGTCGATCATATCTGTGTACGCGGACAATATTCTTTAACAATCTCGGGACTGAGGAGGGAGGACAATAGTCAGGCCCTTTATGTATCATAATTTTTATGATTACGTGAGTATAGGGAACTTAACGGTACCAAACAATCTACCAAGAAGTTCAAGTAGCAACGAGACCAAGATCCACGAGAATAACGGCAGAGTTCACAATGTTTTTTTCAGTGCATGCAATACATAAAAACCTCCATGATACGTGTTACCTCACCATCAGAAGTCATCATGACAGCTAGATCAAGAGAAAAACGACGAGTATTTTCATATAGTATTACATGTAGGCCTAGTACTAGTAGTAGGCCTACTCCTATTTAACGTTAGTTTTACTCTATTTGTTTTAGAAATAACGTTACGCCTATGTAAACTGTCCATAAAAAATAATGCAAAAAATAAAACAAACAAATGCCAGAAAAGATGCCTAAAACTTAAATTGTAAAAGGGTCTAACGTTAATTTGCATTATATAGGGAACTCGGGGTGAATTGGCTTTTCTCAACAGGGGTGGGGGTGTGGCTGGTTCGGGAAGGATCGAGTAACAAGCCTTCATGTGCCTGTTTGTAATGCAGATGTGCTCAATTGTCGATTATCTCTTACACCCATCTGACATTATTTTAACCGGCGATTTTAACATTCATATGGACATTATTTCAAACAATTATGCAAATCAGTTTAAAGATCTGCTCTCTGCTCATGGACTTATACAGCACATCACAGCACCCACTCATCGGTATGGTCACTGTCTTGACCTCATGACAACGCGTGAAAATACTTCACCTCTTATCTCGAATATAACTATTCATCCTGGCTTATCTGATCATTATGCAATCATGGTAAATTTGAACCTTAAAAAACCTCCCATACCTACCATTTCTGTAACTACTCGCCACTGGAAAAAAGTAAATATTAAAGATTTATGTCATGATATTGAATCTCAACTGGAAAATGTAAACCTTGAAGATGGTGAGCTGGATTCTTGTGTCAGTCTATTTGAATCTACTGTCCGTAACATCTTGGATGATCATGCTCCGCAAAAACTCGAACTGTTAAACTACAATCTGAATCCCCTGGTTCAATGATGATATCCGTGCTGCAAGGAAAATCCGCCGTCAACTTGAGCGAAGATGGCGTGACAATGGGAAACTTGGAGTACATCGGCAAGAATACTGTAACCAACGTGATATTGTGAAGAACATGATTAACCAGGCAAAAAAAACTCACTACTCATCTCTTGTGGAAGATAGCTCTGGTGATCAGAAAAAACTCTTTAACATTGTTGAAAAGCTGCTTCATAAACCCAAAGCTCCAGTGCTTCCATCTACACACTCCGATCAGGATCTCGCAAATGCTTTTTCAAACTTTTTTGTCACAAAAATTGAGAATATCCGTCGTTCTTTTCCTCAGTACCTGCCATTCTATCACAAACACCATCACGCAAGGATCCACAATGTAGACTGTCCATGTTTGAGCCTACTAGTGTTACGGAGATCAAGAAACTCATCATGAAATCGCCATCAAAATCATGTGAACTTGATCCAGTGCCAACTTCGCTAATAAAACAAAATATTGATATGTTTGCTAAGTATATCACAATTATTGTAAACAGATCTCTTTCTTCCGGTTGTTTCCCTAATAGCCAGAAGGTTGCTCATGTTAAACCACTCCTAAAGAAACCCAATTTGGACAAGGAAGTTTTCAAAAATTACCGACCAGTAGCGAATTTAAAGTACCTTGGAAAAACAATGGAGCGAGTTGTTTCATCACGGATCTCTGACCATGTTCGTGCTAATAACCTGTCGGACACATTTCAGTCAGCCTACAAACCATTTCATGGAACAGAAACTGCTCTTCTTCGCGTCAACAATGACATTTTATCTGCCATGGATGAGGGGAAAATCACTGCATTAGTTTTGTTAGACTTAAGCGCCGCTTTTGACACTGTCGATCATAAAATCCTTCTCTCCCGCCTTCAATATCATCTTGGAATACATGACACAGCCCTGGATTGGTGTAAGTCCTACCTTTTAAATAGGCCTCAGCATGTTTGTATTGGTAACGCTACGCTATCTCCGAGCCTGTTACTCTTGACTATTCTGTACCCCAAGGCTCTGTGCTCGGCCCACAGTGGTTTACTGTTTATACCTTTCCAGTTCGTGATATCATTTTGAAGTATAATTTAAATTACCATGTTTACGCTGATGACACGCAGCTTTACATTACTTTTAAATCTTCTCAAGAACCTGCTGATTCCTGCATTAAAACACTGGAGAAATGTATTCAAGAGATTCGAAGTTGGATGAGACAAAACTTCCTGAAATTGAACGATGAAAAAACAGAATTTGTTCTATTTGGACCACGTCAGCAATTGTCTAAAGTTTCTCTTCCATTTATTACAATTGGTGACTCGCAGATAACCCCCTCATTACATGCACGTAATTTGGGTGTTATATTTGACTCGACAATGACTTTAAAACCACATATTTCCAACATTGTTCGCATATCATCATTTCATATCAGAAATATAAGCCGAATTAGGAAATACTTGAATAAAAGTGCTGCTGAACAAATTATACATGCATTTGTCACATCACGGCTCGATAACGGGAATGCTCTCCTTTACGGTCTTCAGCACATACAAAACACAGCAGCTCGTGTTGTGACTTTGTCCAGAAAGTCATGCCATATCACGCCAATCTTGAAAGAACTGCACTGGCTTCCTGTTTCACAGAGAATTGTTTTTAAACTTATGCTAATTGTTCACAAATCTTTTAATAACATTGCTCCAATTTATATTTCTGAACTACTTAAAGTCTACACTCCATCACGCAATTTGCGCTCCAGCAACATGTCACTCCTCAAGGAACCAACTTCAAAACGGAACTGGGGTGATAGGTCGTTTTCTGTCGCAGCTCCGAGACTCTGGAATCATCTTCCAACTAAACTCAAATCTTGTCATAGTATAACCAGATTCAAGTCGATGCTTAAAACTCATCTTATGTCACAACTCTTCAAAGATGATGTATATTTGTAATTGCATTGTAGGTACATGTATCTCGGTACATAATTTGTTTTGTTTTCCCTATGCTATCATTGTATATTGTTTGTATTAATGTTTTTTCTTTGTTTCCGCGCCTTGAGCGCCCATCAGGGTGGATATGTGCGCGCTAAAAATCTTTATTATTATTATTATTATCTCGAGATCGCGCTGCCCAATCTCAGGACTCTACGTGCGCATTATTAATATTATAGCCTAACGTTAGTCCCTGGTAATCCACGGTGGAATCACCCGAGAGATATTCACATTGCTGATGCCCCAGGGAGGGGATTAAGTGGCCACATGCCCTCTGTTTTCCTGCTGTGTGTCTATAACTGTTAGGGCCCCTTTGCATGCTGGCTTTGTGTTCCCACCCCCCTTTTTTTACTCTACTTGTTGGTGTTTTGGTGGTTACATTTTAGAAAGTTTGAAATCAATCATATTTGAGTGGTCTAGATGAATTTCTGTGTGGATTTGGACAGTGTAGATGTTCGAGCGAAATCTTGAGATTAGTAATGAACAAATCGCATGAAAAATTTACTTTAAGAGCAACGTCTATGTATTGTTTCTGCCTTTATGACCAATAATTATTATTATTTTTTTTTCAAAATATGTTTCCCAATGATCTTCTTAAAATTTTCCAAATGCCCAGACTATTACATGTATGTGTAGTTGATGTTCATATTGACTATGTATTGTGTTATAGGTGACAACCTGACATGACGGATGATGAATTAATATCGCTGGGGGTATCCCTGGCCTTATCGGTCAAAGATACCAACTGAAGAACCGGTGTAAAAAGATAATCGGTAATTGCAGGGTTCAGAAATTTGCAGAGCTTTTGGAGACTTTCACATGTTTGCAAGGGGGACAAACCATTGTGAACTCTGCCGTTATTCTCGTGGATCTTGGTCTCGTTGCTACTTGAACGAACTTGGTAGATTGTTTGGTGCCGTCAAGTTCCCATCACCCATCTTGGCTAAGCTTTTCAATCGCTGTGTTAAGGAGAAATGTTTCCCTTCTTCCTGGAAGAAGTCATCTGTTTGTCCAGTTTATAAAAATACCGGAGAGAAATGTGATCCTGGCAAGTATAGACCGATAAGCCTTCTGCCTATCGTAAGCAAGGTTTTTGAGGCACTAGGAAATAAACGGATCAAAAAACATCTTGATGACTGTAAGTTACTCAGTGATAAGCAGTATGGTTTTCGATCATCCAGGTCTACGGCCGATGTCCTGACAGTGAGATCGCATTAGTAGTGCCCTTGATCAGTCATTTTCTACCCGTCTCATTGCCCTGGACATCTCCAAGGCATTTGACAGAGTCTGGCATAAGGGACTCCTGCGTAAACTCCAGGCCTATGGAATTGCTGGTAGGGTGTTTGGAGTTATCAAATCATTCCTCACAGGTCGTTCCATGAAGGTCGTTCTGAATGGTCAATCATCCGACACACACACTTTAAATGCTGGTGTTCCCAAGGGTTCGGTACTTGGCCCGACACTGTTTCTAATATTCATAAATGACCTACCAGATCATGTGTTGTTGTCATTCATTGACATATTTGCAGATGACACAACAGTTTACAACCACACACACAAAAACCTTTCTCATGTGGACCTGGTACTAATCTGAGTTCTGATCTATCTCAAATCACGTCATGGGGTGAACGTTGGCTGGTAAATTTCAATGCCACCAAGACTAAACTTCTGTCTGTTAATCATCAACGATCTGTCCAAGCATATCCCCCCATCTTCATGAAGGGTGAAATGATAAATGAACAGTCAAGCCTGGACAGACTGCTCGGTCTGAAGATCACAACTGATCTCAAATGGAATTCTTATATCTCAGAGGTGGGGAAACAAGTCTCCAAGATGATCCTTCTATCGGTCAAGCAAAATACTGACCCCTGAGGCCATCCTCTACCTCTACAAATGTCAAGTCAGGCCCAAGATGGAATATTGTGCCCATATCTGGACAGGTGCCTCCAAAGCATCACTATCTGTTCTTGATAGACTGCAACACCGCATCAAGGGACTAGTTGGTGAGGAGCTTTTTTCCTCCCTTCAACCTCTCTCACATCGTAGGAATGTAGCCAGCCTTTCACTGTTCTACCGTTATTATTACGGGGATTGTTCTGCTGAGCTACATGAGCTAGTACCTAAGCGCAGGGATTTCTCTCGTGTTACTCGTTTTGCTAAACAAGCAGGTGAACACCCTCACTATCTTCGACTCCCCAAAATCAAGAGTAAGTTCCATTTGGATAGCTTCTTCCCTAGAACAGCATTACAATGGAACAACCTTCCTGCTGATTGTGTTCCACCAACTTACGATCTAATTAAGTTTAAGAAAAATATCAACAAATGTAATCTTGCTTAAATGGTGGATGTTATCGCAAATGTAACCCCTTACACTCTAGTGGCTTTTTGGCCTTGTTTGGGGTGACTGACAGTAAATAAAAAAAAAATTAAAAAAATAAATAAAAAACAGTGAAAAACAAAACAACATTTTTATAACAGTTAATTTCTCATCTAAGAGTCACCTCAAAATGTTACCTATATTTTGGCCGACATTATTAAAGTAAGTTGCTTGGTTGGTAAATTGGTCATGCTCAAAAGGTGCAGCTGAAAATAAGGCTGGTAAGCACATGATTGTGAATCAATAACATTTGTTTATAGCCAAATCTACTACTGTAGTACTGAACATGCAAGTACAATACATGCATTTTGTTCTTCACCAACGTAGCTAATTCATGTATATTTAAAGCTGCTACGTAAGTCTATATAACTAAGTGGGAGTTGAACCCAAAACCATCTCAAAGCATTAATGGTAGGCACTTTGATAATTTTTCGTAAACAATTCTGAAGACTTAAGGGCCGGTCACACTGCAGCGATTACAAGTAACGATAACGAAAACGACGCAAAAGAACGCATTCTATTGGTTAAATTGTACCGCGCGGAATACGCGCACGCTTATTTGACCAATCGATGGCGTTCATTAGCAGCGTTCTCGTTCTCCTTACTCGTTATCGCTGCAGTGTGACCGGCCCTTTATAGGTAACTTAGGTAGGAGTTGAACCCACAATCACCTCAAAGCATTAATGGAAGCATTAATAGTTGTAACTTAAAAAAAAAACTGAAAACTTGTCCTTCAACAACTTAGCTCTTTGCATATTTAATGCCTTCGAGCATATATAGGCAACTTGGGTGGGAATTGAACCCAGAACCCTCTGCATGGTAGATGCTTACCTTTGAACCACCAAGATTGCCTATAAATGCTCAAAAGTATTAAAGGAACTACATGAGGTAAGTCACTGAAGGACAAAATAAATATTTTTGACAAAAGTATATCAACAAATGTTTAAAGGTTTTGAACCTACAATCATGCCAAAGCATTAATGGAAGTAGCCTACATGTTACATGTGGACAAATGTTTGTTCATAACTTTTGAAATTGGTTGACAAGGCATTTCAATATTTGAAACTAAAAATAAAATCTGAAGACTTTGTCCTTCAACAAATTAGCTCTTTGCATATTTAATGCTTTTGAGCATCTATAGGCAACTTGGGTGTGAATTGAACCCAGAACCCTCTGCTTGGTAGTGCAGATATCTTACATTTGGACCACAAAAATTGCCTATAAATGCTCAAAAGTATTAAAGGAACTACATGAGGTAAGTCACTGAAGGACAAATTTAAAAATTGAAAAACATATTAAAAATACCGTAGAGTTTGTCCTTCAAGTAAATATAGGTTTTATTTTTCAATTTAATTTGTTTTTTATTCATGTTAGTGTACATGTATTTGAAGCAGTGTTTTTGTTTGTTAAAAATTTGATTCACTGCATCCTTGTCACCGCACTATCCCAATTGGGATATCCTTTTATCCAGGTTGTAATCCCAATAAGTAAATAAAAAAGTCCCCAATCTGAAAACATTTTCTCTAATGCAACAGATGCCCCCTCAGAAAAAAGAAGGGAAAAAAAAAATCCAAACTAATGTATTACACACTGGTGATGAATTTTAAACACAGTATGGCAAACCTGGTCAAAGACCCAACCCAATAGGGTCTGACACTAACAATTCACTTCCTATCTAGTCCCAGGCTAGGGGAGATACTGTTCTATTAATACTTGTATTACCTACAGCCATCTCAAGTCATGTTCCCTTTACACGTGGTACTTAAATCTTAACACCCATGTAAGAGGTACCAGTCTAATAATTGCGTCATTCTGAAATCATTCAGTGAATGAAGACACCCAAGACCGAGTCTGCGTTGATAAATAATAAGTTGATGGTTCCGTCTTCAGAACGGAATGCAATCTAATAATCAATATAGCATTTCAATGAAATCACAAATGTGTGATTGGTTATGTCATCATCAAATACATCTGAAATAAATTTAATTTACATAAAACTCAGCACTGAATGTGGAAAAAAAAGTTTTCCATAATACTAGCACGAAAACATGAGTGAACATTAACCCTATCAGGACCAGGCTTTTTTGGACTTTTCCAAAGGTTTCGACCGATTTTTAAGAAACTGGCCACAAATTAGCATGTTAAAAATATCCCATTGATAAAAAACTTGATATAGTTGTGTTGGGTACCAGGCAATATCGGCCTCTAGTCGACAAATGGTCCTTGTGCGAACTGGGCCCACGCTGTAACTGCTGATGATAGATCGCGACGACTTGACGGCTTAGCCGACATATGGTCCGCAAGCAGACTACGAACCGAAAGTCCATTGTTTATAATAGTTTGGCGCGTGAACGGACTCGGGCAACATCAACACAGGGCATTGCATGCACGCCGCCGTAGTTCTAATTATAAGAGCGCGGTGCCGAAATAGTGGGAATTCAATGTGTTACAAATTTTTTCAGTTTTTTTTTTTTGGTTAGGTAAGAATAGTTATATAGTTCTTATGATAGAATGTGCATTATGTTCGAAAATTAGAGGGTGCTGTAGTATATTCCAGCACCCCAACCAAAACGTTGGGGGCGCTGCAGCACCCACAGCCCCCCCCCCGTGGGCTTGCATAAAGGGGCCGGACTACTCCCTAGATTGTTAAAGAATTATTGTCCGCGTACAGATATGACTCACTGCAAAGGTATGCAATAAAATTCATGACATCGCAAATATATACGACATCGCAAATATTCTTGCACTATATTCACGAAATCGCGAATATTTGCGCAAATATTCGCGAATGCGATGTCTCTTCAGGGCCACCATACTTTTCAATCAGGCCAAATGAGTGTAAACTAAATATGGGGTGTTATTAATTTAATCCCCAAACCAGGGGAAAACCCTACAGAGCTCAAAAACTGGAGACCAATTTCCCTGTTAAATGTAGATTACAAAATATGTGCTAAAGCCATTGCCAACAAAAAGGTTTTATCTAATTTAATAAATACAGATCCATTATTGGTGAAAATATTCGTCTTGTCTTCACAGCATTAAATATGCTAAAGAAAATAATATTCCTGGTATTATGCTATTTTTAGATTTTGAAAAAGCATTTGACAAACTAGAATGGTCTTTAAAAAAAAAAAAAAAAAGCCTCAAATATTTAAATTTTGGTCCCAACATCCTCAGATGGGTCTCTCTATTATACCTCAACATTTCTAGTTGTGTGACCAACAATGACCATGTTTCATAATTTTTTTAACATGTCGATGGGGGTTAGACAGGGTTTTCCACTTAGTCCTTACCTGTTTATCCTGACTGCAGAACTTATGGCTATCGCTGTTATACATTCAAAACAAATTTCTGGTATTAACGTAGGAGTAGCAGAGCTAACAATCATTAGTTAAAATGCAGATGACACCTCTTTTTTTGATGGAAGTGATACTTTCATTAATGCTACTTTTGATCTTGTGCACAGTTTCACACTGGCCTCTGGGTTAAAAATTAAGTACTGTAAATCAGAAGCAATGAAAATTGGCTCATTAATGTCGGATAACAATATTTTACCGCCAGCCAAAATTAGACATTGATCTACGGGCCCTATTAGATTGCTTGGTATTCTTCTAACCCATAATGAGGAGGATTTATTTGAGTTAAATTACAAGCCACAACTCAAAATAATTCAAAGAGTTCTTAATTTATGGTCTGTAAGAGATTTAATGCCAATTGGAAAAATTACTCAGATAGTTAACCTTTCTTTTAACGGTCTTACCTAACCCACCACAGAATTTTATAAATGAGGTCAATACACTTGTGTATCATTTTATATGGAATAGAAAATGTGATAAGATTAGTCATAAAACAATTACAAATGGTGGTCTGAAAATGTTAGATCTAGACTGTATTCAGAACAGTTTAAAAAGCACTTGGGTGAAAATCTTTTTAACTGAACCTCCGAAGGTCATTAAATGGAAATTCTTCATTAATAAAATTTTATGTGACATAGGTTTAGCTGACATAATATGGTACCTCAATGTTTCTCCTAAAGATTTTCCTCCTAAAGATTTTCCTTTTCACATTCTAAAAGATCAATTTGTGACAGATATAGTTAAAGCATGGTTGCAATTCAAATATCGGAAAAAAATTAGTTGAAGGAGAACCCTGTATGCATTTTCTTTCTGAAGTTACATGGTATAACTCTAACATTAATAACAAATGCTTACTTTATAAATCATGAAAGATCTTTGTCAAGAGAATTTAAACAGAAATATGCCAGTTTTAGATGTACTTTCATTAACTATTATGGGCTTCTGAAGGCTATTCCAAAATCCTGGAGGCAGGCTCTTGAAACAGTGCAGTCAGGTTCTGAGATTGTAAACAATATTTGTTTGATCTCTGAATTTTGTAAACAAAAATGCCTTCTCAACTTGTCTACCGCACAATTATTCAATCAGTCTGTCATCAGGAGCCTGTAAAATGACAAGAGAAATGGAAGGTTTTCTTGATAATATTCTAAACTGGAGTGTCATTTATGAAACTCCCTTCAGAGTAACAAAGGACCCAAAACTGCAATATTTCCAATTTAAGTTTATTCACTTTTTAATTCCTACAAATACTTTTTTGTATAAAATTCGGAGGAAAGATAATGATAGTTGCTTTTTTTGTAAGGATGACCCAGAACGCCTTTTGCACCTGTTTTGGGAATGTGAAATTGTAAACAAATTTTGGAGTGCTACTATGGAATGGTTAAATAACAAAAAACAAATTCAGAAGAACCTATTACTCTTAATGTTGATGATATATATTTTGGTTTTACAGATGACCCAAGCAGGCTCGTCACACTTATCATTATACTTGCTAAGAAATTCATATTTGACAAGAAATACCAAGAAGACCATTATCTAAGCATTGCTGCCTTTAAAAATTATGTTCATAGTTACTATATCACTGAAAAACAGTTTACAATTCCCATTGGCTCTGAAGACTCAGTAAATTCTAAATGGAAGAGTTTATTTTAATAAATTTCTTTTTATTTCTTTTTGGTTAGTATGCTGCTTCTAGGGGTATCCATTTACCGGTATTCAGTTAACTGTCTTTGTTGTTTGTCTTTATGACGCTTGTGCTATGTCTACGATGTATTGTTGTTTTTTGTAGTTTTGTTCTCTGTACAAAATAGTCTTGTAATGTAAATAAATAAATAAATAAATAAATATAAAAAAATAAATAAATAAATTTAAAAAAAAAAGTAATATTTTTGACAATTTAATAATTAAAAAAAAAAAAACGGAACAAAAAAAACCCTCTACAGGTGACTCGGGTGGGACTCAAATCCATGACTTCCTACTTACTAGTGCAAACGTCTTAACCTCTCGACCACTGAGCTTGCCCGATAATGGTTGGCTGGCTAGAATCCTATATACACTGTAGCAGCAGGTACCGTGACATTTATAGATTTATGAAATTCTTCCACTGGGTGATAAAAAAATGGATTTGATTTTGCCCTTACGTAATAACTTGGCTCTTCCAAGTTGAGAGCTACATGTACATGCAAGAGTGTGTGATGAGTGAGGGGACAGGGGGTGTAGTATGTTTGTATAGGGCTCTACATAGGGATGATAAACTTTGTCTATTAGGCACACCATACATCTATCACCAGGTCATACATATCGCGCATGTGTGTACATGTACGTACAATAACCGAACATTGTTTGGTCCCCAATGGTATATGTATCTCCTTGTGTGATTTATCTTCACATTGTTTAAAGATCCCACTACATACATGTATGTATATGAGGCAATATACAAATTGGCAACAAGGACAGCAAACAACAGGGACCACTCATTAGTAACCGAGAGGAATAACTGATATGCCAATTTTAGCGACCATGTTAACAATAAGGGGAATTTTTTACATGGAATGTTTCGAACTGTTGCTTTACGTACAGCCAACGTATTTGACATCTCACAGGACAGTAGAAATCCACAAGTAGTAGCATGTGTTCTTGCATTCGTTGGGAGCTCATTAATTAATATGGTGTAATAAAAGATTTAGTTGCACCTGAGAAGTAAGCCATACAGAGCTAAAGGAACTCATGCAGAAGCATTTCAAAGCTCCACCTACATGTATTGTTGTCATGGAAAGACAAGTTTATCAAGTGAGAACAGGGACTGTCAGAGGTGACTTCAGACTATATGTCTGACTATGGCCTTTCAGACTAAGGCCTTGAAACATATCAGTCTACATGGAAACTATGGGGAGAAACTGGATGAGAACCTAAGGGATCGATTCATCAGTGGTTTAATACGCAGTGAACCTACCACCTTGAAATCTGCATTACTATTTATAAGAGTTAGTTACACAGAAGAGTTCAGACATCTCGGTGTACGGTAAAACCCGCAAGTGACCGGAGACAAACCAGAGTGCTACATGTACATGTACATTGAAACCTTTTAGAAAATTGAACAACAAATTTAAAAGCTCACAAATGGTTTCATCAAACTTTTGCTTGCAAAAGAAATTACTTTATTAGATTTGCAGAATTACCTAAAGAACATACAGTGCACATGTATAGATTTAGCTAGGACAGTTGATTAAGATAACACATTCTGTAACACGACTACCACTGACCATTGATCTGCATTACCCCTACCCATACCTTGTACATGTCCCATTGCCCATGGATAACATCTCAAAATTTCATAAACACCAGTTGAATGATGTAGGATTATATAAGTAGCCTTCTGATGAGACAGTCATTACATCATATGTGAAGCACAAGTAGTGTATTACGGTCATTCCATGCATACATGTAGGAGTCATTCCAACAGGTTGGGGCATACTCAGCTTTGTGTCCTTGTTACGTATTCATTATCCTTATTATGAGTGCACATTCTCAGTTGTTCTTCAAATTAGAATGAAATCAATCTGTGTTCCTTGAATAGGAAGTTACAATAATGTTAATTAGGAGTCATATAACAAACATGTACCATACATGTGTACATCACTGTGTCCATAATATATGATACACAATACCATACATCTATGTGTACATACATGTATCTCAAACTCAAAGCCAAAACAAAAAGTCTCCAGTTGCAAAAGGCCAGATGGATGGCTGGAAATTGGTATTGTAGCTAGCCAAAACTTGCCAATAGTGTAAGGGGCTTTTATACTTTGTATTGTTATGAAACTAATACACTTGCATTGTTTCCATTGTATTTGTACAGCACACCTTTTTATCAGAGGCATGTACAGCATATATACTGTACAGGTAGTTAAATTCAAAGGTTTTTGACACATGCATTTTGTACATAATCATATACAATGAAAAAAATGGGGGTTGGAGCACCCAACTAGGGGGAAAACTTGAAAGTGGTACATATGAACATTAAAATGTTCTCTTAAAATAATTCATTTACAGAAACTCTTTCTACAGGTTCCTCAACTACACAACTAAATTCTTTGGCAAATGCCTTTAAGAATACAGGTAATACTTGTTGTACAGTCACCTCCTGTTTGAGTTCAAGACTAAGAGATGTAATACCTTTGTTCTTGATTCCACAAGGAACAATGTAGTCAAACCATGAAAGGTCTGTGTTACAGTTTAAACTTAGTCCATGTGTGGTGATATACCTGCTGCACTGAATTCCTGTTTGGAAAGAAAAAGTTTAAAATGGTATTAAGTAATATTTGTAGCTTTGCATGGTGAAGGATAAGTAAAGACTGTCTGCGGTGACACCATATGAAAAAAAAAATCACTTTTGAGTAATAATTAGTTCTGAGAAGAACTGGTGGTTACAACTCAACATTTTGATCAGTATGTTCTTATCGTCTTCAGGAGAAAATGGTACTACTGAGTTGTTAGGAAATGGTATACATGTACATGTATGTGACCGGATCTTACAGAATGAGTCTTATGAAAAAAAACACATTCACATTTAGAATTTTTTAGCTCACCAAAACAAGCACATTGTCATCTTAAATTTACTATCAAACACATCAATACATGTATCCTGTGAATTAAAAGGTCTATGAAGTGTTTTTTCTTAATTTATTTGTTATTGTTATTTTATCAGTTGATATGAATAAAAAAATGTTAACTTTGTTTTGTGTCTTGAGTGGATTTTTTTATTTTAATTACATTAAAACAAAAATTGTTTAAAATTTTGCACGATGCGAGGTGGCACTGTTTGTGATGTACACCTGGGCAGGGAGCCTTATGCTAGGCGGCATGGTCTGGTGCCCATAGGTGGTACAGTACAGGTACCAGTCTAACCATGAGTGCGTCGAGTCGTCACATGTGATGTACATAATATGCAGTCACTTCCAACTAGATTCCCTGATAGAACAAAGCAAACAAAGGTTTTTCATCGTTTGCTAGCATGCCTTTTTAACCCATTATTGTTGCCACTAGGTAATAAAACAGTTATGAACTGCTAGCAATGTGTACACACACGACTTATGTAATAAACATGTACTTAAGTAAGACTTGTAGCTTTGCGTGGTGAAGGGGACAAGTAAAGACTGTTGACATTAAAAACTTTGTGAAACTTCAATAGTAAAGCATGACACAGAGTTCCACGTAAACACAGGCTCGTGCTAATATAGGGTTTTCTATTGATTTGTATTGTGAAAAGATATTTTAGGGCTTTTTTTACACAGGTTTGGCTACTTAAGACTGATTGTGTAAGATTTGGTCACATATTACAGAAAGTTCCTGTACATCTATTTATTGTGCATATAAAGAGAAGGATGTGATGGCATCCATTGCCCCTGTCCCTCTGTGATGGGGGCTACAGTGACATATAGGATGGGTTATCGCAGATGAGTGAATAAAAGTCCTTTGTGACCCATCAAAATAGCCGGATGGTTGTGACTAGGATTTCATTCTTTCTATCAGAATGACACTTCTGAATTTCATTTCAACATTAACCCTCCTATGCCCAGGCTGAAATTTGGCCCAGTTAGCACAGCACCCACAGCAGTGGCGTAGCCACGGGGGGGCCTGGGGGGGCACGTGCCCCCCCCCACAAATTTCCAGTGCCCCCCCCCAGGAAAAATCCTCATAGTGCCCCAAAAACAGAAAAGATAAAGATAAGGGAAAAAACCCATAACCCCTGGGCCCCCCCCCCACTTAAAAGCAATGCCCCCTCTGTGCCCCCCCCCCCCCCCCTGAAAAAGTCCTGGCTATGCCGCTGACCCACAGACACTCACTTGAGTATTTTTGGTTGCATTGCCAATTGGTAGGTCAAACCACAGAGTCACACAGAGCTGTGTATGTACTGTCAGTGGTTTTGGTTTGACCCTTGTGCACTGCACAAAGTCAATGGGTTGGGAGTTACATGTACATACAAATTTTGAGTGTCTTTGGGTTTGACCTCCTATCATGGGGTGTCGTCGCCGAGCGGTCTAGCTTACCGGATTCAAGTTCTGGTGTTAGCAACATAATGTGGGTTCGAATCACGGCCGTGACACTTGTGTCCTTGAGCAAGACACTTAATCATAATTGCTTCTCTCCACCCAGGGGTTAAATGGGTACCTGTGAAGGCAGAGTTGGTTTGCTCTATATGCGCTAGAAATGGCAGCAATTGAGCTGTATACTCCCCAGGGAGCTGAGATGGTTTCAGGAATGATTTATGAGCCTTATGAGCCTTATGAGCAGGGATAATAATATAATGCGCCTTGAGCACCACTTAGTTGGTGGATACGTGTGCTATATAAATCCACACATTATTATTATTATTATTATTATCACAGCCACATGTGCTTGCATGTGCTTGCATGTATTTGAGTGCACTGCACAAAGTCAATGGGTTAAGAGAGACATACAAATGTTGAGTGTCTTTGAGTGTTAAACCTATAGGAGGGTTAATCATTCCTTCAAATTTAGCAATAAAGCTTTGGGGGAAAAACAAATGAAAACACTTTTTTCAAAACAACTCCCTTGTGTTAGAAATGGAATATGTATTGACCCATTTGGTTTTTTACACTGATGATATTAAACATCAACTACAATCATGTCAGCTCCCCCACTACATCAAATTAACTTACATACATGTACATGTACGTGCATTGCACATCAGTCACAAAATGATCCTTACCAATAGCAGCAAGTTTGTTGTTATTAACCCAAACACCTGTATCGCATGATGTTCCAGCTTCTACACCAAACTCTTTACATGTATCAATAACTGTTCTCTCAAGCTGAGAAATGTACCAACGTACACTCTTCTTGAAATGACTTAAGTTCATAATTGGGTATGCAACTAACTGTCCTGGTCCATGAAATGTGAGTAAACCACCACGATTTGTACGATGGAAATCTGCTCCTAATTTCTTTAATCTTTGTTCTTCAGAGTATGAGTAATCTGTGCTTCTCACACCAATTGTGTACACAGGTTCATGTTCACAGATAAGCAAACTATCTCTTGGTTGTGGTAGACGCGAGAGAGGGGATTTCAGGTGATCTAAGAATCTTCTTGCAAGGATTTGCTGAACTTTCCAAGCATCTTGATAGGCAATACGCCCCAAGAGAATGACAGAGACTGGGTGATGGAAGGCCATGTCTCCAGTCAAGCATGTTCATCTGTGGTTGGGAGAGCAAGCAAATTGCAATTATCATGTAAAAACTATACAAAAGTATGAACGTTTACTAATCAAGAATAGATTTAGCTGAGTGTTGACACTCTGCCACAGCTCAGCCATTATTTAACCCTCCTATAGGTTTAACACTCAAAGACACTCAAAATTTTTATGTCTCTCTTAACCCATTGACTTTGTGCAGTGCACTCAAATACATGCAAGCACATTTGGCTGTGATAGGAGGTCAAACCTAAAGACACTCAAAATTTGTATGTAACTCCCAACCCATTGACTTTGTGCAGTGCACTCAAGGAGGTCAAACCAAAACCAAGTACATACAAAGCTCTGTGTGACTCTGTTGTTTGACCTATTGGCAATGCAACCAAAAATACTCAAGTGAGTGTCTGTGGGTGCCGTGCTGACTGGGCCAAATTTCAGCATGGGCATAGGAGGGTTAATAAGGGAATAAAAGTTTGTCATGGATTGCGGAAGGGCCATGGCTATTTATAAGTGATAAAGGACTAAGTCGAAGGCAATGTCCATAATTGACTGTGGCTATGCCAAAACAAATCATTATCCTGCAGTAAAAACCACACGACAAACTTTTATGCCCTGAAAAAAAAAATAACCGATTGCAAACTGCTTACCAACCAAATGGACAGTATAAATTCAAAAAAACCGAGCAGAGTCTTAAATCAATTTTTTTTTTTTACTTTAATACATGTACTTTTATAGTACAGCCTTTGATAAAGAAACTATACTACTCAAAGCAATTTAGGGAACACCGGATTTTTAACATCAAATAGGTTTGAAATGTTCCATGAACCGGGATTTTCATTTGCAACCCCCTCTCTCTTTCAGTAGTCATGTCATGAAATGTGTAATCACTACATGCATCCTTTATCATCTGTTTCATTGTGCAGTTGTTTCTCATCAATTCTGTGAAACATTGTGTTTATCTGAAATAAATGATCTTGCTTTAACTGAGATTATTCCGGTGTTCCCTAAATTGTTTTGAGTAGTATACTTTAAAATTTTAAAGTTTAACCACTAGGCCAAAAAAAGTCTCCAGTTTCTAGTCATAGGTCAGCTTCAAAATAAGTGTGGTGATGCATGCTTGTGGTTTTTTTTTTTTTTTTTTTTGCCAACAGGAAAATACGTGATACATGTATACGCAGGGACCAAATTTCCCATACATGTACCTCCATGCATATACAAAGTATTGTGGCTAAGAGAGGTCTCACAAATCGGGCAAACATTCATACGTACATCTACATGTATGTGAAAAACTAGTTTAAAACACAGCACGGCAGAATTACAATCGATTTTGGTTGCAATGAGACATTGTTTCATAGCAAAAAAAAGAAAATTAAAAATGCTGACACACGGGTCTGAAGCAATGTGCGCAGAGACCAGAAACCAGCAATTTTTTTTGCCCTAA
This sequence comes from Zoroaster sp. YZ-2022, assembly GCA_029582265.1. NCBI lineage: Eukaryota > Metazoa > Echinodermata > Asteroidea > Forcipulatida > Zoroasteridae > Zoroaster > Zoroaster sp. YZ-2022. Next base: position 8,093,044 of record CM055829.1, read on the forward strand.
TTTACAACCATTTATCTATTTATTTATTTATTTATTTATTGTCTAATTCCAACAGCGGACGAGCCGCCAATTACAGGAAATGATAAATATTTATATAAATGATAAATGATAAATATAAAAACAATGAATTAGAAATTACATTAAATTAAATTAATTTGCATGCCTTGTACGATGATTAGAAACATGTAAACTACATGGATTGCAGTCCGTGGTACTAAAATGATTGTGAAAACATTTATATAGAAATAAACAGTCATGAACAATTCTCCTATGTCTGACGGGTGGAATCCTGTAAATATCACATTTTTAAAAGTCAATATAATCCAAGTTACAATTATAACCAGTGTTACAATTAAGTGTCCTTAGATGAACAAATTTGAGAAAACGATGCTGAACTCCTATCCTATATGTATGTGCCTGATGAGCAGAGATAGAATTAAACACTACTGTACAATACTCTAGATTCGGTCTGATTAGTGAACAAAACAAGGTGCGTAAAACCGTGATCACTCTTCAACGAGCGGAAGTTGCACCAGACCAAACCACTCATGCAATTAGCTTTTTTGATAATAGAGTTAACATGAGGAACAAAGGTGAGTCTACTGTCAATAAAAATACCTAGGTCTTTCTGAACAGCGACCCTATTAAGAATAATATCACCAAGAGTGTAATCAAATTTAAAAGGCGTCTTCATCAGGGTCAAAGTTAAAACACTACATTTATTAACATTTAAAAAGAGATGCCAGGTATTAGACCAGTTCATAATCTAAGTCTGCCTTCAATTAAAAAGTATCTGCAGAACAACCAATCTAACGAATTAGATGTTCAAAAGCATAATTCAACTGCTTTTTTTCCTCTTTTTTTTTCAAATTGGGGACATAATGTCAAATCCAACCACCACTTGTGCACAATGACTACTGTTACTAGGCCAAGTAAAAAAAAAATACCAGTTGATCGTCCTTGTTTTTTCAAAAAGAGGAGGATGAGGGCCTTTTTATTTTTTTCCAAGATGGCTGCCAAGCATTTAAATTCAAAATGGCCACCAATTTTTCAGTTTGAAATCACCGGCAACTTTTTTTTATAGCTATCGAACAAGTAGTTGAGTAAAAAAATTCATGTTAAACAATGTTTGATGTATTTTGTTAAACCCACTTGTTTCTTTTAATTGCATTTTCGCTGATAAGTAAAAATACATGAAAAATTTACTCTTTTTGTGGACAAGTATAAAAAATAATGGGTAGAATGTTGTATCTGACCGCCACTTTTTCTCATTCAATATAACCAATAATGTAATCTTACCTACCTAGTAAGGTGGAGAACATGGACATATACTTCAAATTATTCCAGGATATTTATTTCATGAAAAATCAGGCATTTTTGGTATACGATGACTTCCTCAGTCATGTCAGTCCGATCTTGTCAACTCCCCAATTAGTGACCAACACGGTCATTGTACATGCTCAGTGGCAACTTTATAGGATCCTTCTATTTTCTGAAGGGGAGGATTTTTTTAGAAGGGAAATAAAGTCTGAAAACCATCATAAAAGTGGATTTTAAAGATAGTTTTTGCTTTGTGTACCACCAAAAATCGATAGAATCATCTTTTAACAGGTTAGTGGTTGCAAAAAAATTCCAAAAAAGCCCTTAAAAAGTGGCGGTCGGATACGACATTCTTTCCACTGTTACTGTTAAGGTTAAGCCTGTATTTTAAATGAGACGACTAAGTCTGAGTTAACGTTAAATGGTCAACTTCTCTCAGAAATTGGCTGTGCATATGCTCATTGCTAAAAGATCTCAAAAAAATATCGTTTCCAATCCTCACTTGACTAACACTAACGTTAGTATATCATCCATGTACGTAATTCGCCGCACTTGTGAAATGACGCACTTACCTTTGACTTAGCATTTCTCGGAAAACTTACAAAACTATGGCGTATTACTGGTTGCATAAACTTATCTAAGTCGTGCTTGTTACAAAAATAAAAATAAAAATCATAGTAAAATTGTATGATTTACTGGAAAGTTACTAGTTCGTGCTTGTGAAAGTGGAAAAAGTTGTTTAACCACCGATTTTACTAAATACAAATAGTAAGGGATTTACATGACCTCAATTTTTTTCCCCACAAACATCTGTGATTTTATTGTTCTATGCTGTCAACGAGTTGTTGTCAGTGGAAACCAAAAGATATGAATGCTTTGCATTTGCAATGATTTTTTAAAGAAATACTGATCCTCAAAATGGACATATTCCTTATATAGAAGAAGCGAACAAAGACTACTTAATTCGTTGGTTGTGAAAAATTATTGAGAAATTGAATCATTAATATCATGGTTATGAAAAGAAATCTTTTATTTGACAAAATGTTAACAGCATTTTTACACATTTCAAAGTTTTAAAGTACTTTTTGCAAAAATTTTAACCATCTTCCATTTTATTGGTCTTTCAAGATTACCGGTACTGATTAAAAGTTTTGAGAGCTTCTCCAAATTATACCATTTTATTTTAAAATTCGAAAACAATATTTTTATTTTCAAGATTAAAAACAATTTTACAACCATCTGGAATAAGATGAAACATGATTCAACTGTTTTTCTTCTTGGGTACATTTTCTGTGCCCCCATGAACTTTAACAGTTTGGGGGTGAGTCATTATACCATGGAGGAAAAAATTCCTCCATGATTAGGCCTATACCAACATCAATTTTTTGATGACCACAATTCTGTGCGTCTCAAAAAACGGCGCTCAAGACGTCCACACGTATGATCATGCATTCAGCATTTTTCAATAGAATCCTTCACTGAAACAAACTGAAACACCAAACTGCTAATTTCATTTGTAAGTTACCGTCCAGTTGATTATATACACATGTAACCTTAGGTGCGTCATTTAGGGTAAATTGAGGATAGACCTAGTAACTCAACACTACTACAGTAACAGTTAAGGTTACACTTGGCTCTCCACCGTCGTTGGCTTGATAAAAGACGAGTGTGTCCTCGAACGTTGTCATCTCAACTTGAAATCTGTGACATTTGTCAATTTATCCTCAATTTACCCTAAATGATGCACCTAAGGTTATATAATCAACTGGACGGTAACTTACAAATGAAATTAGCAGTTTGGTGTTTGTTTGTTTCAGTGAAGGATTCACTTGTAAAATGCTGAATTTCAATGCATGATCATACGCGTGGACGTCTTGAGCGCCGTTTTTTGAGACGCACAGAATTGTGGTCATCAGAAAATTGATGTTGGTATAATGACTCACCCCAAACTGTTAAAGTTGATGGGGGCACAGAAAATGTACCCAAGAAGAAAAACAGTTGAAATCATGTTTCATCTTATTCCAGATGGTTGTAAAATTGTTTTTAAACTTGAAAATAAAAATATTGTTTTCGATTTTTAAAATAAAATGGTATAATTTAGAGAATCTCTCAAAACTTTTAATCAATATTCTTGAAAGACCAATAAAATGGAAGGTGGTTAAATTTTTTGCAAAACGTACTTTAAAACTTTGAAATGTGTAAAATTGCTGTTAATATTTTGTCAAATAAAAGATTTCTTTTCATAACCATGGTATTAATGTTTCATTTTCTCAATAATTTTCCACTACCGTCGAAATAAACACCAACGAATTAAATAGTCTTCGTTCGCTTCTTCTAGTATACTATAAGGAATGTGTCCAATTTGAGGATCAGTATTTCTTTAATTTATTGCAAATGCGAAGCATTCATATATTTTGGTTTCCACAGACAACAGCTTGTTGACGGCATAGAACAATAAAATCACAGATGTTCGTGAAAAAAAAAATTAGGTCATGTACATGTAAATCTATTTGTATCTAGTAAAATCATTGGTTAAACAACTTTTTCCACTTTCACAAGCACTAACTTTCCAGTAAATCATACAATTTCACTATAATGTTTATTTCTGTAACAAGCACGACTTAGATAAGTTTATGCAACCAGTAATACGCCATAGTTTTGTAAGTTTTCCGAGAAATGCTAAGCTAAAGCAAAGGTAGGTGCGTCATTTCACGAGTGTGGCGAATTACGTACATGGACGATATAGATAGAAAACTGGCGGTTGTAGTTGTACTCAATATTCTTTCTCAAATGGGTATTTTGTACACGTTATATCATGGTAAAACTAAAAGTAAAACTAAAACAGAAAATCACCGAATGCCTTCCTTTAGTTGTGCATGGAGGTAGAATTTTTGTTCGCAACCGGGCACACCCACGCCAATTGGATCACGGACTGCATGCTCTGACGGTACGGGTTGACAGAAAGACGAAGCCTAGCCAGGGATATGGATCGGGAGCTGGGGAGAAGAGCTAGAGGGAGGGGGCCGGGGGCTGAGGGACAAAAGTGCGCCACCAACGCAGCTACATGTCGCATTCGCAAACGCCGCGCCGATTTTGCGCGACGCGTGGTATACTGGTGCGGTGGTGAACCTCGTGCGTGTACATTGACTGTGTGTACTGTAATCACGTATGTACATGTACATGTATGTACGTATGCACTGTTGTTCAAATCGCTAGTGTGTGTCAATAACATTCTCTCGCGCGCGCTGCAAACGTTGTCGCTTGGCGACAACATTTTCTGAATCATTTACGTTAGAAATCTCAAAATATCGGCAAAAGGGTCAACGGACAGATTTCCGTAAAACTCTCTTGAAAGGTAAATCAACAGTATTTATTCAGATTAAGGGAAAAAAGTCAGAGGGTCAACGGTAAAATTTTACAGAATCTTCTGTTCGTTGACACTGTTTTTGCAACTGAAGGGTTGTCTACTGTCATTTCATTATGAGTTTCTGTATTCTGTAAAATTTTCAGTTTTACAAAATATTTAAAAAAATGTGAGAGTTGTGTTTTTCGTTGGGGTTATTAATGGTTAATTAAATTATGATAAAAGGTATGAACATTTAAATATTAAACCGTTTCGCTTTTTTTTGCCCTGTATGGTATGGCATGGCCTGCAATGCGCGTCAAGCCTCGGATCACGTGAGACCCTTCCTCCCCCCGGCCCCCTTGCGAAGCCTTCATCAAAATGTATTGAACCCTACCACCATGTGCAGTGTCAGCTATATTGCATTTATTGAATCCAAACTAGGATCTGACTAATTATCCGCAGACGGCCGTTCGTTCATCTGATCAGGCGTATGTCGCCTATAAATCGTCCTTCGATATGCGATAGAGCAGAGAAAGGAATGTACACAAAACAGCAGTTGGATTGTTCAAGCAGCTGGACACGAAAATAATGGACATCGCACTTGGTAATATTGGTGAGAAATGTTTGTTTGTTAAAACGAATTTACTGTCTATTTTAACGTGTTTTTTTTATTATGGAATGTCTGTTGTCATGGCTCAGCCATGGCTGTATTATAATAACATTTTTTACATTTTTGTTTAACAAATAAATAGAGAATTAGCTGTTGTGTTGGACTGCTTACCAACTAAATTAAAACTAAAACCAAAAATAGTAAAAGTAATACTAATAGTACCTAGGCCTACTAGTACTACTAAAGTACTAGGCTACTAGTAAAACTAAAGTAACGAGGGCATGATTGTATTTGTAGGCTAGTTAGTCCGAATGCTTCTTCTGTTCACAGTCTCCTATTTTTAGAATAACGTAACGTAAGTGCGTCATTTCACAAGTGCAGCGAATTATGTACACGGACGATAAATTAATAGTTTGAATGCCTCTTCCGTTCACAGTCTCCTACTTTTAGAATAATTATGTGTATAAATGCAAAGTAAATGTTATTGCCGTATGTTTTGAACCTAGCAGGTTTTTTCTCAAAGGCAAAGTGAGACAGAATAACAACATACATACATAAATACAAGAGTAAGAAGAAGCTACATGTACGTGTAGTCGGGTGTAAAATGGGTCGTAAGACATCTCTACCCTTGTGACAACTCGACACGGACAACTTGACCCACAAAAAACTCAACCCACAAGACAACTCGACCCTTTTGACGGGTCCTACTAATTGCCGACCCCTGCCGACATCTACTGACAACTCTTAAAAACCTACCGACATCTCATTCCATATTCACTTATATACTAGTTGTCAGTTTAAGCTTAGCATAGTACTAAATGTGTATAGAAGTCCCAGAAACCTTATAGTTGCTTCCTTGAACCCGGAGAAATAAGTAATTTTAATCACGGAAATCTGATTTTCGCGATGCAGTAGTATTGGCCGCAAAGCGCCCTCTGTTGTCACAACTAAGCAATCTCCTTGAATACTATCATGGCGGCCAATACTACTGCATCGCGAAAATCAGATTTCCGTGATTAAAATTACTTATTTCTCCGGGTTCAAGGAAGCAACTATAAGGTTTCTAGGACTTCTATACACATTTACTACTATGCTAAGCTTAAACGGACAACTACAAGTGAATATGGAATGAGATGTCGGTAGGTTTTTAAGAGTTGTCGGTAGATGTCGGCACGGGTCGGCAATTAGTAGGACCGCTTTTGACAACTCAACCCACCAAACCAAAAACTGGATGCACGAGACAACTTGACCCTCATGACAACTCGACCCTTTGTGACAACTCGACCTATGAGTAGGGTTTTCAGTTTGTACGTGCTTGACCGAAGCCCTCCACACGCACAGCGCATCGCCCGCAACAAAAAACATCAAAATTTTAAATCAAAAAATTATATTACTTTTACTAGAGTTTTCAGGTGAAAAATTTTTCCTAAACCAATATGCTCAATATTTATATCAAATTAAAGGTCTTGATGAAAGAAATACAATGGTTTTTAAATCAAGAAAATCGGATGAGTAGTTTTTGAGGAATCCTGTTTTATTTAATCAAGTATACAGCATTCGATGAAGCCCGACTGTCCATACATTGTGTACATCCCTAATGGCAACAAAACCGTTGAATCAGCCTACACGCACCGTGTTCGTGCTCGTTTCCCTCATAAGAGCTTTTGAAAGGGTGTAAAAAATACACTCTCCGCTCAAAACTAAAAACAATTACGGCTCAAAACTTTCACACATGATAGAAAAGAGGTGTAAAATTTATTCAGATACTGCTCTTACCTTTCAACTTGAAGATTTCACTTCGAAAAAACGGTGTTTACTTTTTATCTCTTCATAACTTCGGTTGTAGAGTAGCTATGGAGATCAAGCAAGCATGGCTATGTAAACGAGCCCTTTGACTCAATAGGGAAACCCGTTTTCATGTCAATCACAATGTACTCGGGCGCGGAGACAGCTCCGAAGTGGATGCCCTCAGCAGAGCGCGGCAAAATTTACGTGCCGAATGCGCCCGATCTCGGAACACTTCGCGAAAGGCTGGGCGGGACGAGAGTGGTTCATTCATAAAACCTAGGCTTTCACACGTACTTCCGATTGCTATTTTATGTACATTGTTGTATAGCTGAAACTATAAGCTTTCCAATGAGCTATTACATGTCAGATTTCGACAGGTAAAAGTAGTAAAATGTTTGATGTTTTTTGTTGCGGGCGATGCGCTGTGCGTGTGGAGGGCTTCGGTCAAGCATGTACGAACTGAAAACCCTACTTTTACCTGTCGAAATCTTACATGTAATAGCTCATTGGAAAGCTTATAGTCTCAGCTATCCAACAATGTACATAAAATAGCAATCGGAAGTACGTGCGAAAGGCTAGGTTTTTATGAATGAACCACTCGTCCCGCCCAGCCTTTCGCGAAGTGTTCCGAGATCGGGCGCATTCGGCCCGTAAAATTTGCCGCGCTCTGTGATTGACATGAAAACGGGTTTCCCTATTGAGTCAAAGGGCTCCTTTACATACCCATGCTTGCTCGATCTCCACAGCTACTCTACAACCGAAGTTATGAAGAGATAACAAATAAAACACCATTTTTCGAGGTGAAATTTTTAAGTTGAAAGGTAAGAGCGATGTCTGAATGAATTTTACACCTCTTTTCTATCATATGTGAAAGTTTTGAGCCGTAATTGTGTTTAGTTTTGAGCGGAGAGTGTATTTTTTACACCCTCTCAAAAGCTCTTAATGAGGGAACGAGCACTAACGCCAGCGTGTGTATCACGGTGTGTGTAGGCTGATTCAACGGTTTTGTTGCCATTAGGGATGTACACAGTGTATGGACAGTCGGGCTTCATCGAATGCTGTATACTTGATTAAATAAAACAGGATTCCTCAAAAACTACTCGTCCGATTTTCTTGATTTAAAAACCATTAGATTTCTTTCATCAAGACCTTTAATTTGGTATAAATATTGAGCATATTGGTTTAGGAATAATTTTTCACCTGAAAACCCTACTATGAGACAACTCGACCCTTTGTGACAACTCAACCCTTGCGACAACTTGACTCACTAGCGACTCGACAAGGATTTGAGTTGGGTTAAATGGGTCGGATGATTAGAATCGGCAGTGCAACTTATGAATAAACATTATCGGAATAGACACAATTGGCGACCGGAGTCACGTGACTCATAGTGGGTATAAAATGTAAACAAACCAAGCAAGCGACGCGCAGTGTATGGAAAAGCATGGCTTCTTCCAAGTGCTTCTGCTGTACAAGGCACATCATAGATGTTGCATTTGTTGGTTGGAACACGAGTTTAAGTTCTCTAAATCGATCGGAGATGTTCCCAATTTTAATTTCCAAACATTACGGACATTATCAATGCACAAAGAAGTTTTTATCCAGAACTAGGGCAAGGCTCGGCCACCACTCATTTTGGGGCGATCTTCAATGTTTGTTCAACTCTTTTATATAAAAATACACTACAGACTTAAAAAAAAAAAAAAATGAAATTTTCACAACTTTAGAAAAATTCAATGTTGAAAAACATCTACACCATGTACATTTTCCAGTCGGCAGCAAAGAACGTCAATGTCGCTTTTTGGGGACCTTCGTATTTTAACGTTTTCGACTTAGTGTTCAACCGAGTTTGTGCCACTAAATGATCGATATCTTCACAACGATCGCAGTTTAGTGGATGAAAATTACACATTAGATAGTTCATTAGTTATTCCTCACCTCAGTAAAGTATCAATTTTCTATCTGAAGCGATGTGGATTAAACAGATTTTTTAATTTGCAGCTATCCAGAACCGGGAAAATCCGAAACCGGGAAAACGACTGTTAGTAAATACAGTAGAATAGTACGTTAGTCTCCTACGACTTTGACAAAGTCACAAAGCATTACGTGAATTCCAGAGCCTAAAGTGCACAGAGATTCTAGAATGAATATAACATGATTTTGAACATTCGTTGTTTTAAAACCCTCGATGGAGCTCCCTATAAATACACAGTGCACTGCTGGTTTGTTGTTATTTTGTACCCACTATACATCACATCGGAGTCGCCGATTGTGTCTATTGCCGCGAGCATGCGCATTGACTTGAAAAACAGCCTTGTACAATGGAAAAAATTAGTACCCTTGTGTATGAGATTATGTGAAAAGTCAATAGTGGGGTGGGGTCATTCCATGTCAGATCACCCAATGGGTTAAACCCTACCTCGTTCAAATTGATTCATATTTGGTGTATGAGTAATTTTGGCTCAAAAAGCTGACATTTCAAGTTTTATCCCCATTGGACCAACGGTTTTCGAGCTACTGCTGGCCATTTTTGGGAGATTTTGGCCAAAATGGACATGACCGCCCATATTCAAATGACCATATCTCCTTAATCGGTAGGCCAAATTTGTTGATATTGGTGTCTTTGGAAAGGTAATATAAGGAATCCAAATTTGCCATTATTTTTCATGTTGGAGCAATTTAAAGTATGATGACATTTTGACCTTGGATTTAACCTTGTGGATCATGTGACCTTGAAATGAAACTTGAGTGAAAATTATCAAGAAATTGGAGGTATAATATAAATCCAGCTCTTCTCAAAGTTGGCATGCACCATGTACTTGATGCAAAAATTTTGTACATACATGTACATGTAGTACATTCCTATGCAATGTACATGTACATGTACTATGTACATGTACATGTACATGTACATGTACATGTACATGTACAGGTGTACATGTAAGAGATCATGTTCCAACCATCTAGTCCTTGTTGCAGCCCGATTGAGAATGAATTAACTGCTTTTAAAGTGACAATAACAATTTGGAAATAAAGGAACAAATCTTTATCTGCTGTCTTTATGATAGCTTTCCATGGATTGGTATGGTGGATGAAATTTCTGAGGAGTTTGGTGAATGGTGATCCAAATCCTTTCTCTGCTGAGACGGATCAATTCCCTGAGGTTACCAAGAGCCTCAGTGCCCTGCAAGATCATGTCAGAAATGCAATATATCAAATAAATTATGTTAGAAGTAGTACAGGTAATGTGGCCCCAGATTTTGTGGTGGGCACCAGTGGGGTGACTCTTGAAAGAGTCTGACTACAAGATATGTTCCTGACAGGAAACACTAGAAGCGCACCTTAAAAATTCCCTGTTGGATAGGAGGAATGGAAATGTCATTAGTGGGAGGGACCTCAGCTTAGACAAGGAGGTCCCTCAGGCTAGGAGGGCATCAGCTTGGACAAGGAGGTCCCTCAGGGTAGGAGGGCATCAGCTTGGACAAGGAGGTCCCTCAGGCTAGGAGGGCATCAGCTTGGACAAGGAGGTCCCTCAGGCTAGGAGGGCATCAGCTTGGACAAGGTGGTCACTCAGGCTAGGAGGGCATCAGCTTGGACAAGGTGGTCACTCAGGCTAGGAGGGCATCAGCTTGGACAAGGTGGTCACTCAGGCTAGGAGGGCATCTGAAAGCAATCATAGGCTCCTCAGGGATTGCACGTTGGATGCGATCTGAGGTGTGGAGGATATGGTGGTTAGCACTGGTAATCTGGCATACAGTGTATGACGTAGTAACTGTTAACAAGTTACTTGTAAGGAAACAACTAACAGTAACTTAGCCAAATTGGAATTGTGGTTTGGGGGGGGGGGAAGTAGCAAAATTATCTAACGTTAACACATATTTAAACCTAACTTCCTTGGCATTTTTGCTGGAAACCATCCCAAAACAAAAATAAAATACACGTTCATGGTCACCCACACACCAATAAACCTTATCGGAATTCTGCACGCAATGAATTATGGGAGTTTTGTTTTTGGAAAAAAGTTGTAAACAAATGTACACATTTGTGCACAAAGTCAATGGAGGAGAAAGGTGATCGCAAAGAGAAAATTAAGAAATTAGTTAAATTATAAACAGAACATTTTTATAATTAAGAAAATCATTTTTTTCCCGGAAACTACGAAAATGGAGTAATTCTAAGCTGATTACTGATCCCTGGGTGCGACGACCATATTTTAGTCTCTTAAGCATTTTTTTTCTAATAAAAAGGGGGAGGAAAGAATGGCCAACATCTCAATGGATGTTCATACATTCATTGCTCAAAAAGTCTTCTCTTGACTACACTTTCCTCTCCTTTTAAAGGCGTTAATATTTTGTCATATTTGGATAGAAAAGTGGCAGTTGTATTCTACATTCTTTCCAAGGGGGAAAATTGCAGATAATTTCAGTTTATTTATAAAACAGATTAAGTATTATGGTCAAACTCACAAGAAATTAAAAATAAGAATGATTATAAATTGGGGATTTCGGTCGAGGTAGTACATACATGTACCACCGGTACCACATACATGTACCACCAGCACCCCGGCTCAAGCGTAAAAACATTTTTTTTTAAAGTAAAACAAATACAAAATCACTGCCACCCGAAAATCAAACCATTAAAAAAAAAAATTAAAATCAAAGAAAGTTCTAGTTTAGACAAGAAACTATTAAGCCTAGATATTATTATTATTATTATTATTTTGCGTTAGCACAGGATGAAAAGAAAGATCTTGTTTTCCTTTCTGCCGGTTACACCTCAAGTCAAGCTACATGTACGTCCCGTAGCCTTAGATCTAGAGTGTCTTTCGCAGAATCCTTGCTGTCTCTAAGAGTGCCGCCTTCTGTAGTAATTCTACTCGAACAGATGTTTCTCCAATGCCTTCGGGATTGTACCCAGTGCTCCCACTACCACAGGAATAATCTTCACCTTGACTTGCCACAGCTTACGGAGTTCTCTCGCTAAATCCTGATATTTCTGTACCTTCTCATTCTCCTTCGATGCTACTCTACTATCACCTGGCACAGCAATATATCGATAAGATGACAATTATTATTATTATTATTATTTCGCGTTAGCACAGCATGAAAAGAAAGTTCTAGTTTAGACAAGAAACTATTAAGCCTAGATATTATTATTATTATTATTATTTTGCGTTAGCACAGGATGAAAAGAAAGATCTTGTTTTCCTTTCTGCCGGTTACACCTCGAGTCAAGCTACGTCCCGTAGCCTTAGATCTCGAGTGTCTTTTGCAGAATCTTTGCTGTCCCTAAGAGTGCCGCCTTCTGTAGTAATTCTACTCTAACAGATGTTCCTATCTCCTTGAGATGTTTCTCCAACGTCTTCGGGATTGTACCCAGTGCTCCCACTACCACAGGAATAACCTTGACTTGCCACAGCTTGCGGAGTTCTCTCGCTAAATCCTGATATTTCTGTACCTTCTCCTTCGAAGCTACTCTACTATCACCCGGCACAGCTATATCGATAAGATGACACATCTTCTCATGCTTATCCAAGACAACAACATCCGGCCGTCTATGTTCTATAACATGATCTGTCTGGATGTTGAAGTCCCAGAGAATCTTGACATGGTCCGTTTCTTCTACCTTTTCCGGCACATGGTCGTACCACTTTGATTGCACCTTGACACCGTACTTCTTACACAAAACCCAATGAATCACCTTGGCCAACTTGTCGTGTCTGCCTTTGTACTCTGTCTGAGCATGCACTCTGCATTCGCTGACAATGTGAAATACAGTCTCCTCCGCCGCATTGCACATTCTGCACATAAAGAGACATCTGTCTTCTCAATCCTTGCCTTCATCACATTCGTCGGCAGAGACTGGTCTTGCGCTGCAGTAATCAGACCCTCAGTTTCTTTCTTTAGTTCTCCTCTCCTCAACTATTCCCAAGTCTTGCTACTTGCCACTTCTTCGGTACATCTCAGGAATCGGCCGTGAAGTGGTTTTTCCTGCCAATCTCGTGTTCTTTCTTCTCTTCTTTGATTCTTATACTCCTTTGGACCTAATTCGTCTGCCTTCATGTATTTCTGCACAACCTTCAACAACTTTTCCCGAGTACTACTTACATGACACTGCAAGCTCCTTCTCTCGATGTTAACGCTGTCTGATACACTAAGTAATCCTCTTCCTCCCTCTGACCTCGGTAGATAGAGTCTGCTGACATTCGACCGTGGATGTAACATACCGTACATCGTCATCACTTTCCTTTTCAATTATTATTATTATTATTATTATTATTATTATTATTAATTTACTGAATGCTAGGTTAGGGCGACACTTTTTCGTAGAATTTTTTTTATTAGGGCGACTCACCTCATTAGGGCGACAAATTTTTTATTTTTTATTTATTTAAAACCATCTTTAACGAGGGTAACCCATCCAGCACAGCTGATCATTTGGGGCCCTCATATTATATAAAAATATATCCCCATTCAGTATTATACAAAAATTATTACAGGAGGTACATATGAATTAATAATAATGATAAAACAGTCTTAACGGACAATTACATACGAAATAAAACGTAAAGGACTAAATTGCACAAATAGACCCCCCTCCCAGTCTACCATACTGATTAAAGATAGGACTAAAAGGGAAGATTAAAAATGAAGCAATAAACTAAAAAACAATAACAAAATGAACACAACAAAATTTAGAAATACGAGCGCCCCCCCATCCTCCCCCAATAAAAACCATCAAAGCAAATTAATTATCAATTGTATACCAACATCTCGGGCAAAACACAAGGTAATCTATGACATAATAATAATAATGTTACTTCAAATTGGTGTCGCCCTATTGTTTTATCTACCTTTTATCTACCCATCATCCTCCCCATCATCCTCCCCATCATCCTCCCCATCATCCTCCCCATCATCCTCCCCATCATCCTCCCCATCATCCTCCCCATCATCCTCCCCATCATCATCCCCCATAATTCTCCCCCATCACGATCAGAGCAAACTCTGAATCAGTGTCCTACATGTAGTTTAAGATGAACACAATGGCTAAAAATTACTGGCTCATTTTAGGCGACCCTCTAAGATTTCGCAAAAAAAAATTCAAAACATAGCGTTATTCAAACTTACACATAAAAAATAATAACTTTTTATTGGGTGTTTTGACAGGGAATAACCCTTTTGCAATATCTGCATAACCTGAACATAACCTGAAACCAAACTGTTAATTAACTAACACGTTAAATAATTAGGTGTTCATGGTTGCCATGGAGTCCCTTTGAACGGGTCCAATTAAATTTCCACTTTTTAGTAGCAAATACTGTATTTTTGATAGAAGTTTAATTCATTGAATAATGTGTTTAGGTTTGTCAACCACTTCCAATGCATTCTGGGAATCCAGTATGGCAGCTGTTACGTTAAAATTCAGTATTAATTTTTTGTTTTAATTACAAGTCTTAATTTTCATATTTTATTTGTAAGCTGTCATGATAGTTGCCATGCTGAGGAAGTGAAATTATCAATTAAACCTGTTAAAATGTACATATTAAAATGTACATGTTGCATACAATTTCTTTACACAGATTTGAAAATACTGTACCTTGATATAAACACATGCCACGCCGCTGCTTACAAGGCTAGACTATTGTAATTCGCTACTCAATGGTTTAAAGCTCAGTCTGATATTAATAACTTACAAAAGCTTCAAAACAGTACTGCTTGTATCATTTCTCCCAACCCAAATACACACATCTTATCACTTCTTCAACAAGTACAATTAAGTTACTCAGACCCACATCCACATCCTGGAATTCCTTACCATGATATCCATAGGACTCAATCAATTTAAAAGTAAACTAAAAACATAGATGTTTTCATCTATGTACGCGGAATAATTGTGCGCTAATATAATAAATTATAGAGAATTATAGCTGTTGCAAAATACAGAGTGTGCCAAAAAAGTGCAACATTCAGAAAACAAATAATTAAAACTGTTTAATGTTTTTTTCTTTAACCCTAACCACCCTGAATCCATCAAAATCCATCCCCCCGTTTTGGAGGATTTCGACGGATTCAGAATATCTCTACATTGAGCATATGGCGGACTTTGATGGATTCAGGATTTCAATAGTTTTTAACTGTTTGGTCATGCTGGTTGATGTATTTTGATGGATTATAGTTACATGTACTGTACATGTACAGCCAACACTTGTATACTTTTATGTGTTAGATTTTGATGGATTCTATGCAGCAACATACTATACAAATTTTCATGTGAGCATGGTATCCTGAATCCGCCAAAATCCGCCAGAAATTTAGTGGTGGATTTTGGTGGATTCAGGATATGTCCAATATCTACACTGATGGATTCAGGACACCAGCATTTTGTGTGTGACAAAAATGGTGGATTTTGGTGGATTGAGGATACTTTCTAGTAAAAATACCCAAGGGGTTAGGGTTAATGAAATTAAATTTTACAATAAAGCCTGACTATTTCTCAATCCACCCCCTTTTACCCCATCCCATTTGGGTCCCTAGATCCAGAAATACAATCAATTAAGTGAAATGGTGTAAATTTTACTTGGGCCACTCTCACCTGGACATGCTGAATCTGGGTTTATATACATGTATTTATGAACTTGAATTTCATGATGCATGAAGAAGACATTTTAATTTGATGCCAGAAACATAAGTGATACTTTTACCTTGAATTTAATTATTTATAACATAAAGAAGACATAATGTATTTATTGATGTGCGCTTTACTTGTAAATATCTACAAAGATTGTTATTTTATATCTGTGTAAATAACACAAAAGTGTGCAATATCTTTCATTTATCTGAAATGGACTTATGAATTATTTTCTCACAAAAGTATTATTTCAGCAAAAAAT
Organism: Zoroaster sp. YZ-2022; assembly: GCA_029582265.1. NCBI lineage: Eukaryota > Metazoa > Echinodermata > Asteroidea > Forcipulatida > Zoroasteridae > Zoroaster > Zoroaster sp. YZ-2022. The sequence continues at coordinate 8,109,001 of CM055829.1, forward strand.
GCAATTCACCATGTAAATATCATTGAGATAAGGGATCATTAGATCATATTGTTATGTTATACAAAACTGTACATGTATTGAAAAGAAAAGAAAATATTGATTGACATTGATCATGTGTGCATTCATTTACTTCCACAGCCATGACAGCATTCACACCAGTGATAAGGTTCCCAGCACACAGAGAGGCCCAACGAGAATTTGACATGCTTCCGCAATTTTGCTCTAGTTTCCTTTAAAAAAACATCGGAATTGACCGGGAAAAAAATTTCATGTAGCTAAGAAACTGTTCTACCTATGACATTACACCAGGTTTCCATCAGTGTTTTTTGCCTTTCAAAAATTTTTTTTTTGGTCAATGTTGCACTTTTTTGGCACACTCTGTACAGTACATACATGTACATGTACCAACCTGAAGGACCTGTAGTATAAATGCAAATAGTAGTTATTGGCCTTACATTTCAAACCTACATGTACATGTAAGGCCAATAACTACTATTTTGCATTTATTTAGTGTAGAGTGATTATGTAATTAGTGATTGTATTCAGTTATATGACTCATGGCAATTACCAGGTACTTTCCCTGAGTCTCCCTATACAGTATACATACTGTACATGTGTGATGCACTCTTGTGCACAAGAGTCTGATACGATGTACATGTACATGTACATGGTCATGTACACATACATGTACACATGTTGTACGTGTACACGGATGTGTGTAACAGTATGTAAATTGGGTGAGTGTTGCACACAACTTCACTTTTCATAAGGATATATACACATGTACATATGTACACAAGTGTCAACATGTATCACACTTGTAATTAGGCATTTAAACAAATATTTTCTGTTGGATGCATTTGCTGACTACCATATCAAGATGTGGCACTCGACATTCAAACAGTTGCAAATTTTAAATAAACAGGACTTCATAGGATGGGACATTTTAATTTTGTGGTGCATGAAAATATACCATACATATTTTGTGTACTCCCTTTTGGCAGTGTTCCCCCTGCTTCTTGGCAGACCGCCCCCTCCTTTTTTTGAGTCACTAGATCCGCCCCTGTAAGTAGTACATGTATGCATATTTATGTACATGTAGTACATGTACACGTACACATGTACAGTAGAAAAGGAAGTAAAGTACACTTATAATGAACATTGACTAGACACTGTACATGTATGCCTGCTTATTGTGGGTTCAAGTGCATTGTGTATATAGTTTTGTCTGTTATTGTTAAGACACGGAAATACTTGATTCTATTTCCACAAGTACTGTACATGTAACATTTACATACGTGTAGTAGTAAGAATTGACATGGACTGTCCTGCTACATATGTTAATACATGTATTGGTATGGTAGGATTTGACAATGTTGACACCAGTAGTATCAACCCTGTCATCATCAGCTCCACAAAAATCTTCACCTCTTCATAAGAAAAGATCTCGATGTCAAAGTACTCCTCCACAGTTGCAGAGTTTAATTGACGACAATTCCAGATTTTTGGGTAAATGCATTTTATTTAAATAATTTTAATCTGAGAAGGATTTGAAGTTTTGCATGGTGAAAATACGTACAGTAAGAGTTTGCAGTAGCACCATGTACATGTAATGATCTCTTATAAGAGTTTGGAGTAATTATTGGTTCTGACAAGGAGGCAAAGACATGACATGTGTGCTGAGAACAGATTTACACTCAAAGCAAACAGTTTTGTCCATATTGTGGGATGTTTAATTTATAAAATATAGTCACATTAGAGCAACAAGAAAGTAATGGAATCTTTTTCGTAAAATGTTTAAATTAGCAATAAAATTTAAATGTTTATTATATATGTAGTAATATTAGATGACTTTACCTGTACATGTAATAACTTTTTTCCATAAATTGATCAATTCTTATACCACTGCATGCTCTAACTTTTAAAACGACACATGTAATGTGTATGTACATGTACACTGAAAACAATGACATGGAATATTTTCAAAGATTAATCCAACCAATACGCCCAAGACCTATCTACATTATGTAACATGTACATAAATGTTCTAGGGCAAAGTTTAGTTATTGTGCAGTGCAAAATTAGAAGGATATTATGAGCTGCAGTAAACAAAAAATGTCATGTCACGGTTTTTCTTTTAAATCACATCAGATTGATAGATCACATCATTTTGAGCATAAATCCAACCAAACAAAGTATAAGTAAATATTTGAATATGTGCTTGACAGAAAAGGCCACCTCTGATCAGTGTTCATATACTCTCAAAACTTGTAATCAAATGTGGTTTTATTTTTGCAATAAACAATATTGTAAACATTTTCCGAAGTAACTGATAATTAGAATTTGTTGAACAAGGGTGTGGAGAACCTGGATGTGTAAACAGTTTTAACTCTCAGCGTTCGATTAAGATGACACAAACTCTGTGTCATGTCATAACAAATAGATTTTGGGGCAAATGTCAAGAAGCCAACATGTGAAGATTGTGTGGGAGTGATCAGGGGATGATGATTAACTGCAGAAATGTTGTAATTTGGAGGTCATACACCTGATCTGGCATTATTAAGCAAGATGCATTTAGTGCACCCAAAACTGTTACATACATTGTAATACTGTAGCTAAATATACTGCTCCATTTGTATAAGGCTTAGCTACAATAACCCAGAAAAGACAGAACAAATTTAAAAGTAAGAAAATCATAGTGTTATTGTACATTTTAAACATTTATCAATTGAATAGCTTATTAACCCTCCTACTATTGCTGCACTTTAGCGGAAAGTTGCTGTAGAGGTCAAAACCAGTCAACTGCCTGTTTGGAATGTTGACCCAGGGGCAGTTTTTTTGACTGGTTTTTGCTGTCATTTTGACTACCCTGAACAATACCAGACAATGCTTTTACATGTACCAGTCAAAAACAGTCGACTCATTTTGACCTGTAAATGTACTTACTACATGTAAGGTTTGACAGTGTTTGACTTTTAAGTGCACTAGATATACATGTACCATGGGAAGTATTTCAACATTTTGACTGATTTTGACCCTTGTAGTAGTAGGAGGGTTAACAATGTTTAAAAATGTTAAGTAAAGTACATGTCAGTAAAGTACATGTAAGTGAATTTTATGAGTAAGACTAATTGCGGTGACACCATGTGGAATCTCAGTTGAGTAGTAATTAGTTCTGAAAAGAACTGGAGGTACAACTCGACGTTTCGATCAGTGTGCTCTGATCGTCCTCAGGAGAATGCTGGACTCTGGGGAATGCTGCTGCTTAAGTAGGCTGCTGGAGGATTACGCGATGACAGGATGCTGGTGGATTAGTGCGTTGATGCGTGCAGGCGGGAATTGTGGATCCTAGGGGTAGGGGGAAGGAGTGTGTGCTCACTGAAGTGAATCAGTTGTAGACAAGCACTAGGGGAAGGATGGTGGTTGACTTAGGATATAGGAGATCCCTCAGTCTGGGGTGGGTTGTGGACTTTGGATATAGAGGATCCTTCAGTCTGTAGTATTGGTCGCCAAATGTCGCTGATGTGGAAGCCGATGTCCTGTGGCACGGTGTCGTGTTTGACGATCTCGATGGCCTCTTTGATGCGTCTGTGGTGCCATGTGTCGATGGGTGTGATGAGTTGGGCTGCCTGCCAGTCGATTTGGTGGTCCTTGAATTTTATGACTCTGAAATGACTTGTTTTCTGATAACCAGTTCCGATCTTAGAAATTACTTACACCATGGAGGAAGGTCCTTCCTCCATGCTTATGATCTCATATTCAGTTGTTAAGGAGTACCTACATGTACATGTACAAGTTAACTTAATTCTTGACTATTTATATTTGGTAAACTAGTAAGGAACAAATGCGAATTGTTTTACACAAAAAAGTAATTCATGCAGGCAAGGTACATGTACATAAGCATGCCTTCTGCCATGGGTACCAGTGCTTATGGTGTTACTGTGATGAACAGGATGTTGCATTCTGTGCACTATGGAACCAGAACGTACATATATTGCAAGCTACCCGTAATATAATGAGTCACGTTCCTGGGATATGATTAAAGTCATTCACATGGACCCTAGATTGTGTCCAGTCAAGTCACAATGTGGAATTGAATCATTTGTAAAGCTCAGCTCAATTTCATCAGTCATTAATTAAATTAATCATAAAGTTGAAAACTCACTCATTTAAATGTTTTCTGTATTTCTCTAGTACAAGGCATTTTCCATTCATAAGTGGAATTTAATATCATTCCATCATAAAGGTTTGTTGTGTGTTGTTTTGTTTATTTGTGTAATGGTTTGTTTGGGGGTTTATTGTGGTGTTATTTGTGACTGGCTCTGGCAAACCCTAAACTTGGACCCAATTTTCAAAAGTGAGATTTTGGTATAGATTTTCATCTTTCAATTGATACCATGCAGATTTGTAGAAAATCTCACTTTTGAAAATTGGGTTTAGGGTTTTGCCAGAGCCAGTCACATTTAGGTATTCAGTTTTTAGGCAGCGACTAGAGTCAAGTTGAGCCTTTTGTGCTGAGAATTGTTTCTGGGGAAGTTATTTAGTGGCAATGTTTCAAGTCAAGTGCAACTTTAGTAGAGGCATTGAATGAATTGACAACTTGAATCAACCAAACTAAAGTCCCTTGTAAACATGTGTACATGTACAACTACAAGTACATGTACATATATGTAAGGTAATATGATGCATGCATGTACAGGGCATTTAAAGAGGTGAACATACACATGATGAATTGCAGAGGTGTATACAGTGATATGGGAGATTGTTGGAAGGTCCGATCTTACTGTATACATGTTGAATTGGTCCATTTCATGGAACGGAAACTGCTCTTCTCCGCGTCAACAATGACATTTTATCTGCCATGGATGATGGAAAAATCACTGCATTAGTTTTGTTAGACTTAACCGCCGCTTTTGACACGGTCGATCACAAAATCCTTCTCTCCCGCCTTCAATATCATCTTGGAATACATGACACAGCCCTGGATTGGTGTAAGTCCTACCTTTTAAATAGGCCTCAGCATGTTTGTATTGGTAATGCCACCTCCGAGCCTGTTATTCTTGACTATTCTGTACCCCAAGGCTCCGTGCTCGGCCCACAGTGGTTTACTGCTTATACGTTTCCAGTTCGTGATATCATTTTGAAGTATAATTTAAATTACCATGTCTACGCTGATGACACGCAGCTCTACATTACTTTTAAATCTTCTCAAGAACCTGCCGATTCCTGCATTACAACACTGGAGAAATGTATTCAAGAGATTCAAGTTGGATGAGACAAAACTTCCTGAAATTGAACGACGAAAAACAGAATTTGTTCTATTTGGATCACGTCAGCAATTGTCTAAAATTTCTCTTCCATTTATTGCAATTGGTGACTGCAGATAACCCCCTCATCACAAGCACGTAATTTGGGTGTTATATTTGACTCGACAATGACTTTAAAACCTCATATCTCCAACATTGTTCGCATATCATCATTTCATATCAGAAATATTAGCCGAATAAGGAAATACTTGAATAAAAGTGCTACTGAACAAATTGTTCATGCGTTTGTCACATCACGTCTCGATAACGGAATGCTCTACTCTACGGTCTCCCGCAGAATCAAATATCTCGTCTTCAGCACATACAAAACACAGCAGCTCGTGTTGTGACTTTGTCCAGAAAGTCATGCTATATCACGCCAATCTTGAAAGAACTGCACTGGCTTCCTGTTTCACAGAGAATTGTTTTTAAACTTATGCTAATTGTTCACAAATCTTTTAATAACATTGCTCCAATTTATATTTCTGAACTGCTTAAAGTCTACACTCCATCACGCAATTTGCGCTCCAGCAACATGTCACTCCTAAAGGAACCAACTTCAAAACGGAACTGGGGTGATAGGTCTTTTTCTGTCGCGACTCCGAGACTCTGGAATCATCTTCCAACTAAACTCAAATCTTGTCATAGTATAACTAGATTTAAGTCGATGCTTAAAACTCATCTTATGTCACAATTCTTCAAAGATGATGTATATTTGTAATTGCACTGTAGGTACATGTATCTCAGTACATAATTTTTTCCCTATGCTATCATTGTATATTGTTTGTATTCATGTTTTTTCTTTGTTTCCGCGCCTTGAGCGCCCAGCAGGGTGGATATGTGCGCGCTACAAATCTTTATTATTATTATTATACTGTACATGTACATCATTGTATGTACAGATGTACATGTACATGTACATGTACATGTACATGTACATCATAGTAAGAATACATTTGGGTGTCTTTTTGACATCCTGTTTACTAAATGGACACCTTGTTATACAGGTGTGTATTTATAAATATACGCAGCATCCTTAAGGATTGAGAGGGTGTGGCCAATTTGGCCTTGGCTGCCTCAAGGCTGCAATTAAGATCAAGGCCTGAGCATCTACATGTATATTAGTACACAATCAGGAAAAAAAGAATATTTAAATTGATACAACTTGTACACATACATGTATGTACTGTATGTTGTATACAATATTGTACAGGAAGATGTTCTGGTGAGTCAGTTTATATCATGTACACTAACAATTCAAATCACTTTAATATATGATTGTTTTTTCTTTCTGCAGCATGTGTTACATATGAAAGTGGAATGATCTCCATTGAAGACTTCCCAACAGATAAAGGCCCTGTATGGATATTGGGCAGGAAGTATGACCTTAAGAGGCAACGATACGAAGCCAAGATAGATGTCAATTCTAGATTATGGATGACATACCGTAAAGGGTTTGCTAACATAGGTATTGTTTACATAGTGTATTGTACAGTATTCTATTGTTTTTTATACCTGGTATGGTATAAATGTTACTGCAAATTGCAATAATATACTTAAGTAATGTCTCTCTAGTACGGAGCCCCTAAGGGGACAGGTTAAAAAAAATCGGGAAGGTAAAAAAAAAGGGGGGAAATGTATTTCGTTCCCTCGAATTAATATTTCATTCCCTCGAAATAACATTTCGTTCCCTCGAATTCATTTCGTTCCCTCGAAATATTATTTCGTTCACTCGAAATATTATTTCGTTCCCTCGAAATCATTTCGTTCCCTCGAAATAACATTTCGTGGGAATGAAATAACATTTCGTGGGAATGAAGTAAATTATTTCGAGGGAACGAAATAAATTATTTCGTTACCACGAAATCATTTCGTTCCCTCGAAATCATTTCGTTCCCTCGAAATCATTTCGTTCCCTCGAAATAGTATTTCGTTCCCTCGAAATAGTATTTCGTTCCCTCGAAATAATTGAGCTGTATGGAATCCTTGATATGCCATTTAATTTATTGGGATATGACAATTATTTCCGAGGTCGCCGTAGCACTGGGAGCCCCTTAAGGGACAGATGGAAACAAATAAATAAAATAATATTTCATTTATTTGTTTCCATCTGTCCCTTAAGGGGCTCTCAGTGCTACGGCGACCTCGGAAACGAAATGATTTTGTGGGAACGAAATAATTTATTTCGTTCCCTCGAAATAATTTATTTCATTCCCACGAAATGTTATTTCGAGGGAACGAAATGTTATTTCGAGGAACGAATGTTATTTCGAGGAACGAAATGTTATTTCGAGGAACGAAATGTTATTTCGAGGGAACGAAATAATATTTCGAGTGAACGAAATAATATTTCGAGGGAACGAAATGAATTCGAGGGAACGAAATGTTATTTCGAGGGAACGAAATACATTTCCCCCTTTTTTTGTTTTACCTTCCCGATTTTTTTTTACCTGTCCCCTTAGGGGCTCCGTACTCTAGAGCTGTAGATATTCAAAAATTTAATTGATTTAAACTCATAAAATGACTTGGCATTTAAAGTTGTACAATGTACATGTAACCAATAGGGGTGTAACAATTCACCGATGCATTGATTATCACGATACAAAAATGCATCGATACGCATCACGATACAAAACCGCGTATCGCGATACTGATGATTTTTGAGTTCCCACAAAACTTCATCAGAATATAAAAAACATACTGAAATTTATCCAAACCAAATTTCGTTTTAAAATACAATGTATTAGCACTTCATACCTACATTTAGACCACAAAGTGAAGTTTTCCCTGATAAAAATGCCTGAGCATCGACTTATAAAATGCCGACTATAAAATCCATTTTGCGTGTGGTACATGTACATCACTGCTAGTCAGAAAGACTCTCCGTATTCCTGATATTTTATTTCAACAAACAATATTATAGCACCCTCTATTGACTTCATTTGTCAAGTACTGTATGATTTTTCAATGTGATAGTCAATTGAGGGCGCTATTCTTTTTTGATGAAATAAAAACAGGACATTTGGGGAGTCTTGAATGATGATGGGTTTCCCACAGAAGAGACTTCATTGTTCACATTTTGTCATGGAAAAAATTCACTGGTTTCGGTGGGCTATATATATAGTAAGAATTTATTTGTCAGCCAGATGTGGTGTGCATAATAGTTTATTGTGTGTATTATTATGCTGATGAAATTCTGTTAGAATGTTGGACTCAACATTTTACACATGATTGAACTTCTGTCAGTATATTTATTTTTTGCCAAAATTTAGTTTATACAATCCTTGAACATAAAACATAATTAAAAAAAGTTGTTTAACAGAACAAAAATCTGGACCAAACATTTGTTCATGATTATAAATTCTTGCAAACCTAATTTATAGATGTAGCAGGCCATAGACTTTTTACAGGGGAAGGGGAATAAAATAATAGCGTGAAACTGTTTTTATTGTTTCTAAGTCTGTGTACAACATTAGGTAATTCACAACATTACTGACACTTCTTTTTTAGCACTTTTAGTATTCACAATACTTATCGTGATTCGTATTGTATCGTGAAAAAGTGGTATAGTTACACTCCTAGTAACAAAAAGGTAAAATCCTGGTGTGCCATATGAAGTGTTCTGAATGTTATTTGCAACACTATGTATCTGCAAACAAAGGATCAGGGTTTGACCCAATATATTTGAAGTACTATACATGTATGTTTACATGTTAATTACTCACAACAATACTAATGGACAAGCAGTATCCATTGTGCATCTTTTTAAAAGAAATCAAATTACATACAAAATTGAATATTTAATAAAATAATAAACGGGTATGAGCAAATTAGGGGCATTCATAGTACGTATACAGACTACATGTACATTGTCTACATGTATCGGGGCATTCATAGTACGTATACAGACTACATGTACATTGTCTACATGTATCGGGGCATTCATAGTACGTATACAGACTACATGTACATTGTCTACATGTATCGGGGCATTCATATACGTATACAGACTACATGTACATTGTGTACATGTATCGGGGCATTCATAGTACGTATACAGACTACATGTACATTGTGTACATGTATCGGGGCATTCATAGTACGTATACAGACTACATGTACATTGTGTACATGTATCGGGGCATTCATAGTACGTATACAGACTACATGTACATTGTGTACATAATATGTATCGGGGCATTCATAGTACGTATACAGACTACATGTACATTGTGTACATAATATGTATCGGGGCATTCATAGTACGTATACAGACTACATGTACATGTGTACATGTATCGGGGCATTCATAGACTACATGTACATTGTCTACATGTATCGGGGCATTCATAGTACGTATACAGACTACATGTACATTGTGTACATGTATCGGGGCATTCATAGTACGTATACATACTACATGTACATTGTCTACATGTATCAGGGCATTCATAGTACGTATACAGACTACATGTACATTGTGTACATGTATCGGGGCATTCATAGTACGTATACAGACTACATGTACATTGTGTACATGTATCAGGGCATTCATAGTACGTATACAGACTACATGTACATTGTCTACATGTATCAGGGCATTCATAGTACGTATACAGACTACATGTACATTGTGTACATGTATCAGGGCATTCATAGTACGTATACAGACTACATGTACATTGTCTACATGTATCGGGGCATTCATAGTACGTATACAGACTACATGTACATTGTGTACATGTATCAGGGCATTCATAGTACGTATACAGACTACATGTACATTGCGTACATGTATCAGGGCATTCATAGTACGTATACAGACTACATGTACATTGTCTACATGTATCGGGGCATTCATAGTACGTATACAGGCTACATGTACATTGTGTACATGTATCAGGGCATTCATAGTACGTATACAGACTACATGTACATTGTCTACATGTATCAGGGCATTCATAGTACGTATACAGACTACATGTACATTGTCTACATGTATCAGGGCATTCATAGTACGTATACAGACTACATGTACATTGTCTACATCAGGGCATTCATAGTACGTATACAGACTACATGTACATTGTGTACATGTATCAGGGCATTCATAGTACGTATACAGACTAGACATGTACATTGTCTACATGTATCAGGGCATTCATAGTACGTATACAGACTACATGTATCAGGCATTCATAGTACGTATACAGACTACATGTACATTGTGTACATGTATCGGGGCATTCATAGTACGTATACAGACTACATGTACATTGTGTACATGTATCAGGGCATTCATAGTACGTATACAGACTACATGTACATTGTCTACATGTATCAGGGCATTCATAGTACGTATACAGACTACATGTACATTGTCTACATGTATCAGGGCATTCATAGTACGTATACAGACTACATGTACATTGTCTACATGTATCAGGGCATTCATAGTACGTATACAGACTACATGTACATTGTGTACATGTATCGGGGCATTCATAGTACGTATACAGACTACATGTACATTGTGTACATGTATCGGGGCATTCATAGTACGTATACAGACTACATGTACATTGTGTACATGTATCGGGGCATTCATAGTACGTATACAGACTACATGTACATTGTCTACATGTATCGGGGCATTCATAGTACGTATACAGACTACATGTACATTGTCTACATGTATCAGGGCATTCATAGTACGTATACAGACTACATGTACATTGTGTACATGTATCGGGGCATTCATAGTACGTATACAGACTACATGTACATTGTGTACATGTATCGGGGCATTCATAGTACGTATACAGACTACATGTACATTGTGTACATGTATCGGGGCATTCATAGTACGTATACAGACTACATGTACATTGTGTACATGTATCAGGGCATTCATAGTACGTATACAGACTACATGTACATTGTCTACATGTATCAGGGCATTCATAGTACGTATACAGACTACATGTACATTGTGTACATGTATCAGGGCATTCACAGTACGTATACAGACTACATGTACATTGTCTACATGTATCGGGGCATTCATAGTACGTATACAGACTACATGTACATTGTGTACATGTATCAGGGCATTCATAGTACGTATACAGACTACATGTACATTGTCTACATGTATCAGGGCATTCACAGTACGTATACAGACTACATGTACATTGTCTACATGTATCAGGGCATTCATAGTACGTATACAGGCTACATGTACATTGTCTACATGTATCAGGGCATTCATAGTACGTATACAGACTACATGTACATTGCGTACATGTATCAGGGCATTCATAGTACGTATACAGACTACATGTACATTGTCTACATGTATCGGGGCATTCATAGTACGTATACAGGCTACATGTACATTGTCTACATGTATCGGGGCATTCATAGTACGTATACAGACTACATGTACATTGTGTACATGTATCAGGGCATTCATAGTACGTATACAGACTACATGTACATTGTCTACATGTATCAGGGCATTCACAGTACGTATACAGACTACATGTACATTGTCTACATGTATCAGGGCATTCATAGTACGTATACAGGCTACATGTACATTGTCTACATGTATCAGGGCATTCATAGTACGTATACAGACTACATGTACATTGCGTACATGTATCAGGGCATTCATAGTACGTATACAGACTACATGTACATTGTCTACATGTATCGGGGCATTCATAGTACGTATACAGGCTACATGTACATTGTCTACATGTATCGGGGCATTCATAGTACGTATACAGACTACCGTATTTTCCTGCGTATAAGACGCTCGGTGTATAAGGCGCATTACCCCAGAATCGGGGGAATGTGATTAAAGTGTCAACGTACAAGGCGCACCGCCGTATAAGGCGCACCATGACCGCTCAGTAGTGCAGTGCAGTGCATGCCAGAAGCGCTATAGCACGACCATGCCGCCACCACCACGCGCGCGTCGTACTAGGAAAGTAGTCTGGTTGCGGCCCAAGTGATCCCGCGGTGTTGTGCGTAATACACTGTGATTAATAATCGAGGTGAAAAACAGACACGGCAAAAGTTGACAACCTTGCACACATCGCATAGAGACTTAGTCATTAGAAAGCGTTGTAGATAAAAATGCGCGATCGTGTACGATGTTGGGCATGCTATTTTCAGAAACAGGGGAATTCTGCTTTTGGTACGTCACACACGAGTGAGGTCTTTCGTGAGTATTATTTACGGTGAATGAATGCATGAAAATCTTGCGCTAACGACCTTCATTGGAAAACACGGCCGCTTTGTTAGGTTGAGGTCCACCGAAAGTTACACAAGCGGTAATCATCACTTTGATCTCAAGCGACACCAGATAAGGCGCACCGTTAGATAAGACGCAGTGACGTTTTCGTACCTTTGAAAGTCAGATAAGCCGCGTCTTATACGCAGGAAAATACGGTACATGTACATTGTGTACATGTATCAGGGCATTCATAGTACGTATACAGACTACATTGTCTACATGTATCGGGGCATTCATAGTACGTATACAGACTACATGTACATTGTGTACATGTATCGGGGCATTCATAGTACGTATACAGACTACATGTACATTGCGTACATGTATCAGGGCATTCATAGTACGTATACAGACTACATGTACATTGTGTACATGTATCGGGGCATTCATAGTACGTATACAGACTATACATGTACATTGTGTACATGTATCAGGGCATTCATAGTACGTATACAGACTACATGTACATTGTGTACATGTATCGGGGCATTCATAGTACGTATACAGACTATACATGTACATTGTGTACATGTATCAGGGCATTCATAGTACGTATACAGACTATACATGTACATTGTCTACATGTATCAGGGCATTCATAGTACGTATACAGACTACATGTACATTGTGTACATGTATCAGGGCATTCATAGTACGTATACGTATACAGACTACATGTACATTGTCTACATGTATCGGGGCATTCATAGTACGTATACGTATACAGACTACATGTACATTGTCTACATGTATCGGGGCATTCATAGTACGTATACGTATACAGACTACATGTACATTGTCTACATGTATCGGGCATTCATAGTATCGTATACAGACTACATGTACATTGTGTACATGTATCGGGCATTCATAGTACGTATACAGACTACATGTACATTGTGTACATGTATCGGGGCATTCATAGTACGTATACAGACTATACATGTACATTGTGTACATGTATCGGGGCATTCATAGTACGTATACAGACTACATGTACATTGTGTACATGTATCAGGGCATTCACAGTACGTATACAGACTACATGTACATTGTCTACATGTATCAGGGCATTCATAGTACGTATACAGACTACATGTACATTGTGTACATGTATCAGGGCATTCACAGTACGTATACAGACTACATGTACATTGTCTACATGTATCGGGGCATTCACAGTACGTATACAGACTACATGTACATTGTGTACATGTATCAGGGCATTCATAGTACGTATACAGACTACATGTACATTGTCTACATGTATCAGGGCATTCACAGTACGTATACAGACTACATGTACATTGTCTACATGTATCAGGGCATTCATAGTACGTATACAGGCTACATGTACATTGTGTACATGTATCGGGGCATTCATAGTACGTATACAGACTACATGTACATTGCGTACATGTATCAGGGCATTCATAGTACGTATACAGACTACATGTACATTGTCTACATGTATCGGGGCATTCATAGTACGTATACAGGCTACATGTACATTGTCTACATGTATCGGGGCATTCATGAAATGCATTATACAGACTACATGTACATTGTGTACATGTATCAGGGCATTCATAGTACGTATACAGACTACATGTACATTGTCTACATGTATCAGGGCATTCACAGTACGTATACAGACTACATGTACATTGTCTACATGTATCAGGGCATTCATAGTACGTATACAGGCTACATGTACATTGTCTACATGTATCAGGGCATTCATAGTACGTATACAGACTACATGTACATTGCGTACATGTATCAGGGCATTCATAGTACGTATACAGACTACATGTACATTGTCTACATGTATCGGGGCATTCATAGTACGTATACAGGCTACATGTACATTGTCTACATGTATCGGGGCATTCATAGTACGTATACAGACTACCGTATTTTCCTGCGTATAAGACGCTCGGTGTATAAGGCGCATTACCCCAGAATCGGGGGAATGTGATTAAAGTGTCAACGTACAAGGCGCACCGCCGTATAAGGCGCACCATGACCGCTCAGTAGTGCAGTGCAGTGCATGCCAGAAGCGCTATAGCACGACCATGCCGCCACCACCACGCCGGCGTCGTAGGAAAGTAGTCTGGTTGCGGCCCAAGTGATCCCGCGGTGTTGTGCGTAATACACTGTGATTAATAATCGGTGAAAAACGAACACGGCAAAAGTTGACAACCTTGCACACATCGCATAGAGACTTAGTCATTAGAAAGCGTTGTAGATAAAAAATGCGATCGTGTATGCGATGTTGGGCATGCTATTTTCAGAAACAGAAATTCTGCTTTTGATGCGTCACACACGAGTGAGGTCTTTCGTGAGTATTATTTACGGTGAATGAATGCATGAAAATCTTGCACTGCGACCTTCATTGGAAAACACGGCCGCTTTGTTAGGTTGAGGTCACGAAAAGTTACACAAGCGGTAATCATCACTTGATCTCAAGCGACACCAGATAAGGCGCACCGTTAGATAAGACGCAGTGGACGTTTTCGTACCTTTGAAAGTCAGATAAGCCGCGTCTTATACGCAGGAAAATACGGTACATGTACATTGTGTACATGTATCAGGGCATTCATAGTACGTATACAGACTACATTGTCTACATGTATCGGGGCATTCATAGTACGTATACAGACTACATGTACATTGTGTACATGTATCGGGGCATTCAGGCATTCATATCGTATACAGACTACATGTACATTGTCTACATGTATCAGGGCATTCATAGCGTATACAGACTACATGTACATTGTGTACATGTATCGGGGCATTCATATGCGTATACAGACTACATGTACATTGTGTACATGTATCAGGGCATTCATAGTACGTATACAGACTACATGTACATTGTCTACATGTATCAGGGCATTCATACATGTAGTACGTATACAGACTACATGTACATTGTGTACATGTATCAGGGCATTCATAGTACGTATACAGACTACATGTACATTGTGTACATGTATCGGGGCATTCATAGTACGTATACAGACTACATGTACATTGTGTACATGTATCGGGGCATTCATAGTACGTATACAGACTACATGTACATTGTGTACATGTATCAGGGCATTCATAGTACGTATACAGACTACATGTACATTGTGTACATGTATCGGGGCATTCATAGTACGTATACAGACTACATGTACATTGTCTACATGTATCAGGGCATTCATAGTACGTATACAGACTACATGTACATTGTGTACATGTATCAGGGCATTCATAGTACGTATACAGACTACATGTACATTGTCTACATGTATCAGGGCATTCATACATGTAGTACGTATACAGACTACATGTACATTGTGTACATGTATCAGGGCATTCATAGTACGTATACAGACTACATGTACATTGTCTACATGTATCAGGGCATTCATAGTACGTATACAGACTACATGTACATTGTGTACATGTATCGGGGCATTCATAGTACGTATACAGACTACATGTACATTGTGTACATGTATCGGGGCATTCATAGTACGTATACAGACTACATGTACATTGTGTACATGTATCGGGGCATTCATAGTACGTATACAGACTACATGTACATTGTCTACATGTATCAGGGCATTCATAGTACGTATACAGACTACATGTACATTGTGTACATGTATCAGGGCATTCACAGTACGTATACAGACTACATGTACATTGTCTACATGTATCGGGGCATTCATAGTACGTATACAGACTACATGTACATTGTCTACATGTATCAGGGCATTCATAGTACGTATACAGACTACATGTACATTGTGTACATGTATCGGGGCATTCATAGTACGTATACAGACTACATGTACATTGTCTACATGTATCGGGGCATTCATAGTACGTATACAGGCTACATGTACATTGTCTACATGTATCAGGGCATTCATACATGTAGTACGTATACAGACTACATGTACATTGTGTACATGTATCAGGGCATTCATAGTACGTATACAGACTACATGTACATTGTGTACATGTATCGGGGCATTCATAGTACGTATACAGGCTACATGTACATTGTCTACATGTATCAGGGCATTCATACATGTAGTACGTATACAGACTACATGTACATTGTGTACATGTATCAGGGCATTCATAGTACGTATACAGACTACATGTACATTGTGTACATGTATCGGGGCATTCATAGTACGTATACAGACTACATGTACATTGTGTACATGTATCGGGGCATTCATAGTACGTATACAGACTACATGTACATTGTCTACATGTATCAGGGCATTCATAGTACATGTACGTATACAGACTACATGTACATTGTCTACATGTATCAGGGCATTACAGACTACATGTACATGTACATTGTCTACATGTATCAGGGCATTCATAGTACGTATACAGATCGACTACATGTACATGTACATTGTGTACATACAGACTACATGTACATTGTCTACATGTATCAGGGCATTCATAGTACGTATACAGACTACATGTACATTGTCTACATGTATCGGGGCATTCATATTACGTACATTGTGTATACAGACTACATGTATCAGGGCATTCATATTACATGTATGTACCTACATTAGGGCATTCATATTATGTACATAGTATGTATACCTACATGTACATGTTGTACATGTGCATCAGAGTTGTGTGGTACTGTGTACATTTATCATTTTTGGCCTCTAAAGTCTAAATTCATTTTAACATTCTGTAACCATTGCTGTACACTTACATGTAGGTCTCAAGACCACTTTTGTCGGTCTCGATCTTGTTCTTGATCTCAATTCCATGTGGTCTTGGTGTCTTGTTTCAGTCTCGGACCAATGAGGTCTCAAAAACTTGCTGGGAAATAGTGACCAGAAAAAAAGCTTGTTTAAAAAAAACTTTTGTAAGGATCACACACCAAGTTATGATGCTTAACCTTGGAAATAACAATTGGAGACCACACATTGACAATACAGCTCTGTGACATCAATAAGTTGTTGGTGTGATCAAAGAAAATTTGACAATTGTACTCATGGTACTCTAACAACTGAGCTTCACGTACTGTACTTAGTTACACATGACATAGTGTATTTTCACTTTATATATTTGTCCTATTTAAAGGTTGGCAAAATGCAAGTGTAAAATCATGTTTTAATCCTATTTGAAATATATGAAAAACCTGTTTTACCTATATGTATTTAGTTTGGCCTGTGTAGAGCTCATTGATGCACATATGTATGCAAGGTGTTAGCCAGTGTTTAGAACTAGGGTGTCCAAATTTGCTGGGAATTTCAAAACAGCATGTCCAAATTGTTCACTTACAATACGTTTACATGTAAATGACAGATGAAATAGGATGTCCAAATTGTTCACTTACAATACGTTTACATGTAAATGACAGATGAAACAGGGTGTCCAAATTGTTCACTTACAATACGTTTACATGTAAATGACAGATGAAATAGGGTGTCCAAATTGTTCACTTACAATACGTTTACATGTAAATGACAGATGAAACAGGGTGTCCAAATTGTTCACTTACAATACTTTTACATGTAAATGACAGATGAAACAGGGTGTTCAAATTGTTCACTTACAATACGTTTACATGTAAATGACAGATGAAACAGGGTGTCCAAATTGTTCACTTACAATACGTTTACATGTAAATGACAGATGAAACAGGATGTCCAAATTGTTCACTTACAATACGTTTACATGTAAATGACAGATGAAATAGGGTGTCCAAATTGTTCACTTACAATACGTTTACATGTAAATGACAGATGAAACAGGGTGTCCAAATTGTTCACTTACAATACGTTTACATGTAAATGACAGATGAAACAGCATGTCCAAATTGTTCACTTACAATACGTTTACATGTAAATGACAGATGAAATAGGGTGTCCAAATTGTTCACTTACAATACGTTTACATGTAAATGACAGATGAAACAGGGTGTCCAAATTGTTCACTTACAATACATTTACATGTAAATGACAGATGAAACAGGATATCCAAATTGTTGACTTACAATACGTTTACATGTAAATGACAGATGAAACAGCATGTCCAAATTGTTCACTTACAATACGTTTACATGTAAATGACAGATGAAACAGAGTGTCCAAATTGTTCACTTACAATACGTTTACATGTAAATGACAGATGAAACAGGATGTCCAAATTGTTGACTTACAATACGTTTACATGTAAATGACAGATGAAACAGTGTGTCCAAATTGTTCACTTACAATACGTTTACATGTAAATGACAGATGAAATACAGTAGGGTGTCCAAATTGTTCACTTACAATACGTTTACATGTAAATGACAGATGAAATAGGGTGTCCAAATTGTTCACTTACAATACTTTTACATGTAAATGACAGATGAAACAGTGTGTCCAAATTGTTCACTTACAATACGTTTACATGTAAATGACAGATGAAATAGGGTGTCCAAATTGTTCACTTACAGTACTTTTACATGTAAATGACAGATGAAACAGGGTGTCCAAATTGTTCACTTACAATACTTTTACATGTAAATGACAGATGAAACAGGGTGTCCAAATTGTTCACTTACAATACGTTTACATGTAAATGACAGATGAAACAGTGTGTCCAAATTGTTCACTTACAATACTTTTACATGTAAATGACAGATGAAACAGGGTGTCCAAATTGTTCACTTACAATACGTTTACATGTAAATGACAGATGAAACAGTGTGTCCAAATTGTTCACTTACAATACGTTTACATGTAAATGACAGATGAAATAGGGTGTCCAAATTGTTCACTTACAATACGTTTACATGTAAATGACAGATGAAACAGTGTCCAAATTGTTCACTTACAATACATTTACATGTAAATGACAGATGAAATAGGGTGTCCAAATTGTTCACTTACAATATGTTTACATGTAAATGACAGATGAAACAGTGTGTCCAAATTGTTCACTTACAATACGTTTACATGTAAATGACAGATGAAATAGGGTGTCCAAATTGTTCACTTACAATACGTTTACATGTAAATGACAGATGAAACAGTGTCCAAATTGTTCACTTACAATACATTTACATGTAAATGACAGATGAAATAGGGTGTCCAAATTGTTCACTTACAATATGTTTACATGTAAATGACAGATGAAACAGTGTGTCCAAATTGTTCACTTACAATACGTTTACATGTAAATGACAGATGAAACAGAGTGTCCAAATTGTTCACTTACAATACGTTTACATGTAAATGACAGATGAAACAGGGTGTCCAAATTGTTCACTTACAATACATTTACATGTAAATGACAGATGAAACAGGATATCCAAATTGTTGACTTACAATACGTTTACATGTAAATGACAGATGAAACAGCATGTCCAAATTGTTCACTTACAATACGTTTACATGTAAATGACAGATGAAACAGAGTGTCCAAATTGTTCACTTACAATACGTTTACATGTAAATGACAGATGAAACAGGATGTCCAAATTGTTGACTTACAATACGTTTACATGTAAATGACAGATGAAACAGTGTGTCCAAATTGTTCACTTACAATACGTTTACATGTAAATGACAGATGAAATACAGTAGGGTGTCCAAATTGTTCACTTACAATACATTTACATGTACATGTAAATGACAGATGAAATAGGGTGTCCAAATTGTTCACTTACAATACGTTTACATGTAAATGACAGATGAAACAGTGTGTCCAAATTGTTCACTTACAATACGTTTACATGTAAATGACAGATGAAATAGGGTGTCCAAATTGTTCACTTACAATACTTTTACATGTAAATGACAGATGAAACAGTGTGTCCAAATTGTTCACTTACAATACGTTTACATGTAAATGACAGATGAAATAGGGTGTCCAAATTGTTCACTTACAGTACTTTTACATGTAAATGACAGATGAAACAGGGTGTCCAAATTGTTCACTTACAATACTTTTACATGTAAATGACAGATGAAACAGGGTGTCCAAATTGTTCACTTACAATACGTTTACATGTAAATGACAGATGAAACAGTGTGTCCAAATTGTTCACTTACAATACGTTTACATGTAAATGACAGATGAAATAGGGTGTCCAAATTGTTCACTTACAATACGTTTACATGTAAATGACAGATGAAACAGTGTCCAAATTGTTCACTTACAATACATTTACATGTAAATGACAGATGAAATAGGGTGTCCAAATTGTTCACTTACAATATGTTTACATGTAAATGACAGATGAAACAGTGTGTCCAAATTGTTCACTTACAATACGTTTACATGTAAATGACAGATGAAACAGAGTGTCCAAATTGTTCACTTACAATACGTTTACATGTAAATGACAGATGAAACAGTGTGTCCAAATTGTTCACTTACAATACTTTTACATGTAAATGACAGATGAAACAGGGTGTCCAAAATGTTCACTTACAATACGTTTACATGTACATGTAAATGACAGATGAAACAGGGTGTCCAAATTGTTCACTTACAATACGTTTACATGTAAATGACAGATGAAATAGGGTGTCCAAAATTGAAACAGGGTGTCCAAAAGACACCCAGACACCCCTCTGGCTAACACTATGTATGCATGTATGCATGTAAATTATGATTATATACTTTAGTGGAATATGTGTAAAACAAAATGCAAATGATTGAATGTGTTTGAGAAACTGTTTGATTTGATAAACACAGGAGGTACTGGTCCATCTTCAGATCAAGGATGGGGTTGCATGCTGAGATGTGGACAGATGATGCTAGCTCAAGCTCTTATTTGCAGACATCTGGGCAGAGGTATATTCTTAATGGGAATTTTTAAATTAGCATAATTGAACTTTCTGAATCAAACCTCCCGTATAGCATGTATAGTTGTTGTTTGTTGAGGCACTGAAGGATATAAATGGGTCATTTTGATGGGTCATGTACACACTTAGATTGGAAAAACAGTCATGCTTTGGCTTGGGTCCTTTATCACCCTTGACCATGCCCAAAACCAGACATTGTACTGCGGTAAATAACAGGCGTCATAAATGCCTGTATCAATAACATTTTTGTTGAAAAAAGCCAAATTGAGGTTTGGGAACACTTATAAAGTGTAAATGTAAAGGGATAATATCCTCACAATCACAGCAGACTTTCAAAAGGGCATGGAATTGGTGTCCTAGCTTTAGATGAACTCGGTGATTGAAAATAATACCCCACGAGCGCATACTGGCCTAGATAACAGGGCACGATAAGATCATATTACTGTGTCTGCTGCATAAATATCATTATTATCCAGCCACTGGCTCATTATTTATGCATCAGCTTCCGGTAATATGATCTTATTGTGCCCTGTTATCTGAGGCATGTTTTGGCGGACACAAATAGGAACTTGTTTCTGACATATTCTTGACCAGAAACAAGACGGCATAGCTATGCGAAAATGCATACATAACCAGAAAATTGTTTTCAAAATTACGTGTTCAATCATTAACATTTCTCAAAATACACGTGCGGTGTAATTAAAATTTTGTCTAGATAGAACTCACTCATGAGTTCTAGTAATAAACTTGGAATATCTGCTTGTATACAAACAATTGTTCCATCATCATCATCATCATGTTCAGCCATTATCAGTATACTGCTGGACAAAAGCCTCAGCATACTGCCTCCACAAGTCTCTAGATCTGTTTCATGCTTCGTATGTACACAAAGTATAGCGCTGGGTGAATCCTAGATATGAAGGATTTTTTAACCAGCTCGTATGTACACAAAGTATAGCGCCGGCTGAATCCTCGATATGAAGGATTTTTTAACCAGCTCGTCTGTAAACAAAGTATAGTGCCGGGTGAATCCTAGATATGAAGGATTTTGTTAACCAGCTCATGTGTACACATAGTATAGCGCCAGGTGAAACCGCAATATGGATAATATTGTAGGTTCACCTCGCCCTATACAACGTGTACAAATAGCACGGCTAAAAAATCATCCATATCAGGAGTTCCATTTTTTTGAAATATTATAATTCGATATCCGATGACCTCATCATGACGTCACAACTTTACCTGAAACTACATGTTAAGGTCTAACTATGTGTTAAGTTTTAAGTTTCTGTGAACTCTACAACTATGTTTTTGTCTCTGGACAAGTCTTATTTCTATAATAACATTGTATATGACATGTTCTTCTTTTATAGATTGGAGATGGAATCACTCCAAACCAGAAGAGAATTATTTAAGAATATTAAAAATGTTCTTAGATAGAAAGGACAGTGCTTATTCAATACAACAAATTGGTAAGCATAATCATTAAAGCATAATCCGTAAAATATGGAGCTTAAGTGTTGGGTGGCTTATGACTGCATTATTGCATTGTATATTGAATAATTCAGTATGTAATCTTCACTAACATAATATGGAAAGATCCACAACCAACTCGAGCAGGACTCAAACCCACCACCTCCAGCTTAACAGTAGACCTCTTAAACTCAATCACCAATCCTGACTGATGAAGACAGGCAAGCTAGATCCCTATTGTATTATATATGGAACAGTGAGTACCACAATTTGCACACTGATAGAGATGATGCAGGGTTTTGATATGAGATCATCAAATAAACCATGAGGGAGACAGGATCCATGGCTACACCACCCCATGCACCCACAATAATGATTTTAAAATATCCATCCTGGATAGCTCAGGTGTTGAGGTTGCAGGTTCAAGTCCTGCTTTACAATTTTCTTTTTTTAAAATCTCCATTGTGGTTCACATGTATAATGTATTTGATCTTAAACAAAATTGTACATTTGTACATGTAACTATGCAAGGTTTGTGTACTTTTAGTTCACTAAAGTGTATGAGACATCAAATGAAAGAATCTACCAATTGATAATAATGACAATTTTTTTGTGTTTTTCATTGGCGTGTTTGTACATTTACCATACATTTTAGCCTCTGCTGTTGTTACATGTAAATAGTCAGTCTGAGTGTTGGTGTTATTTTGTAATTAAATTATTTTTTAATCAATGTCTCAATTAAATGTTAATAATTTTGGTGACCCAACAACAGTAGCATACATGTACTGTACATGATATTGAAATTTCAATATTTGAATTAATTTTCAAGTTAAAATCCACTTGATCATGAAATATAATGTTTTACCTAAACTTAATTTTAAATGAATTAACTTTGTTGTTGTTGTTGTCTTTCTATTGCAGCACAAATGGGTGTTGGTGAAGGCAAATCCATTGGTATGTGGTTTGGACCAAATACTGTTGCACAGGTTCTACGTAAGCTAGCTGCATTTGACAGTTGGAGCAATATGGCCGTGCATGTGGCTCTTGATAACACGGTGGTACAAGAAGACATAAGTAAGTTCCATTATTACTATGAGGTAAACACAGCCTTGAAATTACATATCAGTAAAATGATTGTTCATCATTTTCCAAAAATGTTAATCATTAAATAAGTATAGTTCATCTTGATCAGATTGTCTCCAATACCTGTGTGTGCACGATTATGTAACATTGCATACAGCCATGCTATCAGTCTACAGTTTTTACTCAAGAAAAATTAAGCCATTGATTCTTTTAAATATTACAGGGAAAGTAACACTGTATACTGGTTTTGTTTTGTGAATTGTACATAAGTCACAAAAATCATTGTGTACCTTTGATTGATTTATAGCAATATATTATGATATACGTAAATGACTCAAAACTTTGTTTAACATTTTCTGAAAATTAACGGAAGAATATTTAAAGTTAGAATACCATTAAAGCCACACTTTGCCTGACCTCTGTATGCACTCCTCCCATAACATCATTTACTATCTAGTTCATTTCAGAACTAATTACTACTTTATAGAGAATTTCACATGGTGTCACCGCAATTAGTCAATTAGAGGATAACTCTTTACCATGCAAAGCTACAAGTTTTACTTATCATTTACTATCATTGCTATCATAATAAAAAAGAGTTTATTGAGTAAAAGCAGTTGGACTTGGTAATATGGCTGATATGTACATGTATGTAAGTGCTAACGTTCACATCAACTAATGGTTTGATTTAATAATACATGTAGATTAATCTATTGTACATGTATGTATTTTTTGTTTAAGTTATAGTCCATACACTTATGACATTGCCTAACCTTATTGAATAATCTTTGTACGTTGCTGTTAGTAAACATACTACTATGTATTTGATATAGCTTTGATGTATGATTGTACAGGAAAGTTATGTCTTGCATCAACAAACCCTGCAAAAGCACCAAGTGAAACGCATCATTCCACAAGACTTCTTCCTAATGGAAGTGTAGCAGAATGTGACAGTAGCGCTGGTGCAGTATCTGAACCAACATGGAGACCAGTGTTAATATTTATACCACTTCGACTGGGACTTAATGAGATCAATGCAGTATATATTAAGCGACTCAAGAGATGCTTCACATTAAGTCAATCTCTAGGTGTCATAGGAGGAAAGCCAAACCATGCACATTATTTTATAGGCTTTGTTGGTAAGTAATAGAAGAATTATTGTTGTACCCAAATGTACATTCAGAGAGGAAGTTTTATCAAGAAAAACTGATAAAATCACATTGGTGTTATAAAATCATAAATCTACACCATATGAGAGCAAATACTTAATTTTTAATTACTGTGATCAAGACCTCAACAATAATCATGGACCTTTGGCACAATGCAATTATTTCTAATGCAGTTTTTTATGTTTTCAAAATGGTATCATGGTCAAAGAAGTTTTCATTTTGCAGCTACTCTTAAGTCTAAATGAAAATCCATCATCATCAAAGAGAATCATATACTTAGATCTGCCATTAAACTATATCATTAGTTTCTATTTCACGTGCTTTATCCTGGACTTCAGGCTTTCTAGATCTGAGGTGTTTTCCTGAGAAATAGATGACTAATTTCCCACAATGTGTTTGGCAGTCCTGATACAATGCACATTGCAAATTGAGAAATCAAATTCCTTTTTAAATTTGAGTTTTATGCTTTATTGTAATAGGTCAATCAACATCTACAATTTTTAGAAAGTTAGAAGTCTCAAAGCTAATTATTTTCTTAATTACGCTAAAGAGGGAATCACAAAAAAACCTCATTCATATCTCATTTATAAATATCAACGGTATACAATCCCTTTTATAGTTATATTAATGAATTATGCAATTATAAATTTTCTCGTAAATAATGCCAAATTTGGGAAAAGTACAATATAAGCCTTTTGTACATGTATGTCATAAACAAATTCCACAATTTCCCCACCAGAAAGAATTAGAATGCTTTTAAAAAGTGCTCAACTTCAAATATGATGAATATGATTTGACAAAGAAGTTGTACTAACTTGTCGTCACTTTGTGATCTCGTAAGAATTCTTTTTGATGTATATTGTCATGCTTATACTGCTTGATCTGTTAGCAACCTTTACATGATTTAACACAATCACTATTGAATGCCTTGAGAAATAGAATCACTGGAAGTACACATACCTTGAAAATTGCTCCAATTGTGGTTGTTTATCTTGGATGCATTCTCAAGTTCATCAATTCTTAATTGGAGTATATGTACCACATGGTTCAGTTGCTGGCCCCTTGTCGTTGGCTATGTACACATACATGTAGCATACCAGTGACATTCTACACCAACACAATGTCATGTTTCAACCTTGGTTAGCATTTTACCCAACTGTCAAAATGAGTAAACATCTTTTAATCAAATCAATTTCTTCAGTCATCCCAATCTCTTCAATCATCTCAATCATCTCAATCATCTCAATCTCCTCAATCTCTTCAATCATCTCAATCTCTTCAATCATCTCAATCTCTTCAATCATCCCAATTTCCATGTAATTCCTCTTTTATGGTTTGCAATTTCGCATGTGTTTCACTCATCACAGTAACTGCCCATAATTACTTTAATCAAAGTAAAAGATGAAAGTATATTAATTGTCCTAATACAAATTTATCCCAAAGTTGTTGTTCGCTCATTGACCCTGCTTCCAGTAGGCTTGGGCGATGACGCGATAATATCGAATATCGCAATAATTTTTTTTACTCGATTATGATATCGAGAACTTTTAAAATCATTGAGATATCGGCAGATTGCGATGAAATAAAATATATCGCAATTAAAAAAATTGATTGTCAGTTGGGTCAGAAATTCCATGGAAAAAACTTAGGGAAGTCTAGGTAAAACTTGTAGCTTTGCATGGTGAGGATGATAAGTAAGACTAATTGCGGTGACACCATGTGGAATCTCAATTGAGTAGTAATTAGTTTTGAAAAGAACTGGTGGTACAACTCGACGTTTCGATCAGTACATCGGCTTCTACATCAGCAACATTTGGCGACCACTACTACGGACTGAAGGATCTTCTATATCCAAAGTCCAGAACCCACCCCAGACTGAGGGATCTCCTATATCCTAAGTCAACCACCATCCATCCCCCTGTGCTTGTTAACAACTGATTCAGTTCAGTGAGCACACACTCCTCTCCCCCAACCCCTAGGATCCTAGTCTCAACAGTTCCCGCCTGCGCGCCTCAACGAACTAATCCTCCAGCATCCATTCATGGGATGATCCTCCAGCAGTCTACTTAAGCAGCAGCATTTTCCAGAGTCTGGCATTCTCTTTTCAGAACTAATTACTACTCAATTGAGATTCCACATGGTGTCACCGCAATTAGTCTTACTTAGGGAAGTCTGTTCAGCTTTCATGAGAAACAAAACCGAACTTTTTCTGTAGTAAGCCGACTGTCATATCACAAAGGTGACAGGGTGTTGTTTAATAATCCACCGCCACTCAAAGAAATCTATTCATACTGATTAAGTGTATGGGGACTGAATGGGGTATTTGAACCAACAGTGTTTACGTGTCACTCTCTAGCCATGATGGTCTGTGACTCTGGCTGGCGCACCACGTGCAAGTACATTATATCATGCATATTTAAATATATGCAGACTGTGGGCGTTACCTTAAAAATCGACATTAGTCATGAATGGATCAAAGCATGGATCTGCAACGGCTCGATCAAAGTTGGGGGATTACGACACTATTCTATTATACCATACTGGGACTCTTGTCTAGTGTGACAAAATACATACACATACTCTTCATAAACCATGTGATGTTTATTTAAAATAGTGTGACTACAATCCAAACTTGGTCACATTTACGAAGTGCAAATGACGTTCACAATCACATGGTTTTATTCTCCATGGTACTATATGCAGGAATAAACCTAGTCACGGCTCTAAAGCACTCATGCGTGAAAAAATTCATCGCGATATTATCGAAAATCGTGATATATGTTTGACGATATATCGTGGATGAAAAAAATCGATATCGCCCAAGCCTAGCTTCCAGGTTTTTGTTACTTTCGCAATGCATGTGAACAAATCCTTAAATTTTATAGCAACTCATACATTTTATGAATTGCTCAAACTATATACATGTACATGTAGATTGACAATTGTTTTTTATATTTTTTCTGTTTTTCTTTATTTAAAATATTCTGGATGATTGCACCATTTATCATGTTAATGATTTCAATTCAACAGAAGATGAACTTGTTTATCTAGACCCTCATACAACCCAGCCATCTATGAGCACTGACAAGTGGGGATTCCTTCAAGATGAGGGTTATCATTGTGAACATGCCTGTCGTATGAGTATCCACAATCTAGATCCTTCTATTGCATTGGTAAAACATTCATTGATTCCTTCTAGGGTACAGTCAGTTTATGAGTATCCACAACCTAGATCCTTCTATTGCATTGGTAAAACATTAATTGATTCCTTCTAGGGTACAGTCAGTTTATGAGTATCCACAACCTAAATCCTTCTATTGCATTGGTAAAACATTCATTGATTCCTTCTAGGGTACAGTCAGTTTATGAGTATCCACAACCTAGATCCTTCTATTGCATTGGTAAAACATTCATTGATTCCTTCTAGGGTACAGTCAGTTTATGAGTATCCACAACCTAGATCCTTCTATTGCATTGGTAAAACATTCATTGATTCCTTCTAGGGTACAGTCAGTTTATGAGTATCCACAACCTAGATCCTTCTATTGCATTGGTAAACAATTATTGATTTGTTTGTACACTAGGAAAGTCTTACAGTACAGAGTGTTTTTGTTTGTTAGGTTATTTTTTGTTTGTTTTGTGTTCTCTTATAACAATAACATTTATTATCATTAATCCTGATATATTATTAGTATTATTTGTTTATGATTTGTCTGTGGTGTGTTTATGTTTTCGTTGAGTAGTGAGGCTATTTAGATTATGTATTAGGAGAATAAATTCACTTTTAATGGTTGATAATACAATACTGTTACTGTATTGCTGATCATAATAATTTATTATTGTTTTGTTTGTAGGGATATTATTGCCGTGATGAGTCAGACTTTCAGGCCTGGTGTAGAGATATACAGCAGGTATGTCCAGTCGATTCTTTGTATACATTCTCTTAACATTCAGTCTGCGGTATGGTAATTACTAACTACATGTACATGTATACCTTATGATTAAGCACTTTCCCTGATTGGTCAAATCATCATCATCATGTGCTACATTTTGCTAGATTTAGTATCTGAACATTTTTCACACATATAGTGTACACGTACATACATTCTGCTGAAAGTTTATACTGAATTTAGCAAAGGTTATATTTAATAAATTACAATTTTATGAATTTTTGAGAACTTAGACATGAAGTTTATAGCTACCAATGTAAGATAATTTAAATATTTAAGAGGTATAGTAAAACAAATGGCCAATTCCAGCATTACAATACGGGACAATACATAGCTCTTTTTCATCTCTAGAGTTTACCCACTGAAAACTTGCAGGAGCTTAATTAATCCAGCGTGACAGACAGGACATTTTTTTTACATCACATTTTCACAAAACTTACAATTGTAGATAACTGCAAAAAGCTATCTGTGATTCATTATTTTTGTTTTAGTTTATAAACATAAGAGACAGTTGCGTAATTTTTTTTTGCATATCATAAAATGTCAACAACCTGAATACGGCACAATAAATTGTGACAGACGGGACAATATCTTCTGGCCAAGTTTTACAACAAAAACCAATCATAATTAATTCTTTAAATATGTGTGCGATCATCTCTGAAATAAGTTTTAAAGTTTGTATAACAGATTCTAAGAATTAATTAACATGGGTATTGTTGTGGCTATACAATGTATGTACGGAACTCAATTATGTCTGTTTTGCCATACTGCATCCCTTTCAGGTTAAAATAGATGTAAGATTGACCTCCTGATGACACCTAAAAGCATCTGATCTGCTAACACTTCTATTTTTCTTTTCAATGATCAACCTATGGTATTTCTTACCCTCATATTCCTCTATAACACGATTGATGTTACATGTACATAAAAATCAGACAGATTTGCAAACCTACTGCACATGTGCAGAGAAGTTGAAAGAAAACCTTGACTTACTGGCCTACTAAATCCACATTAGGGATTTTAATTGAAAATATAGTACAAAAGCTTGCTTCTGGCCAGTACACATAAGTGTTTTTAATAAATGTTCATTAGGTGTTCGTCAACAGTGTTGAACACCTCTTTGAAATTGCTTTTTAGGTGTTCGGGTATGTTCCCGAAACACCTATTGTTTTTGTTCGTTTTTATTTTTTTTTAGGTGTTCGGGTATGTACCCGAAACACCTATTGTTTTTGTTCGTTTTTTTTTTCTTCTCCTTCTTCTCCGGATCGATTGTCTACAAAAAAAACACATACTTGCAAACTTCACATGAACTTGAAACTTTGCATATACTTAGAACTTAACACGTAGATGAAACATGAGTTGTGACGTCATGATGAGGTCATCAGATATCGAATTACGATAAATCAAAGTTTAATATTAAAAAAAAAATCATATCTCAACAACCACAAGAGGTAAATTCACAATTTGTGCACCATTGTACAGATCGTTAATTGTCACAAAATATTTACAAAAAGTTGACCCCAAGTTGACCTACTTCCTGTCCAAACCGGAAGTCAAAGTTTAATATTTAAAAAAAATCATATCTCAACAACCACAATAGGTAAATTCACAATTTTTGTACCATTGTACAGATCGTTAATTGTCGAAAAATATTTACACAAAGGTGACCTCAATTTGACCTTACTTCCTGTCCAAACCGGAAGTCAAAGTTTAATATTAAAAAAAATCATATCTCAACAACCACAAGAGGTAAATTCAGTTTTTGCACCATTGTACAGATCGTTAATTGTCACAAAATATTTACAAAAAGGTGACCCCAATTTGACCTTTACTTCCTGTCCAAACCGGAAGTCAAAGTTTAATATTTAAAAAATCATATCTCAACAACCACAAGAGGTAAATTAAATTTTTTGCACCATTGTACTGATCGTTAATTGTCAAAAAATATTTACAAAAAGGTGACCCCAATTTGACCTTTACTTCCTGTCCAAAACGAAAGTCAAAGTTTAATATTAAAAAAATCGTATCTCAACAACCACAAGAGGTAAATTCACAATCTTTGCACCATTGTACAGATCGTTAATTGTCAAAACAATTTTACACAAAGGTCACCCCAATTTGACCTTACTTCCTGTCCAAACCGGAAGTCAAAGTTTAATTTTTTATTTTTCATGATCATGGGGAAGTATTATTTATATGACTTTCAAATGACCTGATGTGACCTTTACTTCCGGTCCAAACAGGAACTTCATTTTCAACACATTCTAACACAAAATGTATAGGTACTTTGAAGATGAAATTGATATTGTCATGATAAAAGACGTAAGACATGTTCACAATTATGATTATGACGTCATCAAATGCTCACTTGATTAAACCGAAAGTTAACTCGAACACCTATTTTTTGTTATGACAAAAAACTTTAGTCTAGTTTTTTTTTTTTCTTTCTCTCTCTTCTCCTTTTCGATGAAACTTATCGAACCAAAAAACCACAGTTGCAAAGTTCACAGATCCTTCAAAATTGACACATACTTAGACCATAACATGTAGTTGGCAATAAAGTTGTGACATATAGTTTCAGGTAAAGTTGTGACGTTGTGGTGACATCAGATATCGAATTACACTAAATCAAATTTTAATATTTCAAAAAATCATATCTCATGAACCACAAAAGATATTTACACAATCTTTGTATCATCTTAAAGATCTTGAACTACAGTGACATTTTGTACACAAAGTTTAAGTGAAAAAATATTCTGAAGCACTTTTATAGGGTCTGCAGCCAACATGATATGGTATTTGGACACGCCTTCATTGGACGAAATTACTACTGACATGTGACCTTTTTAAAATGTGACTGATGACATCACCTGTCACAGTGCCCTCAGGCGGCAGGTTTAGAAAAATAATAATTTTCTATGTCAAAAACCAAATTTGAAAATGACTTCTGTGAATAAAGTGACTAGTAACTTATCTTTTCAAAAGATGTTTGATAATGTCATCAAAGTTCAGAGCGCCCCCTAGCGGCAGTTTTAAAATGGGATTATTTTCTAATCTCAGAAATTGAACCAAAACAGGTACTAACATTATTTTTTCATGATCATAAGGAAGTTTTATTGTGTCATATGACCTTCAAATCACCTGATTTAACCTTTACTAATAGTCCAAACAGGAAGTTGAAATTCAACACATTCTAATGCAAAATTGATGTCTTTTGAATATGAAATTTATATTGTTATAATAAAAGATGATACATCTTTGCAAAATATGATTGTGACATCATCGATGATAATTTGATTGAACTGGAAGTTCTCACAAACACTGTGTTTCAACAAACACTTGAGCTCTAGTTTATAATTAGATTTGCTGTGAAAATCAAGGTATTAAAGGGATCATAAGTTAACATGTTTTACTGTGATAGACGGGACATTTATGTGGCAGGTGAAACAGAAGGGTAATGTATACTACATGTATGATAGAGGTATGATGAGGTAAGTCATTGAGGGCTGGAATTTCTTGTCTTACATCACAGGTAATTAAAGAGCAAGATCTGAGTCCAATGTTTGAGTTGACAGAAGATCGTCCATCTCACTGGCCACCATTTGACCCTGGTAATTCCAGTATGGAACCCAGCTTTGGTATGTAGTTATTTCTCTAGATATTACTAATCTTAAAGGATAAGTCAACCCACAAACCTTTTTGTTCACCAGTCTGTAGATATGTCAAGAATTCCTAATCAGACACAACTTAACAAATGTATGGTACATATATAGTCCCATCTATATCTGCCTTTTTCTCCTTTTTTCTGCCTTTTAGAGATGATGACATGAGGGTGCTCCCATATTGGTGAAAAATAACAAAGATTAGTCTAACGTAATGTGGCATCATACACAGCATAACTGTGCATAACTAAAATGCATGTTGGCAAAGGGTAGTTACTAGGAAATTGTGAAGATGTGTAACATTAAATTTACCTTCATAAATAGGTGCCACAGTGAATATGTTTTGACTACTCTTTAAAGCTTGAGGAGACCTCTAAGGGATTTCACTGATTTTTGATCCAGAATTGCTTAAAATAAACTAAAACTAGACTTACGTTTTCATTTGTCTTATTGACAGAAATAAGAGAAGAGCTTGAAGAGGAGCCTAGGTATGACTCAGATGAGGAATTTGAACTATTATAATACAACTGATGTTACAACCAATGATTGCCCAGTCATTCGTCAGCAGCAACAAAGTTACAAACAATCTAGGATTATATAATAAACAAGATGTGCTTGCTAATTCTAACCTGTCTGTAAAGCTGACATCAAATACAAATGAACAGCCTTGTTATCTCCAAGTACTATTTGAATATGGCATGTGGCCTCTCTTCAAGTAACAGTCACCAAATACATGTAGGGTCTTACTGTTGTTTGAAGGTAATAAGATCTGATTCACATACATGTATATGTAAGAGACCTATAATTCATCACAAAGATTTCAAGAGATTATTAGGAGTTGGTTTTCAGAAAAGGCACACCATGTGATGAATGATGGATCCAGTTGAATTGGAGAAAGAATGTCAGAACTACAGCTCTGCATTAATAACATTAGTCCTCTGAATACCACAGCAGCAAGATGTGCCTGATGAGATACTAAGATAACCTGCTATTCATTGATCATTTGGATATATGTACATGTGAAGGCAGCTTCATTTTTCAGGATGTTTGACACTATCACCAACGTCACACCAAGTATGCTTTTGTGACCATTTTTCTTGTAAATTTACAAGTAGTGTAGATTTAATTTTTAAAGTGACATACATGTACAGATTAGAGGTTTATAAGTGATATAAAAGTCAAATAAACATGTCAGCAGGCACATAGCCAGAAATTTGTCAAGGGCAGCAGAAAATATTTTGAAAAGTATCCCCTGAAAACACCCCCCCTTAAGGATAAAAATGGGTTGTTTTTTAAATATTTTTTTTGGTTTCCTTTTGTTTATTTATTTTTTTAAAGCTGTCAGTCTGAATGCAATTTCAAATCTATTGGGTAATGAGGAGAATGTTAGTCAGTTATCAAAAGAGGCAATGCCCCAATGGTCTGAAATTAATATTAATGATATCTAACAGTAACATTAAAATGTGGTTCAAACTCATTTATTCAGCTATCAGTTACTCTACTTTTAACTGCTCAAATAGTGTGTAATGAAAACTCGGCTAGAAAAATCCCATAATAAATTTGCAAGGATGTAAGAGGCTATGATACATCTAGAAGCATTTCTGGTTTATATTTAGAATGACTTCATGAAAACGCAATGATGCCTTTGTTAGTGCAGAGAATGTACTTTCATCACATCATTTTGGGACATTAGATGACAAGGATCTATGTGTGAGTCATATTTAATTGGTATTGAGTGCCTTTAGAAAACCAGCAAAGATTTTACTTTGTGACATATTCTTCCTATTGTTAATGTTTCCCTGGTTTCAAATATGTTACACCTCACTGATTTTCTTGAACACCTCACACTTCTTTTTTGCCAAAATAACCACCTCGTGCAAAAAATGTCAGCTCCACCAACAAAACATATGTTCCATCTTTGGTGCTGGTTCTTTAACATTTGTCCAAGATGTGGTATCTATTTCAAACTACAAACTGTACTTAATAACCTTACATATCCTACTTGTAGTTTTACTGTAACTCAAGTCCCTATCACCAATACCCAATGTGCAGATGACTAACAACAATATGGAAACGCTGCATTGTTGATGTGTGACATCACAAGAGTACATGTACATGTAGTTCTGATATTAGGATCCAAGTATCAACCCAGCATGAATAGTACATACCAACTTTCCAGGCTAATCGAGGGATACATTGATATATGATACCATACCTGCAGTGGAATATGATCTTTTGTGGTATACCATGTGACCCATTCTGAACCAATTCAATTTAGGTCACCTTGGTTTCTTGGTTTTACTTATGTTTCAGTTAATGAGTTAGATTTACTATATTTTGAGAGCAAAGAAGTACAATGTATGGAAGTTGTTGGTGAGGTCACTATTATGATGAGATAATATAAAACAAATGTATTTTTAAGGGAAGGTACAACATTGGTAGTTAGTAATGTTAATCCTGTCATTTTCAAGTGATGTATCCTGTACAAATCTAATCACAATAGGTGCTCACTTTTTTTTAGAAAACAACAAATCTGTTTCTGTTTATATATACATAACAGCAAAAGAAGCGTCACCCCCTAAATTTTGATAAGTCTGAGAACGTGTTTAGCTTATGTGTCCTCAGACGTCATGCATGACGAATTTTGAGGTCAACCAAATTTGCCACATTGTGTTCGTGTTACACTCCATACTCATAATATTCTTCATTAAACAAATTATATTAATTATAAAATGAAAATAATAAATATTTTTAGGGGTGACGTTTCTTTTGCTGTTATGTATATATTACAAAAAGTTGTCGACGGCAGTTTGTTGTAAATTCATCTTAACAATTCCCCTTTTCCTCTAAGATGAAAGTACTTCAGACTGAATAATTTCTCATGACGATTGACATTTGTACCAACTTTACATCAAGTGTACTTTAAGATTTACTGACTCCACATCCCCACAAACAAGAAACTAGACGTTCATTCAAGATTTACTGACTCCACATCCCCACAAACAAGAAACTAGAGGTTCATTTAAGATTTACTGACTCCACATCCCCACAAACAAGAAACTAGAGGTTCATTTAAGATTTACTGACTCCACATCCCCACAAACAAGAAACTAGAGGTTCATTCAAGATTTACTGACTCCACATCCCCACAAACAAGAAACTAGAGGTTCATTTAAGATTTACTGACTCCACATCCCCACAAACAAGAAACTAGAGGTTCATTCAAGATTTACTGACTCCACATCCCCACAAACAAGAAACTAGAGGTTCATTTAAGATTTACTGACTCCACATCCCCACAAACAAGAAACTAGACGTTCATTCAAGATTTACTGACTCCACATCCCCACAAACAAGAAACTAGAGGTTCATTTAAGATTTACTGACTCCACATCCCCACAAACAAGAAACTAGAGGTTCATTTAAGATTTACTGACTCCACATCCCCACAAACAAGAAACTAGAGGTTCATTTAAGATTTACTGACTCCACAGCCCCACAAACAAGAAACTAGAGGTTCATTTAAGATTTACTGACTCCACATCCCCACAAACAAGAAACTAGAGGTTCATTTAAGATTTACTGACTCCACATCCCCACAAACAAGAAACTAGAGGTTCATTTAAGATTTACTGACTCCACATCCCCACAAACAAGAAACTAGAGGTTCATTCAAGATTTACTGACTCCACATCCCCACAAACAAGAAACTAGAGGTTCATTTAAGATTTACTGACTCCACATCCCCACAAACAAGAAACTAGAGGTTCATTCAATAAAAATCTTATGTAGCGACCAAAAGTTTACAATGTTTTACAATGTTTAAAAATGTAAACATAAATAAAGGAGTAAAATGCCTTTACAAAGTTATTGACATAAACTATGATAGAAATGGATGAAGTGAGACTTAAAAAAAATCTGTTCATAAGCAAAATAAATAAAAGTAGACTAACATTACAATTCACAAAAGGAAAATACAGTAGCAAATTATCACTTGAGTTGAAACGTTTAAAGGGACAGTGCAACTACCAGATTATAATAGTAACAAATTATTTTCTAAAACTTGACTTAGTTTCATCTTGGTTCAAGTATTAATCATCCTGAGTAATGATTTATTTCTGAATTAATTTAATCTTAGAGAAAAAAAGGTTTTATATGTTAAATTTATTTTCTAAAGCATACAAATATGCAACACCTATTGTAATGGTTCACAGGTTTATAGTTATTTTCTTGAAAGTGAATGGTTGAAATGAATGTACATTATCAAATACCAATGCTCAACCTTCACTTTATTTAAGTGACCTGATTCTGGGTGGAGTCATTAGATTGATGAGTTGACTCGAATCACTATAAACAAAATGTGACTAAACTTATGTGTCAATACGTCAAGTTGTTGCCAAAAACCCCCACAAAAGATCAGTTTAACAACGGACTTATTTGTTGTAAAGTTGATAATATAAACATCGCTTTACATATTTTTTATTTCATGTGGTATTCATTGTAACTTTTATGTTGGTTTCTCTTGAGTCATATACCCCCAAATATTTGTGAATTGTCCAAATGCATTGCATGAAAAGTGTAACAAATATTTTGTTCTGTATATAATAAATCACACACAAAAAAAGGAAGAAATACATAAAACAAAAATTGGAGCCACTCAAACAGCGTCATTTCTTAGGATTTGTTTATATCAAAAACTTACAACATAGGATTGAGTGACATTAAAATTTCAGTATTTTTACTAAAGAGTATACATGTACATGTATAAGGGATCTAAATTACAAGTCATTCAATAAGTAAATAATGTTATATTTATGTTACACTTTAATATTACTTACTGTTAATTTGTATATTAATTTGTAATATCCTTTACAAGCTGTTATCAGGATAGACACTCACATGTAATTTAATCTTGTCATAATCCAAACAAACTGAAATGTTTCTGTTTTTCTCAGAGACTATAACACTGATTATAACTATTATCAACAAAACAAGGAATTGCTTCATACTGGAGTAACTTAAAGGCACAGGTTAACATCGCAAGTCTTCAAAATTTTGTCATATTTTAGGTATACCTGCTCAGGTAGACTTGTATTTCTTTTATGGATCAATTAAATACATGTCAAATTGAGTGAGTTTTGAAGTTGATTTTTTTCAACCATTTCTTACATTGAAATAGATACATTGTCAAGAAACCGATTAACTAAGAATATTTTGTAAAAGGTTAGCATGACCATACTAGCTACAAACATCTGTTGATTTGAAAAGCAAGTATGTATATGTATGCAAACTCACAATGTGAAATAGTAAATATACTTTTCCCTTGTTTTATTTGATGATTCAAGATCACAATGGAAAGTACTGTAGCGCAAATGGAGCTATGGCTTGTGCAAGGCGAGCGCAAGCGGGCGCAGTTGCTAACCATTTGTGAACAAAGGAGGGCGGTACAGCATTTGGTGCTGTACGCAGCGCTTGCCGTGTGCGCGGTGCATGCACGACGTG
Organism: Zoroaster sp. YZ-2022; assembly: GCA_029582265.1. Lineage (NCBI taxonomy): Eukaryota > Metazoa > Echinodermata > Asteroidea > Forcipulatida > Zoroasteridae > Zoroaster > Zoroaster sp. YZ-2022. The sequence continues at coordinate 8,147,316 of CM055829.1, forward strand.
CGATCAGAGCTAACAGTGGCTGATTGGATCTTGTCTGGGACGGACGTGTTATAGTGCTTGCCTCAGAGTACACAGGAGGCTACAGTAAGTGTGCGTTACCTCATATTGAGCGTTTGCCACTGCAGGGTAGTCTTGACACTAGAGTGGGACCACGGTGGGATGCCAAGGGGGAACTAGGGATTAGTTCCTGGTCCATCAACTCGGGAAAGGGTGATCCCTTTTGAGGCTCTAGGGGGAGGCACTCGTCATAGCTAGGAGGCTACTAAGCAAGGAAGATCCAAACCAGGAGGGCTTAGCCATAGAGGAGGGGGCTAGTTGGCTTGTAACTGTGAGGGTACACATACAAGGCGCTTGCTATAAAGCTAGCTGTGCGTGAGAGGCTACCATAATTTGGGGTTATTTATAATGCGGGTACAGGGGAACTAATCATTTATAAGAGGTTCAAGCAGTTGATTCTTGCCTAATAAACCAGTACACATCGAAATTAATTATTGCATAACTCGTACTGTTGTCCTGTCAATTGTCTGTCATGTTGTCCCCAGGAGTGTCGTGGCCGAGCGGTCTAGCGCACCGAACTCAAGTTCTGGTGTTGCCAGCAGCAGGGTGTGGGTTCGAGCCCCGGTCGTGACACTTGTATCCTTGAGCAAGGTACTTAACCATAATTGCTTCGTCCTTCGGATGGGACGTAAAGCCGTAGGTCCCGTGTGTTGTATAATGCACGAAAAGTGGATTGTCGTGGCCGAGTGGTCTAGCGCACTGAACTCAAGTTCTGGTGTTGCCAGCAGCAGAGTGTGGGTTCGAGCCCCGGCCGTGACATCTGTGTCCTTGAGCAAGACACTTAACCATAATTGCTTCTCTCCACCCAGGGGTTAAATGGGTACCTGTGAAGGCAGAGATGGTTTGCTCTCTATGCGCTAGAAATGGCAGCAATTGAGCTGTATACTCCCCAGGGAGCTGAGATGGTTTCAGGAATGATTTATGAGCCTTATGAGCCTTATGAGCAGGGATAATAATATAATGCGCCTTGAGCGCCACTTAGTTGGTGGATACGTGCGCTATATAAATCTATACATTATTATTATTATTATTATTTATTACAGTTGATTGTCCTGTGTATCAGGCGGTACATTTCCGCCAAACGGGCCTGCACCACCGGTCTTGGGTCGCTTTGAAGGGATACCACACTGTTTGGGGTGACCACCGGGGGAGTAATCAGTCCGGGGCAGTTGGTAAATCCGCCGCAAATGGTGGCAGCGGTGGGATTGATGCACTCGACTTCATACTGGACCAACACTCCCATGCACGGATTACCGCACGGGCAAACTGGGCACGTGCCCCGGGCCCAGAAGCCAATAGGGGCCCTTGGTTTTCAAAAAGAAAAGAAAAAAAGCATAGTACTAGTAGTATTATGCGCGTGTATGGGCCTGTGGTGAATTTGTGCCCAGGGCCTGTGCTCATGATGATCCGTCCATGAACGCTCCGTCGTACATTCAGGGACAATTTGACCTTAACTATGGATAAAGAGGACACAAAAGGGGTGACCGGGGCCTCAAGTCATGATATGTTGCTGACTATGAGGAAGAAGTACATTTCCTGCGAATGGAAATGCAGGGAAAGGAAGATGAACTAAAGCGATCATTCCAGCAGAATAAAGAGCTTGAGCTTAGGCTCAAAGTCTTTGAACAGGAATTGGAGATCGAGAGGCTACAGCTAGGAGAAAATAGCTAAACTGAATACAGGAGGACTGTCAGGGAGGCTACTCTCCGATGATGGACAACAAAACCAAATAAAAGGAGACTCGACCAAAAGTAAACTCACTATGGACTCTGAGTGTTTAGAGCCTCTTGACTTGTCTCTTGGAATGCCGGAAAAGGGTGCATTGGGAGGCTCTTGGACGCCGCCTATAGGAATAATGAAGAAAAACATACCGTGGACGCCTCGGGCAAAATCCACTGTGATGGTGGAGGATACAGAAGGTCTGGCAAAGGAGCCTTCTGTGCCACAAAAAGGAAGTGCTCAGGAGGGAACCCCAAAAGGAAAAGAACCAGTGGATGACAAATTACCTAGAGGGGTTGGGCGACCCCGGATTATGCCGGACTGATTCAAGGGGAAGGAGCCCTGGAAAGATTACATGGAACACTTCGAAGCCTGTAAAATTGCCAATGCGTGGAAGGACGAGGAGGCGGCTGCATTCCTCGCGGCGAGCCTCCAGGGCCCAGCACTAAAGGTGCTTCTTAAGCACAAGGAGGATGGCAAAAGACAGACATATAAGGAGTTGCTTGGCCTATTGAATGCGAGGTTTGGGCCTGGACAGAAGGCGGAGAACTTCCTAATGGAGTTGAGAACTAGACGACAAGGTCCAAAGGAGACCATACAGGAACTAGGCCAGGCTATCACCGAACTGACGGCAATGGCATACCCCGAATTTACAGAAACAGGGAAAGACCGCCTCGCGCGAGGCCACTTTTCTGACCAGACGATTCGAGAGGGAATTTTCAGAGCCAACCCATAGACTTTGGAGGAGGCAATAAGAGCAGCCTTGTCAACTGAAAATTTCGAACGGATGGAGGCTCAGAGGTCAGGTATTGTGGAGATACAAAGGAAAAGGTGCAGGATGCACGATTTGGACGAGCAGGTCCGTGATACGGTGAAAGCCCTAGTTGACAAACAGCTGTCCTCCAGAGGGCCACTGTCACAGCCCGAGGCTACACCGACACAGAGGAAACATGATACAAGAATTTACCGTCCGAGGCCAAAGCGTCAGGCAGCGCCAGACGACATTTGTTTTAGCTGTAAAGGACATGGGCATTTTGCATGGGAGTGCCCGACAAAAAGGAGCAAAAGAGAACAGGGAAACGAGTCACAGCCCATCCTGGGACCCGAGGAGGGGCTGGCTGCACAGAAGGGTCAACAAGAAATAACCAAAAAGGACTAGGCCCGCCGTTGACCGATACAACAATGAGGGTGTTAGCACCTCTAGTGTCGGCCAAGGCTGGATTATTTGTTGAAGGAGAGGTTCGATCATTAAAAATTCGGATGCTGGTTGATACTGGAACTACGGACACAATGATATCGACCGAGGTTTACTACATGATACCGCCTGAGAGGAGACCAAAGCTGGAGGACCAGGGTGTGAGTGTACTTCAGGCGGACGGGAAGCCTCTGGAAACTCTAGGCGTAGCACAGGTTGAAGTGCAAGTGGGGAGGACAACTTATCCCGTTCGAGTAGTATTCGCCAAAGTAAGTGTTCAGGGAATACTTGGAATGGACTTTTTGCACCCAACAGGAGGTAAATTGGACTTCAAGAGGCGTGAAATGGTACTCAATGGGGAACATCTGAAATGTACAAGCCGGTTTGGAATATCGTTATGCGCTAGGATTGTTGTCTCGCAGACCACAACTATACCACCCGGACATGAGACTATAGTTCCCGGGAAAATGGCCAGACCATTGGAGGTTTCCAGTGCCGGAATTGTAGAGCCAGTACGGGGCGGTGGAGATCTAGAGAAGAAGGGACTAATCTTGGCAAGGACTCTGGTTAACACGGAAGGGGGCACAGTTGCTTTGCGGGTACTTAACCCTGGGAGGCAAAAATGTGTCCTGCGATGTGGGTTAATGGCAGGTCACTTAACACCTGTGGACGATGAGGATATCGAGGAGTCACACCAAGTTTTCGGAGTCGTTGCAAAGGAAGTTCAAGTTCCGGCCCACCTCCGGGATTTGTTTAATCGTGCGACAGAGGAATTGGAGCTGTGTCATCATGCCACCGTTGCTCAGCTACTTATCGATTATGCTGATGTATTTTCCAAGGGAGATGATGATATTGGGAAGACGGGCCTGGTAAAACACTGTATAGATACAGGCAGTGCCCACCCTATTAGGGAGAGGCCGAGACGTCAGCCGGCCTGTAATCAGAAAGAGATTGACAAGCAAGTGAGTGATTTACTTGCGAGAGGCATCATTCAGCCGTCGGATAGCCCCTGGGCATCGAATGTGGTTTTAGTGCGGAAGAAAGACGGAACCCAACGATTCTGCGTAGACTACAGGAGGCTCAATGCGGAAACCGTAAAAGACGCTTATCCGGTGCCCAGGATCGATGACACGTTGGATGCACTTGCCGGTGCCAGATGGTTTTCTACACTAGATTTAGCCTCTGGTTACTGGCAGGTAGAGCTAGATGAGGACGCAAAATGCAAGTCTGCTTTTGTGGTACGTGGTGGATTGTATAGCTGGGGGGTTATGCCCTTCGGCCTATGCAATGCCCCCGCCACATTTGAGAGGCTAATGGAGAGGGTAGTATCGGGGCTCCAGTGGGAGACATTACTGGTGTACCTGGACGATGTCATTGTTTATGGGAAAACTGTACAGGAAGAGATCAGTCGTTTGCGAGAGCTTCTGCAGAGACTTCGTGTTGCGAACCTCAAACTAAAACCTAAGAAATGCCATCTCTTCAGGCGGAAAGTAATGTACCTGGGCCACATTGTTTCCTCCAATTGGATATCCACGGACCCTGAAAAGGTAGAGGCAGTAAAATCATGGAAAACCCCGTCGGATGTCAAGGGTGTGAGGAGCTTCCTAGGGTTAGCTTCTTCCTATAGGAGGTTCATAAGAGGGTTCGCGGATATAGCCCGCCCACTGCACAGGCTGACAGAGAAGGCGTGACCTTTCATCTGGAGCGATGACTGCCAAGACGCTTTTGAGACATTAAAACGACTCTTACAGGAGGCACCTATTCTGGCCTACCCCAAGCCAGAGGGACAATTCGTATTGGACACGGATGCGAGCGGCGTTGGTATTGGGGCTGTTCTGTCTCAAGTACAGGAGGGACAAGAGCGTGTTATTGCATATGGCAGCCGGACGCTCAATCGAGCTGAGAGAAATTACTGCGTTACTAGGAGGGAGCTCCTGGCGATCATTGTGTTCCTGAAACACTTTAAGCAGTATCTATATGGGCAGAAGATACTAATCCGAACCGATCATGCAGCACTCCGCTGGCTTGTCACTTTTAAAAATCCTGAGGGCCAAGTAGCTCGCTGGTTGGAGGTCTTAGGGGAGTATTACTACGAGATTGTTCACCGCCCTGGGAAAAGACACGGCAATGCCGACGCTCTCTCCCGCCAGCCATGCAAGCAGTGCGGACTTTCGGACGAGGAGCCTCAAAACCCCATTTTGACTGATGAAGTGAGAAGCGAGGGTTCAAATACTGACAGTAGACTTGAGAAATGCCTCCCGAACGAGGGGGCTGAGGCATCTGAGAACCTGACAACAAGAAACACCCAATTGGAGCCTCACGTTGGCATGGGAGAATTGCGAGAAGGCCAACTGAGGGACCCGACGATGACTTGGGTGATAGAGGCAAAGGAAGAGTCTGGTTGTCGCCCGGATTGGAACGAGGTGTCCTCAAAGGCAGGAGCTGCTAAGGTCTACTGGTCACAGTGGGACCAACTGGAGATGCGACACTCAGTACTGAGTAGACGTTGGGAATCCAGTGATGGCCAGGCTATAAGTTGGCAGGTGATTCTACCACGCGAGTTCCGTGAGGCGACACTAGAGGAATTACATGGAGGAAAAAGTGGAGGTCACATTGGTGTAAGTCGTACACTAGCTAGGCTTAAGACCAGGTTTTACTGGAGTGGAATGGCAGCAGATGTGAGAGCCTGCTGTCGTAAATGTGATATTTGTGCCAAGCGGAAGTCGCCTCCCAGGAAGAGGCGGGCGCCTCTTCGGCAATATCAAGTTGGGGCTCCAATGGAAAGGGTGGCCCTCGATCTTGTCGGTCCACTACCAGAAACAACGGAGGGTAACAAATGGGTGCTTGTCGTTGGAGACTATTTCTCCAAGTGGATGGAGGCTTACGCCCTTCCGGATGGCCATGCGACCACTGTGGCTAAAGCGTTCGTGGAGAATTTTGTGTGCCGGTATGGGGTACCTCATGAGTTGCACTCAGACTAAGGACGGAATTTCGAGTCTGCTATCTTTACAGAAATGTGCAAGGTCCTTGGTATAAGGAAAACCCGGACCGTAGCATACAACCCCAAATCTGATGGATTAATCGAAAGATTTAACCGTACCCTAATAACCACAGTGTCAATGATGCTGGACACGAGCCGTGGCCAGAGGGACTGGGACGAACAGTTGCCATTTGCGACAAGCGCCTATAGGTCAGTTCCTCAGGAGTCCACAGGAGAGACACCGAATATGCTTATGCTCGGACGGGAAGTTGCGTTGCCGATAGACTTGACGATGCAAACGCCACCTCCAAGGGGAGACGAGCCCATTACTGATTATGGGGAGAAATTGAGGCATCGCATGCAATTGGCTCATGACCGAGCCAGACAGGAACTCAAGTTGAGTGCGAGGATGGAGGCGAGTTACAAGGTGGGAAACTTCGTCTGGTTGTATGACCCCTCTAAGAAGAAGAGGGTATCACCCAAACTGGTGAGCCGATGGAAAGGCCCCTACCTAGTAATCAAGAGACTTTCGGACGTTTAGGATACAGGCAAAAGCAAGGGGGCGAATGCAAGTAGTGCATTCGGACAGACTAAAGGAGTATAAAGGACAGCCGTTGGAGTCGTGGCTGGCAGAGCCGCCACAACCGGCACCTTCACCTGGTAGGCATAACCAGGACCAACAAACCCAGTCTGAACCAGAGATGCCAGAGGAGCCTGAACCAAACGTGTCAAATGACTGTTTGATGGATCCCCCGCCAGTTGAGAGTAGAGAGAAATTGGATGAAGGATTGCACCAGCGACCACCACAGGCTAAGGAAACAGAAGCCATGAGGCTTGACGAGGATATTGGCCAGGGGACTCCGACAAATAAGGAGCATGTGAGGAGGAATCCTCCGAGGCAGAGGCGACTGCCCCCTCGTTACAGATAAACCTCTGCAGGGATAATTGGTGTTGTCTGTGTGTCCTCAGTGTAAAATTAGTAATTGTTTCTTTAAGTAATTGGATGTTTCGTTATTTTGTTTCGTTTTGGTATACAGACGAAAATGGGCGGACCGGAGCTACCTCGAGAGTGCAAGTGTGAGAGGTTTAAGCGCACTTACCAACAGCGGACCAGCCTAGCCCGCCATTTCCGGACAGAACACCTAGATAAAGCTCTGTTTGCCTGGTGTCGCCAGTGCTCATTTCGGTCCAACAGGAAGGATAACCTTAGGCGCCACTACGGCTAGGAACACCCAGGAAATGGTGGAGGTGGACAAGATAACGCTGGAAACGGAGGCAGAAAGAGAGGCGAGGCCGAAGACGATGCGACTGAAGCTGGTCAAGGGGACTGTGGTACCTGGAAGGAGGCAAGAGAGATGCTTGAGCGGGGGAAGAGTGATCGCTCTCGTTCGGGAAGCGGTAGTGCCGATAATGGGAGCCGACCTCCCCAGGAGAAGAAGGCAGGGGAACTGCCCTTAGTAGGTACGGGAGGTGTTGGACGCCGCCAGACCCCGTCAGCGATGGTGTCCTCATTGAGCCAGGCGGAGGTTAGTGCTCCATTGGATCTCTCTATTCCAGCTACAGTCCAGATGCCGGTGGAAATATGCTTGTCCCCGTCCCCGTCCCCGATGTCGGTGTTTGAGGAGGTCATGGGGGTCTCCAAACCTGTGGTTGGTGGATCTGGAGGCAAGCCACGAGGGATGCTAATGATGATGATGCCTCAAAGGGAGGACAGCGAAGCCGAGGCTGGAACATCCCCAGAGGTGGAGCCGATGTCACCGCAGGAAATAAAGCCTGCCCAGCCGATTCAACTGCCAACCATGACGGGGAAGGTGAGGAAAGTGGTGGAGGATACTACGACCACCCGCTACGAGAACGGACAGAAGATTGAGGAGATCAAGCAGCACCGAGTTTACGATGTCGAGTTCGACCACGATTTCAAGAGCAATAGGGTCCTTAGCTTAGACTTGTTAAGTTTACCTTTCTTAAAAGTTCATAGTGATCATAAAGTTTCTTAAAGTCTATTTTTTTTTCGTAAGTTCTTAAAGGTTTATATTTATCTAAAGGTTTGTTAAAGTTTTCATAAAAAGACTTCACCTCATTTTATTAAAATTAAAGAGGAGGCATCTGTTTTTGAGGTGCTTGAGGTGTTGTCTACTCGATGTTTTAAATTTTGGAGGCGCTTATTTAAATTTGTGGATGCGCCATGATGTATCCTTGAACCTCTTCAGATAGTTTGTCATTAAATCATTTGCTTAATTAATTTGTTATTTGGCTTTTTGACCGGGACGGTCAAGGCAAATAAGGAGGCTTTGTAGCGCAAATGGAGCTATGGCTTGTGCAAGGTGAGTGCAAGCGGGCGCAGTTGCTAACCATTTGTGAACAAAGGAGGGCGGTACAGCATTTGGTGCTGTGTGTACGTGTGCGATCATCAGAGCTAACAGTGGCTGATTGGATCTTGTCTGGGACGGACGTGTTATAGTGCTTGCCTCAGAGTACACAGGAGGCTACAGTAAGTGTGCGTTACCTCATATTGAGCGTTTGCCACTGCAGGGTAGTCTTGACACTAGAGTGGGACCACGGTGGGATGCCAAGGGGGGCTGGGGATTAGTTCCTGGTCCATCAACTCGGGAAAGGGTGATCCCTTTTGAGGCTCTTGGGGGAGGCACTCGTCGTAGCTAGGAGGCTACTAAGCAAGGAAGATCCAAACCAGGAGGGCTTAGCCATAGAGGAGGGGACTAGTTGGCTTGTAACTGTGAGGGTACACATACAAGGCGCTTGCTATAAAGCTAGCTGTGCGTGAGAGGCTACCATAATTTGGGGTTATTTATAATGCGGGTACAGGGGAACTAATAATTTATAAGAGGTTCAAGCAGTTGATTCTTGCCTAATAAACCAGTACACATCGAAATTAATTATTGCATAACTCGTACTGATGTCCTGTCAATTGTCTGTCCTGTTGTCCCCTGAAGAGGAAAGAGGGTACAGTTGATTGTCCTGTGTATCATCAGGCGGTACATTTCCGCCAAACGGGCCTGCACCACCGGTCTTGGGTCGCTTTGAAGGGATACCACACTGTTTGGGGTGACCACCGGGGAGTAATCAGTCCGGGGCATTTGGTAAATCCTCCGCAGTACTTAAGCAGTATATTACATTGTTTGGGAAAATTCTTTACTGTAAACAATTGGGGGCATGTGCGCAAGCCGCTGCCGGGCCGCCAGCGGCTGGAGAGTGGCTGCGCGGCATCGGCACGCCGCCCGCAACCGACAGTGGTCCGCCGATGGTAGCTGCCAGATAACCGAGCAGTAATTCATCATCGGTTTGCCGCTTGTGGACCGCTCACGGACCAGCGTATGGTCGTCCAGCCGAAGTCGGCCCGACGGAGGACCGAGCACGACAATTAATATTATTATCAAGATCAATTTAAGCTTTGTTGTAATTTACTTTTAAGGGGAAATATGCCAACGGGAGTTGAGATTCAGTTTGAGAGTAAACGTTACTTGATCGTTGGCGTTTTTTTTTCCTTTTGTAACTTTTTTAAGCCGCCGCTGGTCCGAACATGGTCCGACCTCGGGCCGCCTGCAGTATTGATTTTTTATAAATCCCTCCTGTAATAATAACAAATAAAAAATAAACTACTAAAATGTGTTTAAATGTATTAATCGTGTGATGGAACATGGATGGAACGACCACAGTGTGTTTTCTTTCGTCCGTGGTCTTATAATTTTTTTTCTCTGGATCGGTGGAGCTGGGCGATCCGGTCATTGCGTAACGTTACACATAAATTGCTCGGATCGTACCCAAAGCTTCTATAGTAAAAAATAACAGGCTGTTCGCTCGGTCCCACCACCGAACCAAAGGTTGGATGAGACCGGTGGGGCCGAGCGAAACTGGGCGGTACACTTCCGGGCAGAGGGTCGGGAACGATCTAGTGAACACTTAACTGCAGCAAGCATGCAATAAACAAGCAATGTGTCGAGTTCGACCACGATTTCAAGAGCAATAGGGTCCTTAGCTTAGACTTGTTAAGTTTACCTTTCTTAAAAGTTCATAGTGATCATAAAGTTTCTTAAAGTCTATTTTTTTTTCGTAAGTTCTTAAAGGTTTATATTTATCTAAAGGTTTGTTAAAGTTTTCATAAAAAGACTTCACCTCATTTTATTAAAATTAAAGAGGAGGCATCTGTTTTTGAGGTGCTTGAGGTGTTGTCTACTCGATGTTTTAAATTTTGGAGGCGCTTATTTAAATTTGTGGATGCGCCATGATGTATCCTTGAACCTCTTCAGATAGTTTGTCATTAAATCATTTGCTTAATTAATTTGTTATTTGGCTTTTTGACCGGGACGGTCAAGGCAAATAAGGAGGCTTTGTAGCGCAAATGGAGCTATGGCTTGTGCAAGGTGAGTGCAAGCGGGCGCAGTTGCTAACCATTTGTGAACAAAGGAGGGCGGTACAGCAGCAAGCATGCAATAAACTGCAGCAAGCATGCAATAAACAAGCAATGTGTGCATGTGATATCTGTGTGACGTATCCACCTGAACGCGTGATCGACTGCATCCTCATTGGCTGTCATGTGGCTGTGTTGACGCACATTTTTCACACATCTTAGATGCAGCCACGATTGCCAAAATTTATCGATAACGTCAGCGTGTGATTTAAGTTCATTTTCTTCATTTTTGAAAGCAAATATTCTTCAAAAAATCTCACCTCTTTGACGGTTGGAGAACTACGTTAATTTCAGGTGAGTTTTTAGATGGAAACCAGTCATAACTTTGCAGATATGACCATGGGTAGGTATGTGAAGAAAATATTCAAAGTGAACCAATACCAATGCAATTAGTACCACTGGAAAGAGTTTGAAAAATCCTACACAGTGGTACCAAAGTTATTGAGATATCTTAATTGATAAGGAAATTACACGCATTTGGAGCTCATTATTAGCGTCATTTCTCTGACAGGTACTTGATTAGAATTTTGTGACCAAAACGCCGACTTTTTGAATAAAAACGATTGTGGTTTGAACAAAACGCTTGTGATTCCTTCGTTAATCAGCTGCGACTGGTCGTCGACCCGCCGCCAGACTCGGGTAAGTCAATATTTTGGGACCCATAAAATACAATGAAACTTTGGGATTTTAAAGATGAAATAACAACAATAATGTAGACTAACCTTTCAATAATGTAGGATTGGGCCTTAGAGTGGTATTTGTGTCAAAACAGTGATTTCTTAAACTTTTCCAGCGAAGGTCAAACATTCCAAAATAAAAAATCAAACATGGCGGATGTAAGAGGGGATTTTCCACCTACGTCATCATCGTCTACAGCCAATCAGAATGCGAATTTATGGGGATTTCCCCAGCGTGCATGACGCGATGCGGAACAGAAATCGGGCAGAAAATATCGGCCGCGATCGATGCGTATCTTCACATACCTACCATGGGCGGCATGGCTACTTCAGGCCGCCTCTCCCGAACCGCATGGAGTGACATGAGTGTGTAAATTAAAGGGATCGTATATGTTTGGTATTTGGAACCGTACGTTTGTTTCAATTCTATATAACTGTAGAAAGTAGGCAGCCTAGAAAGTATACCATTAAAACTAGCCTGTGAAAATTTCACGTCAAAAGGTGGTAGCGTTTTTGAGATACCGGCGAAAATCTGGAACGAGCATAATTACGTGACTTCGGAGCGCAAATGGTCGGCTACAACAACACGACCAATCACGGCGGCATAGCTGCCTAACTTTACGAAAAAATCGTAATTATTATGATTTTTTCAGGAATTACGAAAGTAATTGTTCTTTAAAATTACGATTTTCAAGTTTCCCGCCCAACGGAAAAGAAAACCTTGATAAATTCCCATTTGGGAGCATTCGTAAAATCACATAGGCCCCATAACAATCGTAACAATTAAAATCGATACCCGGCCATACCGAATATTTTCGTATACAGTATGCTGTGATAAATAAGTTCTGAATTACCGAAAAGTATTACGGGTTCAATTAGCGTAAGAATCGATGTCTATCACTGGTATCATACCGCAATACATATGGACATGACGTGTTTCACATCGGGAACCAGTACAGAAACAGTGTTTTCAAGATGGCTTATTCTCTACCGTCTGTTAACGTTAGGCCTAGTAGTAGTAGGGAGGTCAATGGCCAAATTTGAAGTTAAAAATAGGTTAAATTTCTTTGCAGAAATGGATTTATCTCCAGATTTTGAGTAAAATGACACCAAAGATCATCAAATTTGGTCAACCGGTTCTGAAGATATTTAATTTTCAAAGGGCGAATTTTTGCCCGATTTTTGTCGAAATATGGCAAAATGAGAGAAAACAACAAATTTGCATTTTTAAACATATGCAAAACTGTTAATAAAGCTCAGAATTGATATACTTTTGTTTGTTACCATTTTAGATGTGCCAGACAACACATTAAAGTTGAAAAAGTACCATTTGTTGTTTTTTCCCTTAATTTGGGGTACGGCAAAGACAGTCCTTTGTTCAATTTTACCCAATGGACCGGGCCATTGTTTCAGAAAAATTACTAAGTCCAACTCATTAATATGCGTAAATGACACAAAGGCTAAAACAGTGATTTCTTTTTGCATTTAAGTTTATTTTATACAGTAACTAATTAAGCTGTATCTTTTCAAGTGGTTACCAACTGGTTAAGATTTGTAATATGCAAATTAGACGCTTATTTAATTTCCTTAAGTACAGCGCCTATGGGGAAAATACCTCATTAAATATGCATAAATGATATACAGCCTACATTTGAGAATTTTCTGTGCATATAACTTCGTTTTATACAGCAACTATGTAAGATCTACATGTTCAATTGGTTACAAACTTATAGGACTTCACATATGCAAATGAGGTGCATGTTTAATTACCAATAATGGGGAATTGCCCAATTAATTATGCGTAAATGATTTACAGCACAGAATTGTTCATTTTTCTTGCAATTAAGTATATTTTATACAGTTACTAAGTAAGGAATGCTTATTCAAGTGGTAATCAACTGAATAAGATTTAAAACATGACTGTAAATATTGCCAGCAGTGTTGATTGCAAGTCGTATGGATTCAAGAAATGCCAGATTAGGTGTTGGATTCTGCCACCAGTGGTCTGAGAAATAAGAAACAGAAAAAGAAAACACAACATTAATTACAGAAGATTTGGAATTTTAGTGCACAAAAATTGTTTGTATAATCTGAAAAATATGTTTGTAGTCTGGGAAAAAATCTGAATTAAGCGTTTTAAGTGTTTGGTACTCCATACTATTGCTGCTTTCCCAAATGCAATTATTGCCTTAATTATTTTGTCCTTATCTAATGCAACAACTAAAATATATTCTTCGATTGGATTTCTTCAGAAAGTGTAAATAAATTGACTTTACATCACCATTTGTAATTTTTCATATTTCATCATTGTCAGAGGGAGCAATGTTATTAAAAAGAACAGCTAAAAGTCAATGCGCATGCGCGAATTCGCATACAAACGAACGTGACCCACGAACGAAATAACAAGCAAGATGGCATTCTATCATTAAAACTTACTCCTCCTGTTTCATATTTTACATTTACTTAGAAATATCCCATTTAGGAATCGTTTATAACACAATAAATGTATGAAATAATAGTACATACCTGGTATAGTCTGATCTTGTATCAGGTTTTCAATATCTTGCTTTTTCCACCCAGATAAACGCATGCAAAGTTGAGCATGTTCAGACATGTCGTCTCGTTGTTCGGCCGTGCATGCGTCCGGCTCGGCCGCCATTTTCCACACGGCGAAATGGCAAGACTCGGGAAAGCAAAACTAAAATCAGATTTACGATGTGATCCTGAGGTCGTACAAAAAATCTTCCTCCCGACTACATGGAGAGAAACACCTGAAGATTGAAGAAATGCATAATACTTTCTCGATAATGGCGCAGGTAAAAAGCAACTTCTAAGAGTATCGCTGGTCTTATGAAAAATCGGAGTTTTTTTTTTGATCGTAACAATACATACAGCGATGGCGTCTTATCAGTGAAGTTCTAACGTGCATAGCTAGCTGGAAACGACCACTTTCAAATAGGGGGTAACTTTTTAGAATTGAATGAGGGGATCACGTCGCGATTCTGATTTTACTACCGCGGTATTCACCGCTAAATGCAGATATTTCCTGGCTGTGCGCTGGCTCATCGGGTCCACTGTGCCTGCCTCACTGCGATTTTTAGAAATACACATGTTTTGATTCTCTATTTATTTAAATATTTAAGCATCAACCTGCAAAAGAAAGATATCGTTTTAAAGATAAAAGTGTGAACTTTTTAACAGTACAGTTTTTAATTCCCTTGCACGAAATTTCACCCCTCTAATAATAGTTGGAACTCGAGGTAGTCAAGCATCATTTTCGTGTCGGCACGAAAATACCAGCACCCAATGACATCCCTAGTAGTAGTAGTAGTAGGCCTAGTGCTAGTTCTAACACACGAGAGTTTTTACATTTGCGGTGATTTCATCGTTCAGAAAGTGAAATAGAGAGGACTCTTTTTTCTTGATCTAATCTGCTAATGCAGTAAGGATGTTTTTTACAAGGTATAGGGCCTAGTTGAGTTTTTTGCACAACACTCTACGGGCACGCAATTGCTGAAGTGACAGTTTCAGTAACCATGGTAACGTTATGTTTTCATGTTTATGTTGTCAAAGTCTATTTCACTAAAATTCTATCAACGAAGAAACACAAACGGCAATAGAAACATATTGGATTAGAATAGAATTAATTTAGGATAGGCCTATATATGTCTACGATCAGCCAATGAGGTAAAAAAAAATGTTTAACTACGTCTAAGTAAACGTTAGGGCATGCATGTTCATTGAGCCTAAAGGCCTAGTAGTATTAACGTTAGGCCTATTATTCAAAAGCTTAGTCTAGAGTTAGACAAACATGAAAATAGGGCTGCACCATAGCTACGATTAATCGCATAATTCAAATGGTTGTTTTCTGACAAACAAGGTTGTTGACATTGTAATATTAAAATTTATTTCCATGTCTTTGGCATTAAGCTCTATATTATTATTACAACTTTAGTATTTAACATTGAAGGTACATGTATGATCATTGGCAGGATTGATTAATGCATTAATTCCAATCATCTAGATTTCAAAATACACATAAAAAGAACCTGTGAAAATTTCATCAAAATCGGTGTTCACGTTTTCGAGAGCACAGCGAATAACGGTTTCTATTTTATCAGTAATTTTTGTGATATTCATATTGTGTTCATTTCGAGTGTTGCAGGGGGATTGGTACAAGTTTCACCTTTGTAAACATTCAGCTTTCAGATTGAAACTTATCCAGATTTTTTGTTTACCAAAGCTATATCATACATGTACCTTTAATGTACAATTTACTACAAGTCTCGAAGCTTTGGCAAATTGATCATTTTTATGGAAAGTGTTCAGACAAGTCAAATAAGTATGGCAGAGTTCCATCTTCCACATTATTTATTGATTTTAATTTGGTGATCTTTTATTTTTTTCTTACAGTTATTGTGCAGTGCGGAGTGATTTGGTATCAAGTTGCAAGGGAAAGTGCAGCCTGCAACTAGAAACATCAACCAAGCTTTTGTTTATAACACATACTGATATAAATGTAAGTGTCTC
Organism: Zoroaster sp. YZ-2022; assembly: GCA_029582265.1. NCBI lineage: Eukaryota > Metazoa > Echinodermata > Asteroidea > Forcipulatida > Zoroasteridae > Zoroaster > Zoroaster sp. YZ-2022. The sequence goes on from CM055829.1 coordinate 8,162,900, forward strand.
AATTGATTCACCCAAATGAATCTATGTTGCAATATCAAGCCACGGCAATTGCTGTGAGTGCCATGGGTCATTTTGGGGCCTGGGTGTGCTTTTCCATGTTTCTAAAATATAAATATAAAGATCGTCCCCTTCTTGAGGCCGCATCCTTTTTAAATTTGTTTTTCAACTAGTGTTTATCCTTCCATTAATAAACTTTGAACAGCTCTTGGAAAAGAAATGGCATCGAACCAGATAACTTCACGGACAAAACGGAGAAAGATCCAAGCTGAAGTCGACCAGCATATATATTGGATTGTCAGGGAGTCTGCATTGTCGCTGGCTGAAGAGGAGACTGGTGAGAGTGCTTGTCTGCCAAGCGAAGATAACTACTACCGAAGACGAATATGAGCTTCCAGATGGTTTGGTGTTTCCTCTGAAGTCTTTGGAGGATGTCGACCTCCTGGAGAACCATCTGGAAGCCGACAAGCACTTGCAGAAACACTTGGTATGGTTTTAGCAATTTCGTTTTGAACTATGCTCAAATAATTCCTGTGGTTGGCTGAATGTGCTTTTATAATACTGAAATTAGTGTTGTGTAGGGAGGTTCAGAATTGTTTTTTATCATAATTGTTTTGTACAGAAAAACCATCAAGAAAACAGCTAAAGTGGTTTCTTTTTTAATATCAGTGATGTTGAGCACATTCTTGTAATTAAACCTAGCTGCAGCAATTTTAGAGTTCTTTAAGATACAATTTTTGCGAAAAAGACAACATTTCAGATGGAAATATTTCTCTGGAGGATTGGTACCAGTACCAACTGAATAAATAGTAAGCTTTCAGATTTTCACAGGTTTGTTTTTTGAAATGACACCAAGTAAGAACACTGCACTGTCAGCTTTACCAATCCTATATTTTACCTAAAAGTCTTTAATGAAGATGTGTCATTCCTGTAGGCTAGATTTTGGGTGTACATCTGTGAACTGCCTATTGCATTTGAAATTAAATTTCATGTAACCACTTTGTTTCAGATTGCTTTGTGGTCCACATGTGGAGGCTACAGTGTGTACGACGCTGTACGGATAATTTTTGAGGGAGTGGTGGTGGACAATGGACTGGGCCGACTGATCAACTGGACAGGACAGGGAGGGAAAAGAGCATTTAAAACTCTTCGCTTAAGGACCATTTTAGAAAGTGAGTACGAGTTATTAATTTGGTTTTACCCTACACCAATATGTGATAAGCACTGTATACTCAGTGCTTTCCGAGTCCTGTGGAAAAAAATCCACAGGCTAACTAAATCTGCTCTAGTATGCGGGAGGTCGTGGGTTCGTATCCCACCCGAGTAGTTAGCCTGTAGTTAGCCTGTGGATTTTTTCCCGCAGGACTCGGAAAGCACTGAGTATACAGTGCTTATCACATATTGGTGTAGGGTAAAACCAAATTAATATTCTTTATCCCCGATGCAATTATTACATCTATTTAAAGAGTACGAGTTAGTTAAAATATTTGTGTCAATGGTTGAAGGGAATGAAAAACATCTGAAACGGTTTGAACACTGAAGGGACTTCCCAAATACTTTACAGTAGCAAGCATTTCTAAAAGCATTAATTTCAAAAGTGCATGTATTTAAGAGACAATTTTCAAGGGTTGTACCTAATTTCAAAATGAGAATTGGAATAGAGAATTCATGTGTTTGGGGGAAGTGATTCATCTTACTTGCAATTTTCCATGATGTTTTGTTTGTTTGTTATATTTCTAGTTATAGGGGCCTATTTTGTAAACAAAAATGTCATTGTTAGTTTATTGCTTTGTAGTTATCTTCCTTCAAACAATATATAAATAATTCATGGTCAACTCCAAAAATGCTATGTCATCTTTCTCTACAGTTGTATTTAAAAAAGTGATTCATGACCAAAGTTTGAATATTATTCAATAACATCATGCAATATTCAAATTTTGTTTACTTAAATGTAGTGACGGTCTTTGAGCGTTCAAATTGTGTTCATGACTGTCGGCGGGATTGATGAATGCTGGTTGGCGTGGACAGCTGCCGACCAGCGAAGCTACAACACTGATTCAGGCCTAATTTATAATTAAGGAACAAATACACTTGGCCAAATTTTCTGCATAACTGACTGACATTGGGCTAAGGTTGATTTCTTCTAACTTTTGTCTTTCATACAGAAGCGATCCGTAAGAACAAGGCAACTTGCAAAGCAACAGATGTAGAAATTCAAAGGGAAGTTGCCCACTTCCTGAAGGGTGCATCTGACAGGTGTGGTGGAAGGAAGGATAGACTGGCGCGCGCGGCTGCAGCTGCTGATGATGTTGATCTTGCCCTGCATGTGTAAAAGGTTACACTGCAAAAAATATTGGTGACATTTTGAGCAACGTTGGGTCTAGTATGAACTCACAAAACTGTTGGTCAAAATATTTAACCAACTTTGTTGGGTAAAATTTTTACCAACTCATGGGTCTAATGAAATTACTATACTGTTGGTCAAAATTTTAACTTTCAACTTTGTTGGTTAATTTTTTTTTCAACCAATTGTTGGATAGAAAGTTTTGACGCAACATTGGATGGACACTAAAGATATTTTCCACAATGGCGAGTGGTAGCGAGGCTGTGACGAGTGCGGTTGCCCAATGGTTATAGATGCTTTTGAAGGTAAGTTTTTAACTAAATATGAATTTTTGTTTTCTATTTAGTTGTACACAGTCGTGGCAGTGCAAGCAACGCAGTGATACTGTCATTTAATTTTTTAAACTAAAGATAAATTAATGGCAGTATCACTGTGTTGCTTGCAATGCCACTCTCGGCTGTGTACAACTAATTAGAAAACAAAACCTCATATTTAGTTAAAAACTAACCTTCAAAAGCATCTATAACCATTGGGCAACCGCACTCCTTAAAGAGACGCCACTGTCACAGCCTTCGATCCACGTACGACGTATCGCGGGAACTATGCCCAATGTTGATTAATACTTTGATCGCAGTGCGCATGATCGGACGACTTAGCCCAACTAATGTGCATCATTTTTACTAACACTTACGATTAATTCAAATTACCAAAAAGTTGCCAAATGTATGTGCATAGGACAAAAGGGGCAAAAAGCCCAACAGAAATAATTGCTTTTATTGGGCAAGCCTTGACAAACAACTGAGGAAACTACTTATCATATTATGTAACGTGTGCTATTTTGTTATATTGTACTATAAGCCAACAAACAGGAGAGGACCAAAGAGGAAATTTATATATTTGTTAACTATTTATTTACTTTATTTTTACAGAACAAAGCAATACTTTTGGAAAAACAAATCATTATTTTAGTGCCATCAGTACCAGGTTAAACACCTGTGTGCTATTGTCTTAAAAGTTTTTATTATAATATATACACTGTACAGGGTATAAAATCAACTGACTTTTGTACTACCAAAGAGGGAACCAACTTGATTTTTATACTTAACATTCAGGTTAAGCTTTTGCCAAATTACGAGTCATCGTTTTAATGCCATCATTTATGCCAAGTTAAATACTTTCATAAAATTTCCTAAGTTTCTATAAGACAAAAGACGAAAACTAAAGAGGGAATACAACTTATTTATATGTTTTTATTTATATGATAAAGAGCAATTTGTGTTAGAATACTAGTGTTACTTTTAATGCCAATATTTTTGTTGCCAACTTACATTTTTGTTATGGAAGAAATAAAGTGTACTTTTAATGTACATTGGTCTTCACTTAAAACTACAGCTTCTGTTTTTCTTTTCTGTGTGGGGGGGTATTTGAGCGGCTGAAGGGCGGCAACCGATTGGTTATACATTGTAATCTGGGGGACCGCCAAAGATCTCCCAGCGGACGGCCAGTGGCAGCCGCCCGTTTGCCGATTTGGAGGAGGATCGATGTCGGTCCAGCGGAGGCTACCGCTCGGCAGCCACTGGGTAATAAATGACTGTAACGGTCCGCCATCGGCCCTCCGACGGTAGCCACCTAGTTGCTGCTGGTGGACCGACGGACTGCCGGCGGACATTTTTTTGGCGGTCCGCTGTCGGCAGACAAACCATCCATTGCTAACTGGGATATAGTTCGTACATTATTTTATCATAACTGATTTATTGTCATATAAAAAACAAGTGTTTTTTTAAAGCGTGATCTGTCTTTGTTTAAATATCACTTATTAACACTGAAATATTTTATTTTCAATATTAATAATGTGGATGTTTATATAGCACCATCTCCATCACGGTGTGATGCTCAAGATGCTTGTTTTGTGGTACTAGTTTTTAAATAACCATCTCCGACTTCACAGGTCCTCATTTATACTCCTGGGAGAAGAGAAGCAATTCATGGTTACATGTCCTGCTCAAGGACACAAGTGTCGTGGCCGAGCGGTCTAGCTTACCGGATTCAAGTTCTGGTGTTAGCAACAGAATGTGGGTTCGAATCACGGCCGTGACACTTGTGTCCTTGAGCAAGACACTTAATCATAATTGCTTCTCTCCACCCAGGGGTTAAATGGGTACCTGTGAAGGCAGAGTTGGTTTGCTCTATATGCGCTAGAAATGGCAGCAATTGAGCTGTATACTCCCCAGGGAGCTGAGATGGTTTCAGGAATGATTTATGAGCCTTATGAGCAGGGATAATAATATAATGCGCCTTGAGCACCACTTAGTTGGTGGATACGTGCGCTATATAAATCCACACATTATTATTATTATTATTATTATTATTAAGTGCCGCACCTGGCATGGCTAGGATTTGAACCTATATTCTGGTGGCTAGACCTCATGGCCCAGCAAAATACAAGCATTGGTTTTTAAGATGCTTGTTATGTCCATCCCACATCTCATGGACCTGTAGATTTTCAGCCATGACTGTAAATGTTTGAGGGTCTACTTATTTTCCCCCTAATTTAGGCTTTTTTAATCACTTTTTTGAAACAATAGTTTACCGTGGTTTCGATAATCAAACTTAAGTTGTTTAGTTTCCTTAATATTTGCTTAGAGCCCCACTGAAACTGTCCCCCACATATGTGGACATTGGCTTATATACAAACATCATAAGGATGCATAATTAATGTACAGTATACTGCAACATCAGAGTGATGGACAAATTGTTCATATTTCAAATGAAACATGTTTAATAATGCAGTTATACAGTTATGTGTAATTACAGAGGAGAGGTACATCTACATAATAGTATGTCCGATTCAACAATACCCTTTAAACAAAATTCTAGAGCCATGTTGGGCTGGTGAACTATAGACACAAGTATCAATTATCTTGAGAGATTAGTCTGTCTGAACTGTTTTATCTTAGAGAAAAATAATTATTAAAAGGAATTAAGTAAATGATGTCCACATAAAAAAAAAAGGGACACTATTGTCACAATCTGAGGAGACTTTCAACAGGGCACTGAATCGCTGTCTTAGTTGAACACAGTGACGGAAAATTACTGGCTCATTTATGCAGCAGTAATGGTAATATGACCTTATCATGTGGGTATTATTTTCAGTCACTGAACCGAGCACTCCAATTCCATGCCCTGTTGGTCGTAGCAATATTGTCCCTTTAAGTAAATGAATTTTACTTAGTGTAAAGTTGATGATGGCAACAAAATCACTTGAAATCTTTCAACCTGGATCCTAATATAGCACCAAAACATAGATTATGATGTGCTTAAAGGTTCTGTATCTGGTATTTGATAATGTAAACATAATGTGTTTAATGTCATACATAATGAGATTATGTGCATTCATAATGGTATGATGTATTATATCCAAAGCTGCTCCATAGGCTCGGGCAAGTCCCCCTTTATTGTGTTTTCAGCAATTTTAAGAATCTGTCGATGAAGATCATCAATGCTTTGATTTGCATCAAGAATCTGTGGAGGAAATCAAAACATTCATTTAACTTCAATTTTGGATTCAGTTGAATACTGCATACAATCTGCAATTAAGACATAAAACATTTCAGCATGACTTGATTTCCTATTCATAAAATATAAATCACAACACGAGCCATGAAATGACAATTCCCTTGTTATTATTAAACTTATTTAAACATGCAATGGCTGAATCATCTATGATCTAAAATTTCTAGGTTGGTATCAAGTCATAATTTAAGCTAGGTCGATTTGCCATTATTATAACTTTATTTTTTGGTACTTTTTAAAGAAACACTGCCAAATATTTTTTCAAATAAAATAGCATGGTTTTAAGCATTGCTAGTTATATTTTTATATAAATACTTTGAAGCCTTTTACATTTTGAGCACCTGGAGGAGAATGTTGCCACCCAGAGAAGTCTTATTGTTACGGTCTAGGCCAACTTCCATCACCACACAATGGGCCGAATTAAAAAAAGTTAGCAATTGCTCAAAAATGTATAAATAACCATTTGCTTTGACTAACACCTGTTTCTTGACTGGGCTAGCAAATGCTTTATGAGTATAACAATAGCAGGTCAGGGAAGCGTGCATAATGTCGGCGTGCTGTATACTGGTAGGCCTACTCATTTCTGAACACGATTCGAACTCGAATTATGGATGCTGATGGGGATTCCGATGCTGGTCGCAATATTGAGCAAACCCTTAATGAATTATTGGTTTCAATAATTAAAGAACATCCCGTTCTTATCCAGAAGAGCCAGTTGCCCGGCACCAAGGAAAAGAAGACAAATGCACTTTAAATAGCCAAAAAAGTAATCGCTACTAATACCGGAAATGCTATGACAAGCAGATATGTAAAAAAATTGCCAACATGAAGGGACAAGTTAAGAAAAAAACAGATGTAAACCAAACAGGAAACCGGAAGGTCATACTGGTTCCTTGGGAAGAAGAATTCTACAGGATTTTAAGAGAGGTTGAAAATAGCAAAAGAGCAAGCTCCTAATTGATGATCTTGGAAAAAATACTAGCGAATGCTACGGGTCATTAGTAAAAGGTCGGGTTTATTTATATGTTACCAAGCAATTGCTAATCTCTCTAGCATTTGCTTACACAAAACTAGCAATTGCTTTTGCTAACTAGTTTAAGCGTTTACTTGCAAGATATTGCTAAATATTGAAGAAAATTGCTAGTAATAGCAATTACTAGTTTTTATTAATTCGGCCCATTGGGCTTGACCAACTTCCATCACCCCACAATGGTACAAAATGTAGTACATGCAACTGGATATATCCTAATGACAAGAAATTATGGTCGATTGGTCTCCTGACTGTTGTGATTGTCATGCCCATACCTTAGTATTTTCCTGAAGGTCCATTGGCTGTCGAGAAATTAAAATTGTCCTATGTGTAGTCATGGTCATCTTTACAGGGTCAAGATTTCCCAAGAGTTATTTTTGTAATAACTACTAAGTAAAGTCTACTCTCGTTAATACGAGGTCCGCCAGACTGACACAATTATCTTGTATAAGCCAGAACCTCGTTGTAATCAGGCAATATTTTCTACAAAACCATACAGATGCATGCACCACAGTTGTTTCGTTATCATTATCCGCGTGACATTTTTACTTTATGTGCATATGCACACCATTGCACCCCAAGTACCAACGAAAGAATGAATATTTGCCGTAGGAACGACGGCGTCCCCTTTGCGGATTAAAATATTTAATGACCCTGGCGCGCCAAATTTAAAATCCCATAAAGACAAAATTACGCAGGTGAACAGAAAAATTGATGAAGGTTTTTGCAGAGAAAAAAGGACGATACGGTTTTAAATTATAAATCAACTTGTTGCTAGGTTTGAAAAATTAGTGCACTTGAACTTGAAAAATTACGCATTTATTGTCGGTGTTATTCTGAGTTTGTGAGTTTTTACTGAGTGATTCATTACAGAGATCATACACTTGCATATCAAAGTAAAATTTTCACTGAAAATTACGTTACTCTGAATTGTTTATTGCATTAAATTTTAATAATTTTAGAGGCCAATAATGGAGGAACACATGCAAGTCCTCGATGCCCTCAGCCGCGAAAGACCAAGGTCAAAATTGCAGATATGAAGTGCCGCATTCAGAGGACCTTCTGTATTGACATCAGCGATGATATACCCAGTGTCCACCCTATCCATATATGCCAAGCATGCTTAGCAATGAGTGGTAGAGACAGTGATTCCAGGCTCCCAAAATACAAGTGGCAAGAACATGAAGAGGAGTGTAAAATATGCCAGGTGTTCACCGAACAGATGAAAGGTGGCAGGCCCCCTAAAAAGAAACGAGGTCCAGCCCCCATCTTCCTCCCCCCCCCCCCCCCGACGAGCCCAGGCCCCAACAAAAAGATATCCTGAAGGAAATCCTGAGTAGGCCTCTCACTGCTCCCATAACTCCTGAGATGGAGATGGTGGCTACTCACATACTCAAAACAAAACTAAAACAGTTGGATGGGGTGTCTGCAACCTTTAAGACAGGTAGCAAGGTACTACACAAAAATTATATTTAAAGAAAACATAAAAACGTAACTATAAATGTTTGACAAAATTAAAAAAAATAAAATTACAAGGGGGAGGATTACATACAAATGGGAGAAAAATGTAATAAATGTGAAACATATCAAAATGATAATTAAAATGGTTTATTCAAATGATAAATTGTAAGCCATCACAAAGTGCATCATAATGTACAGTGGAAAGCAGTGACAAATCCAGGGGGCTTTTCCCAACCACATACAAAAATGTTTAAGCAGATCCACTGGGGGGGGGGGGCTCACTAAAATTGATAACCGCTTAGCATACTGATATTTTTGCAGGCACAACCACCCCTCTCAAATTTAGGGTCAACAGCTGAGGAGATATCACTTAAACTTTTGAACAAATATCTTAATTTCAGCCTCTGACAACAATATGCATCCCTCAAGCTACTTTCACCACACAAGAAGTGTCATCTAGAACCATCAAACAACGACACAAATTACTCAAAGAGAACCCAGGAGTTGATGAAAGGTGTTGGTGACAAACAGATAACACCAGTCCAGACTGCATTGGCTATGAAATCACATTCTTGGAATAAAAACAGAAAATTTAAAAGGTACTGGGTTTTTGAATTAGGAATTGTGCCCCGGTCCACTTCTGGTCATGTGCCCCCCCCCCCCCCCACCCTTTTTGCCAACCCAGGATATGCCCCTGCAACGTACATTATATTTATTCAGATATATTAAGTAAATATGGTGTCATGAATAATATTTCTAGGTGGCTTTATCAACGGTATGGAGTATGCACAGAGAGTGAAAAGGAAATGAGAAGGCAACAGAATGATCTTGTCAATGATAACATTCATGCAGAGTATCTCCCCATGACCTGTGTTGATGCCCTGAATGGAGGAACTAAAATTTGCAATACTCCATGGGTCCAAGTTAAGTCACTTGTTAGAAAAGTGCACCAGCAACTTGATAGGTAAATTGAACTCAAGTAGTTTCCTTAATAATAATAATAATAATGTATAGATTTATATAGCGCACGTATCCACCAACTAAGTGGCGCTCAAGGCGCATTATATTATTATCCCTGCTCATAAGGCTCATAAGGCTCATAAATCATTCCTGAAACCATCTCAGCTCCCTGGGGAGTATACAGCTCAATTGCTGCCATTTCTAGCGCATAGAGAGCAAACCATCTCTGCCTTCACAGGTACCCATTTAACCCCTGGGTGGAGAGAAGCAATTATGGTTAAGTGTCTTGCTCAAGGACACAGGTGTCACGGCTGGGGCTCGAACCCACACTCTGCTGCTGGCAACACCAGAACTTGAGTTCAGTGCGCTAGACCGCTCGGCCACGACAATCCACTTTACGTGCATTATACAACACATGGGACCTACGGCTTTACGTCCCATCCGAAGGACGAAGCAATTATGGTTAAGTACCTTGCTCAAGGATACAAGTGTCACGACCGGGGCTCGAACCCACACCCTGCTGCTGGCAACACCAGCACAATTCTGCATTTCTGCATTTTTTCTTTACATGATTCACAATATTGAGGAACAGTTCTTTCATATATTTAGGTTTTTTTAAATTAAATAATCTATTTTGAAAAGCATATAAATTGAAATGGAATAATGCTCTACCTTTACCACAAATCTTTACCTTCTTCCTTTTTGTTTGAGGAATTAATTGTTTTTGTTTTGTGTGCCACAGAATGAGCTTACAACATCAACAACAAGAAACACCTACAACAAGAACTCCAACATGTCAAACAAGTTTTCAAGTCCAATAGATACAAGATCACAAGAAACACCACGAAACAGCCAAAAAAAGAAAACAAGCAAGATACAGAAAAAAAAGCCATTGCTGTCGTTCCATACATCGACCAGACATCACACAAGATCCAAAGAATTCTACGACAAGCAGACATCAAAGTGTACCACACCTCTTCCAGAAAACTTCAATCAACACTTCACACACACAAGGAGAGACAAGACCCTGCCAGCCGACCCGGTGTTTACCGCATTCCCTGTAAATGTGGTAAAGTATAAATTGGAGAGACTGGCAGAGACCTTCCAACAAGACTCAAGGAACACAAGGCCCATGGGAGAAGAGGGGAAATAGACAAGTCAGCCATCATCAAGCACGCATACAACGAGAACCACATCATCCAATGGGACAACACCACACTCATCGCTCCAGTCAAGAATTGGTACCACCGCCGCATCAGAGAAGCCATAGAAATCAACAAGCAAAACACAGTACCACAAGACGGTTTCAACATCAGTAGCATCTGGCAAGCAACACTTCAACAGAGCCAATCAACCACCATCAACATCAACACAGCAACTGATACACTCCACTGAACATCACCCACAGACAGCCGACACACTTCACCGAGCACCAATCACAGCAGCCCCCACCAACAGCAAGATCCTCCAACACAAGATAAAAGCTCCTGCATTCTACACTTTCTTCAGTCTCCTGACGACGGCTAGAGGAGACTAGTCGAAAAGCGTTGAGAACAAACCAACCGGCTCTTCTCAGAGCCATCACTTCTTCCAAGAAAAGATCATTACATGGTGTCACCCGAAAGAACTCAAGTAATGGAGAGGGATCTTGCCACATATGAATCACAGGGCAGTGTTGCATCCAGGGCCAAGAATTTTGACAATGTCATTCATAAAGGTGTTGATGTCACAATTAAAATCCCTTACTGCTACAACAGATCAGCGAGATAATCCATGTGTTCAAATGCTGGTAGAGCTTCATGAGGATAGCCAGAGGGAGAGAGACAAATCTGTAAGTGAAAGTTGAAAATTTACCCAAAAATATATTCTTTTTATATGTAAATTAGTAAATTATACAGTTTATTTAACAGTTTGCAGACTCAAAGTCCTTATGGAAGAGGTCTGAAAAGACAAACCTACAGCCAGGTCAAGGGCCTCTTTCGGTGATATTTGATGTGACATTGAAGCAAATGGTAGTATGTAGGCAAGCCTACCATGGTAAAAGCATCGTGGGAAATCATGTTCATGAAATCATGTTCATGAAATCATGTTCATGAAATCATGTTCATGAAATCATGTTCATGAAATCATGTTCATGAAATCATGTTCATGAAATCATGTTCATGAAATCATGTTCATAATAAGTTCATGTTCATAAGTGTTTCATTTTGTTGTATTTTTCCTTTTTAATTCAATATGAAATCAGTGCAAATATGATTTGGTGCCAACTTAATGTTATATTTTTCTTAACACAGCCTGGAAACATTGAGAAACTGACAGATGCAGTACTATTAGTGACAAAACAGATATGCCCACAAATGCTACCCACAGTACAAGAGGTGGTAGACAGGTACCGCCAGCTCTTCTCAAGATTTGCTAAATGTCACAACAAATACAATCTTCCAGACACCATGACTGATGTGGAAATTGATAACATTGGTAAGTTCATGGGTGAACATGGAGGAGAAAGTGTGCATGCGAGGATGAACACCATTAGACGAGATGTCTGTGGGCTGAATGATGATCTAGCAGTCCTGAAATCCATCATCATAACCCACTGGGTTCAGACCAGTCCTGTTTGTTCTGTTCTACAGCCACAGAATAAATAAATTAAAATAATATTCATTTTATGCCCAACCAACGCCTGCACTAGTTGACTATTGATCTCATATTGAGATATTGCACATGGATGAAGTAAGAAGAAATAAAATATATTTATATAACACACTTGTAGTAGTTGGTGTCCAGTGTAATTTTATTGATGGATTAATTTCTTGTGAAATGTTGTACATGTAGTTGTACATGTATGACATAGTTGAAACCATACTCACCATGAAGAGATATGAATTTGAGTCTGGTAGAGAATATCAGCATGCCATCCCTCAGCTTACTCATCGTGAGTCTAGGAATTACATATCCAGCAACCAAATAATATATAGTGTCAGCTTCTTATCATCATCGCAGTCTTTTAACATAATTAAAACTCATTATTGGGCTACAGTATCCACAAAATCATCCTATTTCAATGTACATGTACAAAAGATCCCATTCGTGTATCACGCATGAAATATGAAAATTGCCATTTAAAATGTACGAAGTAAATCTTTGAGATATAGAACAGTTGCATGATTAACTAAACAAGGTGACTCTGTATCTTGTTTTAAAACAAAAACGTCACATTTCGTCCAACAAGACGGCTATTTAATTAATGGGTAAAAAAATAAAATAAAAAATAAATAAATAAATTGCTGAAAATACAAGCATAGTTTTTTGTCATGTAGTTGGTGTCAGCAATTGTTTTTTTTACGAAATCGTAATTATAAATCAATTTCTTTCAGAATACTTCAGAAAACTAATAGCCATACTTTAAGCATTAAACAACAATATTCCAAGGTCACAGAGCTAGACATTATTGGCTGAACGGCCAATCTGTATGTTTATGCAGTTGCCATCGCTCGTGTAGAAAAACTTGCGCATGCGCACAAATAAAAATGCACTGGGAAACAACCGTGGCACGTGTCGTACACGTGAAGGGAAATGTATGCTAAACGTATATAGGCTCAAATGTAACTAAAGATTGACACTTTATTGAAAATGTTTATACGTATTTTACTTTTTTTAAATAAGGCGGCTGGCAAAAGACCTTGTCTAATCAGGAATCTCACAATTTTGACCTCGTCCAAACCACATTTTGACCCATAGAAACATGCACATATAGTTCGGGACCAAGAAAAAACCTTGTCTAAACCACAATCTTGTTATTACTGAGCTCGTACTAATGAGAGTCGACTGTATTGTGCCTATGTTTTAAGGATTATTGAATACAAGAAACTGACTCACCTTCCAATCGCTTTCTCTTAATAATTTGAAGTTTTGTTCGACTTTCTTCTGAAAGTTTGTAGATTCATAACGTTCCTCCCCAAAATCTGACCTTTTCTTCGCTTCTTCAAGCTTGACTTCTAGAAACAAAACAAGATCTGGTTTTGGAAGTCCCATATCTGGCTGCTTGCACCAAGGTAGGTTAAAACCCTGCAATGTAAGGCATTGTACATCATCAGTTCAAATTCATCTTGACTAATTCAATTCCCAAAAACATAAACATGCTTCATGAGACAAAATCTGAGCAGAGAATAATCTTGGAGATCATGGTATTAACCAGCAGTGTCTGCCTAGAAGCATTATTCTGTTTGGTGAAAATGCAAATGGAAGGGGCTTATAACATGCATACTATCCACACTCGAATCAAGCCACTTTAGTAGTGTAAGTAATAGAATGCACATGTAGTAGACCCATTGAAAAAACAACAAAATTTAAAAATAAGACCTTTTTTATACACGTTTACTAGGCATGAAAAGTACAGATTTTCTTCCCCTGAAGATCTCAATCTTCCAACTTTAAAAACCGAACCGAAATTGCTGGAAATTGCCTGAAAAATAACAGTAAGCCTACATGTATAAATTTTCATGAATACTAGACAAAGCTTTTCTCTTATGACAAAAATGAGTGAAATTAAAATTGCGTTGACAATGTTGTGGAAATAAGTACACATTATCAACAAAAACTTACTCAATATTAAATGATCAATTGATAAATCTGAACACATGTATACAAGAGAGCTGAAAGTAATTATCTATTGACACATTTTATGCAGATTTACTATCACTTGGGCGATAACACGATAATATTGAATTATTCAATTACGATATCGAGAACCTTTTTAAATTATTGAGATATCAGCAAACTCTATGGAAACAAAATTAGGCATCTTTTCAGCTTTTGAACTACTTCAGAAGTACGTACACACTATGCAAATGAATTTGCGATTTATTGTGACGCTTGTAGAGTGGTACACCTGTGGTTATCGGCTCTAAAGGGAATGAAAAAATATCGCGATATTATCAAAAATCGTCATATATGTTTGCCAATATATCGTGGATGAAAAAAAATTGATATAACCCAAGCTTAAGTGATATGATGCAATAATGTCTACCCACTTCAAACCATTCAAGTCAGACAAGCTGACGTGCTGCAGGCGGTACGCAAGCTTAATTCATCTAAACCTCCGGGTCCCGATGGAATCTCCCCTGGCATACTGAAACTTGCTGATTCATCTCTGGTTGGCGTACTTACTAAAATATTCAACCTTAGCATCAGATTGGGTAAGATACCTGGAGATTGGAGGCTGGCGAATGTTATCCCTCTTCATAAAAGTGGTAAGCAGTGTAACATTGCCAACTACAGGCCAATTTCACTTTGTTCAGTGCCATGTAAAATGCTTGAGCGTATCATTCCGAATCATCTTATTGACCACTCTAAAATGTACAATATCATTCCTGATTCACAGCATGGTTATTTTCCAAAACGTTCATGTGTTACCCAAGCTGTTACATTGTTTGATACTTGGGCTAAGGCTTTGGACTCCAAACCACAAAGAGTTCATGCAATATTTCTGGACTGGTCCAAAGCCTTTGACCGAATTAATCATTCAATTCTTTTGCAGAAGCTCCATCATTATGGCATATGTGGTAAGACTCTTTCTTGGATCAGTTCATTTCTCTCAGGTCGCAAACAACGTGTCATGTTCTCGGGCACTAAATCTGACTGGGCTCCTGTAACCTCAGGGGTCCCCCAGGGGTCAATTATCGGACCTGTTCTGTTTAATTTATTTACAGCCGATTTGCCTAGAATTGTCCAGTCATATCTCCCACAATATGCCGATGATACTGTTTTATACCGTACCGTGAGTAACCAAAATTATCGTTTAATTTTACAAAATGATCTTGATACTATTTTTAGATGGTGTAATGAAAATGACATGAAGCTGAACTCACTGAAGAGAAATTTCTCATACATATAAGTTAGGTAACGAAATTCTTGAAGCAGTGGACTCTTATAAATATTTGGGTTTTATTTTTTCTAGGGACCTTACTTGGTCCAAACATGTCCAATCTGTGAAATCAAAGTGTTCCAGGTTATGTGGATTTATCAGACGTGTTGTTCACTCCAAAAACCAAGATGTTCTTTTAAAACTCTTTTGTTCGCTCTGCAGGCCTGTTCTGGAGTACGGTATTCCTGTGTGGCTGCCGAACCAGAAGAATCACATACAGTCCCTTGAAGCCGTGCAAAGAAGATTTAGTCGTTCCTGTTTTACATATAGAGTTGCTGAGTCCCTTACGTACTATCAACGTCTCACTCAGCTTCACTTACCCACCTTGTATAACCGTTTTCTGTTTTTAAGTGTTTCTTTTATTGTCAAGTGTCTTTACAGGTTGAATGACATCCCTACTCATCTTTTACCGGAACCAAATACACGTAAAATTGATAAACTGGTTTTCAAACATAGGCTTGCCAGAACAAACTCACTCAAGTACTCTTGTTTCTTTTATTTTCAAAGATTCTGGGATTCACTTCCTAATGATGTTCAGGAATTATGTTTAGGGACTTCCCCTGTGATGTGTCTTAATGCTATACGTGATTCTCTATATTTTAAATCATTCATTACTCAAGCTTTTTAGCTTTTTGTGTATAACCGATTTATTTTAATTTATTTTCTTAACAAATTTTATTTGTAGCTCATCTGTTTTTTATATTTTGACCAGTGTATTTATCCTTTTTTAAGGAGGCACTCTGGGGTCGTGTTCGGTTTTGTGATTCGCTCATGTATCAATGGATGGGGCCCTTGTTTTTTGTTGGGTCCTCTACCTTTTGGAGGGTGGGCGGGACGCAGAGCTGAATTTGACATTGGAGTGCTTCTTTAAGGTTTTTATCAATTTTATGAACGATTGTGTTTGTGTATTTATGCGTATTTTAATTTTTATATATATCTTGTTCTTTTTAATTTATATTTATATATTTTTTTTAACCAGCTGGGGAGGAAAGCCTCTTGACAGGAACTTTGTTTCTTTTAGGCAATCCTTCGGGCTCCAGCTGGTTTTCTATCCTTACTTTGTATTTTAATTGCTTTTTTCATATCTTAAAATTAAAAAAAAAAAATGTTTTTACCAATGTGCATTATTGTACTTTTTATCTGATGCCCGAGAAATGAAATAAATATAAATATAAATATAAATGAATAGAGGGGATTCAACATAATACAGGTGTCCTGAGTGCAGTTTGTTTACTTCTAATTAATCTGTTGATAATACTTCAGCCCAAAATGGGGTATAGATTTTACCCAGGTTTTTAATGGAGAAAACAAATAACTGATTTTGATTTACTTCTTTTGATGCTGTGAATGCAACTCCTGAATATGCATATCTGTCAACCACAAGTGTTTTGCCTTCATTCAACTGTTTTCTCATATATGGCCTGTAGAAAAAAAAAGTGTTTCATCAGCGGTTCAGTTTGTAGAAATGTACCATTAGTCTATCCCAAATATGGACTCCGTCTCTGTATACACTGAAACAGAGTCCAATTTTTGAAATCTTACCCGTGTGAGGTGGATGAAACCATGATGAGTCCATGACCAACTATAATGCGGCAGCATGAAAATTCAATTGATTTCTATTCAATTGATTTCTATTCAATTGATTTCTATTCAATTGATTTCTATTCAATTGATTTCTATTCAATTGATTTCTATTCAATTGATTTCTATTCAATTGATTTGTACACATGTACAATGTTTGTATTGTCAAAATATCAAATGCTTTTTTCTGTCAAGAAACTGTCAAAAATGTGCCATGAAATTTGCTTTCAAATTTAAACATTTTGCATCAGAAAAATGGTGAAACACACAAACAAGCACTGCAACCACAATGTTTTGCTTTCAAGAAAATATTATTAATTTGATAGTCTTTCCAAAACTGAGCTCTTTTACTTCGGATGTTATCTAGCCGGGTCAGCTAGGGCACAGCATTTTGTGATAAATCCCTTAAAGTATAAATGGTAATAGCAGGATACTGCTGTTATGATAAGCACATGAATACATGGATCCATGATTGGTCATCTCCAATGCATGGGTGTTTATTTAAATATGGCTAACAAAGTGCGACATTGTTGTGTATTTGGATATCAAATATTTTATTAAATATAAATTTCACATTCTGCAACTTGAGTTTTTTTTTATACGAAATGCCAAACAGGGTTCATTGTGCCAAATGTTGGTGGTGTCCATGTTACTGCAAGCAAACCAATGACTGATTGGGTCATATATCTAATGTTTTTCTTTGAAGATATAAAAGTCCAAACTCATATCAAGTAGTAGGTATACTTAAGTCAATTGTTACATTTATAAATTGAAAGATCATTAAAAGCCTCCAGATATGTTTTGTGCCATAATTCTGCTGGCTCTTTTGCAATTTCTAGAATGCATGCATTTCATAAAATTATGTGACATTTGTATCGGGCATTTTCAGATGGATTCGTATTGTACAAATAATACATTTGTGTAAGGGTTTGTCATGTTTTAACATGCAGATTTCACTTACACCATTTCCCATCGATTTGCTGAGAATAACAAATGAACAGCATTGTCTTGCAATTCAGTTTTCTTCTCCAAATAGGAACCAATCATCTTGCCAATTGCTGTGCTTCGATCTGAAAAACAAATTCAAAATGTTAAACAAACGTTTAAAAATGTAAATCTTAAATGTTTTTGACTATTTTTAAGGTAATTTTCGGAAATGTTCTTGTTTATCGGAACATTATTGTTCTACTTAAAGTAAGGATATCAAAATGCATTTCAAAGGAAATTATCAATGATCCAAAGAAAACACAAATTTGATGAAATCAAATCTTTATTGTTGTCATCATTATGGTAATTTTGTATGCCACCAACATTCCGTTGTATGAAAAAGAAACCTTTATAAATAAATCATTGTTCATTTGACCTTTTTTTCAATATCTTATTTTAAAAATCATTGTTTTGATGATTTAATATGATGGTTTTTGCCTTTTGTTTTGTATTTCTATTTCAGCATTTTATTTGTTCTGACACTTCTTTTCCCAGCTTAGCCACATAGAGAAATGGCAGTCCTACATGCACATGAACTATCATGTTCAATAAAAGTTGAATTTTGATAATACCAAATATCATGGCAAAGAATGATGGCGTATGTGTCATGTTAACATTTGTCAACTTAAAAACACTTGTCAGCTATTTTTACTTGTTGGTGACACTGTATGACTATGAGTATGACCCTTGTTTGTCAACCAGTACAGTCGCCCCAACAGTTTGCACTTATTAATATTTACCCCCAGGCCGCCCATCTCTTGATGTGGTGATTGGTAAATTGGAAATCTTCATTCCCCCACTTATCGCATATAGGGCACAATGGAGTGACATTGTCAGTCTTACACCATCCTCAACAGGCAACACCCATATCTAGGAATGTTCAATCACCACACATGAGCATGACCCAAGTTTCCCGATATCAATACACAGGCAAGTGGGGGAAACAATTGATAAATAAATACATAAATGCAATTAGTCCCATTCTAGGGCCAAAAACACTGGACCTACCTCCGTATCCTTGAATGGTAAAAGTATTGTCTGGTATTGTTGAGGACGGTCAAAATGACAGTAAAAACTGGTCAAAAATGCCCCTGTGTGCACATGTGGGTCAAGTCAAAACAGGCAGTTGAATTTTGACCTCTATAGCCACTTGCCACTAAAGTTCAGCTATAGTAGGAGGGTTAATCCCAAGGATTCTTTGATAAATTCACATAAGTAAATAATCGCACAATACAAGCCTTATCAGAATAAACAGAATATTTTAATTATAATATCTAACCAATTTCAAAGAAAAATTCTGTTATTTTGTCATAACACGTAAAAAAACCTTACAACTTACCACCCCCCAAAAAAAGTCGTCCCCCCCATTGACTTTGTACACAACCTTGTACGCAAGGGTACTGCACGCGACAATTCCAATGGGAGGTAAGACAACTTGACCCTCGAGACAACGCAACCAATTGAATTAATGCTTTGAAGTTCATCATCAGCTTATTCAAGCACTAGGCTTATTCTAGCACCCAGTCTAGCACAAATTCTAGCACAAATTCAATCATTTCCCCCGTCACAAATGTTCCAAGCAGTTAACGTATGCGTCACCCAGCTCCAGAGGTCGTGATTGCACAATCCATATACACTAAGTTTGTTCGCCGTAGCAGACGACGCTTGGCAAAACTTTGTAATCAGCAAGGACCAAAATCAAACATCGTTTACACACGTTTGACATGCAGGAAATTGTTGAAATTATGTCTATATATAGAATATTTATTATATTGAAATATGTTTGACTCAAATAGTTGAAAAACGATTTGCAAGAAAAAAAATTGACTCTTAAGTGAAAAAAATTACTTGAAAAAAGTTTTCTATTGCTATAAATAATTACTATTTTGAACTATTTCTTTACTTTACCTAAATAGAACAGTCATACTGTCGTATAAATCAGCACAAAATGAATAACATTTTAGTGTTTTTAGGCAAGCAAAGATTGTACAGGTTTAAAACCTCCATTGACTGTTTACAACTTTCAAAACCCATCTCCCATAGTTTATTCGTGCACAGTAAGCCTTATCGGAATTGTGCGTGCAATGAATTATGGGAGTTGGGTTTTGGAAAAAAGTTGTAAACACACGCACACATTTGTGCACAGTCAATAGAGGAGAAAGGTGGTCGGTCAGAAAATTGATGTTTTTTTTACGTAATATAGCAAAATTATACAGAATTTTTTAAAGAAATCAGTTAAATTATAAACAGAAAATTTTTATAATTAAGAAAAGAATTGATTTTTCTCCGAAAACTATGCAAATGGAGGAATTCTCAGCTGATTTCTGATCCCTGGGTGCAACGACCATATTTTAGTCTTTTAAGCATTTTTTTTCTTCTAAAAAGAGGTGTAAAGTGCAGATAATTTCATTGTATTTAAAAAACAAATGCATGTATGTTTGCACAAAGTCAATGGAGGAGAAAGGTGGTCTGTCAGAAAATTGATGTTTTTTACGTATTGTAGCGTGGCCTACGTGACTTTCGGCATCACGCGATCACCGAGGTCACGACCCCCAGTTTATGCGCCCAAATAAGTTTCGTAGTTGGTTAGTTTCAGGTTGGTTTTTGAAGAGAGCAGACGTCCCGGCAGCGAATACGACATTTTTATACTTGAACACAGAAGGCTAGATAATTTGTAAGATAATCCAGACGAAGTGGTTGAAGTAGTGGTACTACAAATAAAACAGATGTTATCATTTCACCGTAAAAATATGTGTTGGAGTCCCGTAATTTACTTGTTTGTGTGTCTTGTCTGTAAGTCATTTTCCCTGTTTACTGGCTACCTGTAGTTTGTCTGACAGACGGCCCTGTTATGACTTGGTGAGGCATAGATAACCGCAACGGCATGTTACACTGGTGGCAGCGGCGGGATTAGTCCTGTATTCCAGAAATTATTGAGGAATTGCCTTTTAGCAGCGAGAGGGCTGTTAAGAAAACCAAAGTAGACAACACCAAACTGACCAAGCCAGCGAGAAAACAGCAAAGCACAGCAGTGGTGTCAACCGAGCTGAGGCTTAAAACTATGGGTTCTTAGGCAGCACAACACGGTAGTGGTGTTAACCGAGCCGGGGTGTGTGCAACGGTAGACGGACGTACGTACAACTAGACAGGAACAACATCCGCCCGGAATACGTCTGCTGGAATACGTCTGCCTGGAAGACTGCCTCCGGAGCATTCCGGCCGGATTGACTTTTCCAGCCGACATAATTGTCTACAGCAGTACGTTACACAAGCATTTGAGGTGTCTGGACCTGATCCTGGGTAGAATAAGACAGGCTGGCCTAAAACTCCAAACGAAAAAGTGTCATATATGTTTCAGACTGAAGTGGCATACCTTGGACACATTGTCTCCGATAAAGGGGTGATGACGGTGATGACAAGATGGTGCTGAGGGAGTCGTTGCGTATGCAAGCCGGTCCCTGACAAAAGCAGAAAGAAACCACTGCGTAACCAGAAAGGAAATGCTGGCGGTAGTGTACTTTGTGAGGTATTTCTGAACTTACCTGTATGGAAGAAGGTTCAACTTGAGAACAGACCACGGGGCACTAAAGTGGCCGTTTGACTTCAAAGATCCCGTGGGGCAGGTGGCTACAATTACTCGCAGAGTACGATTTCAGCATCGAACATCGAACATCGCCCAGGGCGCCAGCATAACAATGCCGACGCCATGTCCAGAATTCCATGCCAACAGTGTTGGCGCCCCCCCCTGAAAATATGGCCAACGATGGGGCAGACTCGAAGGTTATTGAAACTCTTTTGTCACTTAAGGAACCCAAAGTTTCAACAGAGGACGACTGTGATGCTAGTGTAGCAGTATAATATCAGCCTGCTTCGCAGGGCTGATATAAAGAATTTTTGGATTACAATATATCAGCCTGCTTCGCAGGGCTGATATAAAGAAAATGGATGGAGGACTAACTTTCATGAATGACTGCAA
Source organism: Zoroaster sp. YZ-2022 (assembly GCA_029582265.1). Lineage (NCBI taxonomy): Eukaryota > Metazoa > Echinodermata > Asteroidea > Forcipulatida > Zoroasteridae > Zoroaster > Zoroaster sp. YZ-2022. The sequence goes on from CM055829.1 coordinate 8,184,735, forward strand.
TTTGGCGAAAATAATGAAGAAATTGGCCTAGAAGAAAGAAACACGTGAATTTTTAAAAACACCTGTGGCTCAATTGCCGAACACTAAAGATGATTATTTCTGGTAAAATTTTGACATATTATGAACCAAACGACAGTAAAAGCCTTGAAAGGGTAGAATGTCGTATCCGACCACCACTTTTTCTCATTCAATATAACCAATAATGTAATCTTACCTACCTAGTAAGGTGGAGAACATATGGATGTTGATTAGGCCTGGGCGAATAGTAAAATTTACTATTCGATTAATCGCGCGGCAACCTTTCGCGAATAATCGACTATTCGCGAATAGTTGGCCAATTTTTTCCCGCGGTTTATAAATACTAAAACATTAAAAACAATTACTTTGATAGTAATTTTTGGCCTATTTGTAACATTCAGACAATAAACAAACACATACATTAAGCTCTTTAATGCCTGTTGTTGTTTTTTCCTTTATTTCTTGCAAAATTGTACTCGAAATAATACATTTTCGTAAGTGAAAATCCAATCGCCGTCAAGTTATTACTCTGGCAGCGTGGGAAACTTCCAGCACAATTAGCATTAACAGTGCACATGCTAAGTCACGCGCAGTTACGTTCATCCCATATCAACAGAGGGAAGTCCACCTAAAGCCCATAAAATGAACGCATTAAAGAGATATTTTTTTATATTTAAGTCGTCGTTAAGAGAAATACCAATAAGTTAACGGTCCCCCCTGTTATTTCAAATCGATTAGCCTAGTCCTATACACAAAATAAAAAATAACCATGCAAGCAGTACGTGTTTATGCTCATGCAGGGGCCACTTTTTAGACGTATTCGTTGTTTACGTCCAAAGCTTCTGCAGTGTGCCCCGCACTATGCTTAAAAACCTTTGGTTCAGGCACACACGTGGTGCGTGTACCCTGAACTGATTTTGTACGACGGCCTATGCGTTTTGTGATTGACTTATGCTCACTGCAAATTACGTTATCATTATTGGACAAACTTTTCTTGGGAACCAAATGGGGCGTGGCAAACAATAACGTCATGCAATAAGTGGATCAGTGGGATTTATCATTACTCATCAGTAGACCTTACATTACCTGCAAGTGCAAAGGCAATTACACCCGCAATGCGAAAGGCAGTGACCAATAGAACCATGCTTTTCGTAGTTAATATTTATGAAAATAAAATGACATTTTCAAACAAATCGATGTGTAATAAATAAACAACATGAAACATTCAAGTTAGTGTAAATTAATCGCAGTTGTTTAATCATCAATTCGTCATCCCCAGCTTTTCTTCAAAAACGTTACATGATTTTGTAGTATTCAAATTTAATTACTATTAGCACAAGTTTATGCTACAAAAATATGAAGTATGTTCATTCAGCACTCTGCAAGTACCCCCCGCGGGTGTAGAATTTAGAAAAAAAATAGGTCACTGTTTGAGACTGCAGGATTTAAGTATTGATATTCCCCCTAGAAAAAGTGGTGCAATCCCTAGTTATGCCACTGCTCCAGTTGCTGGCAGTGATGAAGTGATTTATTCTTCATATAAATGTATTACACTGTATTACATTTATTCTTAAGCGCTTTAGACATCAGCAAGGCTATGAACAGAACAATGACAAGACAGTTACTTAGGACAAATGAGTGCACCGTTATCATCATTCAGCAGATAACAGTCGCTGCAGTCACAGCCATCCAGCCTGCCATGTCGGCTTCCTCAAAGGCATTACTATTTGCAAACACTACAATTACAAAGCTTACCACCATGACTAGACAAAACGGTGTAATTGCCAGCTTAATAGGATTACTTGGGAATAGTAGTCGTGAATAGTAAGCAAACACTTCACGCCGGCCGCAAGTTATGAATGGTTCAAAGGCAACTGATCATTATTCACGAATAGTTGCAGGTATTCGCGCCTGCGCGATTAATCGAATAATTCAAAATCCGCGAATACGAGTACGATTAGCAACAACTATTCGCGAATATTCGAATAATCGAATTATTCGCACAGGCCTAGTCTTGAGCGTCGTTTTTTGAGACGCACAGAATTGTGGTCATCAGAAAATTGATGTTGGTATAATGACTCACCCCAAACTGTTAAAGTTGATGGGGGCACAGAAAATGTACCCAAGAAGAAAAACAGTTGAAATCATGTTTCATCTCATTCCAGATGGTTGTAAAATTGATTTTAAACTTGAAAATAAAAATATTGTTTTCGATTTTTAAAATAAAACGGTATAATTTGGAGAAGCTCTCAAAACTTTTAATCAATATTCTTGAAAGACCAATAAAATGGAAGGTGGTTAAATTTCTTGCAAAAAGTACTTTAAAACTTTGAAATGTGTAAAATTGCTGTTAACATTTTGTCAAATAAAAGATTTCTTTTCATAACCATTATTAATGTTTCATTTTCTCAATAATTTTCCATTATCGTCGAAATAAACACCAACGAATTAAGTACCGGTAGTCTTCGTTCGCTTCTTCTATATTATATAAGGAATGTGTCCAATTTGAGGATCAGTATTTCTTAAAAAAATCATTGCAAATGCAAAGCATTCATATATTTTGGTTTCCACAGACAACAGCTTGTTGACGGCACAGAACAATAAAATCACAGATGTTCGTGAAAAAAAATTTGAGGTCATGTAAATCTCTTACTATCTAGTAGTAGTAGTACTAGTAGTAGTAGGCCATTTATGCCGCACAGTGCTTCTGACACACAGCGGACAATGCGCACGTAAATTCCCATTCATAAAAACGATCGTGTGGTGAGAATTGCACAGAGGGGGCTGCCCAAGAATGCGCTTTCGCGATTCGTCCTGCTGATGTATACGTCATAATTTGCATATGCCTGTCTGCATAAATGAATAATAAACAGTCTCCAGCTCTAATGATCGGAAATCGCGTGGTTTCTGAGCCTCAAACTTGATCTCAAAAACTTTGAGTTTGATTTTCGGTCCCCCAAAAAAGATAAACCCTCAATATTAGTAATTAAAATCCAAGGTTGATTCATATATTTGTGAAATAAAAAAAGATTTCGAAGTTTAAGTGCTCAGGCCAAAGACCGAAAGCAGATTTTGTACACTTGGTTTTGGTTGCATGAGTTTCATGACACCCAAGATGGCGGCGACTCCCGGTCCAAGTCAGACAACGGTGGATCTTCCAAACAAAATTGATGTGCCATTAGCCCCATAGCTACAATACACGGGCAATAAATGAAAAAGGGCACAATATTTTAATCTTAAAAAAATCATAACTCCGTAACGGTTTATCCGATTTTGATGAAACAAAAATTTATTTCATATGGAAACCACAAAGAATGCACATGCCGAAAATAAAAACGATTGAAGCATGTTTAGATTTTAGGCTGACCTGTAGTCTGTACGGTAGTAGTAAAATCAGTGGTTAAACAACTTTTACACTTTCACAAGCACTAACTTTCCAGTAAATCATACAATTTCACTATAATTTTTATTTCTGTAACAAGCACGACTTAGATAAGTTTATGCAACCACTAATACGCCATAGTTTTGTAAGTTTTCCGAGAGGTGCGTCATTTCACGAGTGCGGCGAATTACGTACATGGAGTCTGGACGATATAAGAATTTTCCCGCCAATTTTGACTTTGTTTGGTCGGATTTGTCATTTGTAGGCCAACGTTCCGATGTTATAATTTATCCATATTTATCCGTACTTTACCTGGAAATGTTACTAATTCAACCTCAGAGCTTTTCTGTTTCAGTATTTCTACAAGTTTCCGACATTGTGTTGACTTTCCAGCCCGATCACAGCCCTCAAACACGATCAAAGCTCCTCTCATTTTCGCGTCTGTGTCTTAAATGAAGCTCTGAAACGAATGAGGGCGCTGCAAAAATTAGACTTGCTACAATGCAACCGATTAATGACATTTGATTCAGGTAAAGCTTTGCATGCATGGCGAAGAGGATAAGTAAGACTAATTGCGGTGACACCATATGAAATTCTCAATTGAGTAGTAATTAGTTCTGAAAAGAACTGGAGGTTACAACTCGACGTTTCGATCAGTATGCTCTGATAGTCCTCAGGAGAATTTGATTTGCTAGTTTTTTTGCCACGTTCTGATGTTTTAATTGAGACTCACTAAACCGAATTGATTAAAGCTATACAGTTTCAATGGGTTGTCTGCTGGCAAGGGGGGGGGGCCTTACTTTGAAAGCTGCATACCGGGTCAATGGTTCACCCCAGGTTGATTTTTTTTTTACCATGTTATCAACAGAGAACTTATGCAAAATGGCTGAATTTGAGTTTTCCATGACGTAGTAAACAACAATTGTTTACAAACACACTAAATGGTTTAGAGCGATGTCCCACTGCGCAGGGTTACAATGAATCTATTAATAGGTGACTAGTATTAGGCCGAAAATAATTATATTATTCCTAGATTATCTAATGGATGGCCTTTTATGTATATATTTTTTGTAATCTCGTGCGTTGTACAGCAGTGTCTGGGCGTAAGGTAGACTATTATGCCTAACGTTAAAATTAAGGTTATAGATTTGAAACCGTTTTTGGATTGTTTAGGTCTCCTTTTGCACACTTCCTTTAATTAAAGTATTCTATTTAACAAGGGTTTCTTGTCATTCTTCTGATTTTTTTAAAGACAAGAATTCATAATATTTTAAGGTAAAATTCCCTGTTGAACCAACCAATTTTGTGTCATTAACGCCGATCCGACCGTCGCCGTGAGTTTAATACTGTCGCTTACATCCAACTTTCCCAAATTAGCCGGATTTATTTGAAACACTTTTTTAGCGGCCATGCTATAAATAACGGTTATAATTCCTATGACTCCTCCGTGATAAGCTGAATTAACGATTCCGTTCGTATCTATCGAAGACATTTTATAGTATAGAATTTTTTTAATTTTTTTTTTTAAAATTACATTTCGAAAACATTAACTTCTTTTTTGGTAACAGTTTTTACGGTTCTACCGCTGGCTGCGAGACAGTTTTTACGGGGTTAGAGTTTAGCGTTTTGTAGATGAAATATGCAAAACCTCTATTAAAAACGGCTATTACTCCCAAACCAATGTAACAACGTGTTTATTTCATCTTTTTCTTCACTCGTAACGTTTTCTTTAGTCGTTTTTACATCGCTAATGGCTTTCTTTTTTAAATTTTCTTTTTTCTTTTTAATAAGTTCTGCGAGTCTTTTACCGGCCGCAACTCGATTCGGATATTTTTTATTTTAGTCGGTGTTTTCGTTACTTGGTTTATCTCCACTGTTTTCTCCGGCTCTGCTTGCTTCTCTACCTCGCGTTGCTCCATCGTCTTTATAAATTAGACAAGAATCTTTTTTTTTTTTTTTTTAAATGTTTCGCTGAAATTGGCGTTGCTGCAATCGGTGCTAAAAATATTCCGTACTTGTAGTATACTTCGCATAATCCGCAAGAAAGAGCGCTCGAAATGAGCTGGTCTTTTTCTAAATCTGTAATTAAACCATCTTCGTCATCGATCGTAAACTCGTATCCCATGACATCGACATGAGCCTAACGAAGATATCATGTCGCGACCTAGTCTCGCTTCGTATCGCGCGTATAATTTATCTTGATCGGCTAAATTTAAAGTTTCAATTTCACTAATGGTATACTCTTTACCGAGATATTTTTTTGAATTTCCTCCAGCGACAACGGCTAACAATCGATCACCGCGCTTATTATTAGATGTGGGTGGTAAAGTGATATTTTCGACGCGACTCGCTTGCTGCGGCTCTTCATTTAAAATTTTTGCAACTTCTTCCATTATTATATAATGCTCGAAATATTAAAAAAAAAATTGCTTGGCTCTAGTCAACGGTTTTATAAATTCATCACTGACGTACGAATATTTACGATTCAAAAATACAACTCTACCGAGTACTAAACAGTTTGTAAATACGCAAAATGTAACTAAACATTCGATGAGCATATTTATCTATAAATTTTATTATAATCTTGTCAAGTAACCTAGTAGGTAACCTACTACGACCTACCGGTATGCAAGTAACTTACTACGACCTATGCAAGTGACTTACTACGACCTGTCAAGTAACTTACTACGACTTGTCAAGTATACTACGACTTGTCAAGTAACCTACTACGACCTATGCAAGTGACTTGCTGAAATAAAATTAGTCTAGTATTGTGTAATAAGTCGGTTGATCCGTTTTTAAAATCAACTTGCAATGTTTAGCTGTTTAAAATTTTTGACACATTTCTATTCTCAACTCTTGAGTCGGTATGACGTCATTTTCTCGCAAACAATTTTCGAACGAGTCTCTATCTTTACAATAAAATATACACAACCACTTTAGTTGCTCTCTAAAATCTTTCAACACGCTGTTATATTTTTGCGAAAGAATCCAACAGCTGTATTTGGCATGTCTGCCGCTAAAAGCCAACTGGCTGATAATACATTGATTATTTTCGTCGTATTTTCTATACTTTAATTGTTTGGTCGCGGAGCAGTCGTCGATGATAAACAACGTTTCGTCTCCTTTGAAGACGTTGTGGTAAATTTCTATCACTTTGTTTAGCGATAGATCGCTCAAATCGTCGACGTACACTCGCTCATCGTTCCAAATCCATTTTCTGTTTTGGTAGGCGAGATTTTTGGCAATGGTCGGACATAATATGACGACATATTCAAAATATTTACGATATTCATCTTCCAATAGATTTAAAGCAAATTCTGTTTTTCCACATCCGGTTTGACCGCAGATTAATGCAGCGTGCGGATATCTCGGTAACATATTTAATATTATTCAACATGTTAATATATCGCACTATGAAATCGTACATTTTCGATATTGAGTTGAGCGTCCATGATGATGTAAATGTAGCAGTATAATTCGCCGGCAGTTTCCGACTCTTTTTCGATAAGTTTTCTACTCGCCTGCCACTTCCGTGAACTTTGTTGTCGTCGTTGCTTCTCAAATCTAAAAACAGCCCGTATTTATCGTGGTAGTAATTGGCGAGTTTTACATTCGATAGACCTAAAGCTTTAGTTACTCCAATACCGCGTTCTTCTCTCGAATCTCCAAAATATTTTTGAATTTCTTCCCAGTGTTGATACCCGCTCATCCCTTGCGCATAAAGTTGATTGGGAACTTCTTCGATCGTAATTGACACTTTATCGATTTTTGGATTACAAAATTTCCGAGTATTAATTTCATTAGGCTCTTTAAATAAAAACAATATTCCTTTCATGCTTTTTGCCGGCGTATTGAGATTCACGTTTTATCTCGTTTGTTGAGCAGTTTAACGCTTTGTCTCAAGACTCTGTCGTACAATATAGCCAACTTGTTGCTATATTGATTTTTAATCATTTGAGTGAGTTGCAAATTGGTAACGACCTCGTATTCTAAAGAAATTCCGCTTATGATATATTGTAGTCCGTGCTTTTAATAACTTTCGAATATTTATTAAACGTGAGTTCATAACTTAGCCGGTCCCCGAGCCCGGCTTGATAAAACGGTTGATGATCCGTCAATAGTTCAAAGTGGAGTGGAATGCAAAATCTATTTTTAAAAGCATCCGCGACGGCTTTGTCTCTTCCTTGATTGGCCGCAACATCGCCGTTGCTAGCGTCTACTCTTAATCTAGTTAGCCTATATTAAGCAGCGAGATTCCTTGATACGCTAGATTTTCGACTTGATCTCTCGTCAACCACTCGTCTTTAAAACAACTGTATACATCCGCATCGTCTAAACTAAACACTTCATTTCCTTCGATCTTGATCGAGATATTTTTTACGATGGCTCTGCCTATATTATGTACGATCGTTCCGGCATCATCTTCGGATTCTAAAACAATGTTAAAAGCCAATCTAGCCGTACCTGGAACGATAACGTCAATTTGGGAAACGAACCGTCAACAGTTGATTTTCACTGATGGTGCTCGGATTGTTTGTAATGACGACTTTTTGTCGTATTCCTTTTATACCTTTCGGTTCTCTCAATTTTCTGTACGGATTTAGTTTGTGTCCGAATGCTTGACTCATATTTAACATGTAGTATTATTTTATTAATTAAAAACAAAAAATTATAATAAAATGGTGTCTATAGCGATGATGATCGGAGGCGCCGTAGTAGGCCTATACGCACTCGCTTTTTCAGGATTAAATGTTTTATTTTCCAGTTTACGTTCCAGCGATGCTGAAAAGGAACGAAAGAGGCACGATTTAGCGCTAGAACAACTTACGAAAGCCAGAGACGAATGGTCGAAAGAGCGCTCGAAATATCTAAATTATTTAAACGATCGACTCGAAAAAAAATCGCACGCTAAAAAAACTTTTACCGACATCGACGAAGCGATGAATGAATATTATGTCGTTACCGGCAATCAACTCGATTTACCACCGAGTTTATACGACGAGCCTAAACTAGAGGATTTTTACGTTCCTAGTGAAGATAAAAAAACTAGAGAAATTTTATTTGTCGTCTTGGGCATGACAATAGTAGGCTACGCGAGTTATAAATTATTAAAAAAAGATAAAAACTATTTGTAAAATGGCAGGAGGGTATGAAATGGATAATTTTGATCAGCTGAGCAAACAAGACAAACAACAAGATGATGATGATGTTGAACAAGAAACGACTTTAAATAACGATGATGATATTTTAGAAAGATTAGAAAGAGAAAGCCAAGAAAAATTAGCGAGAGAAACATTAGAACAAATGAAAAGGGGAGTAACTACTGCTAATCCATCAGCAAAACTAATTAACAATATGATTGACAAATTTCGCGAGCTTTATGTTGAAAACTATAAATTTGGTAAAATAATAAAACATAGTGAACATTTTCATTTTGTTGATGAAGACGACGCCAAAAAATATAATGAAAAAATAAAGTTTATTAATAAAGCCGATTATAATTTAAAAAAATATCTAAAGGTTTTTATTACAAAGATGTAAATTTAACGTATGTAACCGACGTGAATGAATTTGTCACCCTAAGTAGAATAGTGACTAGAGCGAGGAGCAAAGGACATGAAGGAACTTCATTTGTTAATAAAGCATTAGGTATAAAAAGTAGCAAAGAAAGAAAAAAACAATTTATTTTCTCAAAACAGGCAAGTGAGGCGTTACAAAAACCACTTAATGATCTCTATAAATCAATTCCTGAATACATCGAACCACAAAATTTAGCACAAGCCGCGGCGGATATAGAGCAAACCTTTGCTGAAATTGTTTCTAATATTCAAAAAGAAGTAGCAACTCAAGTTGATGTTCTTCAAAAAGAAAAAGAAACACAAGCTTCTGTTCTTCAAAAAACAAACAAACACAAGTTTACCCAAGTGAATTAGAAATATATGACAACTTGGATGAAGCGTTGCTAGCGTATGGAGTTAAAATACATTGCGAGAACTGATGGGTCTCGATGAAGCCTTGCAAACGATTCGAGGCAATCTTGATTTAAATGTGGCTAAATTAAACAAAATCAACAAAGAAATCTCCGATCTTCAAGAATTAATTTTTGATGCTAATGAGCGTGGATATGAAGAATTAACCGTAGAGCTCCGTAAACAGCTGAAAGATAAACAAGAAGAAAAACGAGTGATATTAGAGGCTGCGAGTGTGAATGAACGCGCTCTTCGTAGTCAAATCAATAGAATCAAAGAAACGATTCATAAAATGTTGGAAAGCGACGTTACGTTAGGCGAAAAAATTAAAACTTTATTTAGAGAACAAGGCGTAACGACAGTCAGTCTATTAACGGCCATCAGTTTAGCCATCAGTACCATCGTCGCTTCAATCTTAGCGAGCGTAAAACCAATTGTACCGCCTATACCGCCAACGCCTGCACCGCCTACGCCGAGTGGCGGTGGTGTAAAAGAGTGGATACAAAAAACTCTCAAAAATCTATCGAATATGCTAAAGAAAATTCGATTAAAAGCCTTAGATTCTCTACCAACTATCATCGGATCAGTGTTGAGTTGGTTATTAAAAATTCTCTCAAAAGTGGTAGGATGGGCGGCGGAACATGTGTGGCTAGCCTTGACCGGAGTCGGAGTTTTAGTTTTAGGCCTATCTTATATACAGAGTCAACGGTAGCGGCTATGTTAACAACTCGTAAATAATAACGCCTAGACCGCCAAGTATTGCAAAACCAACGATCAAATAATTTTTTTAGTCTTCTTGGTGATCATCAACTACTGAAACGTCGTCACTCGTCAAGAGTTGAGTATCGACGGATTGATCAATATAGATGATGGTTGTTGAGTATCCGCAGATGGTGGTAAATCGGTAGTGGGAATGATAGATGACGTATCGTTATAATTATGTCAGTTGCTGACTATCTATAGACAGTGGCGTAGCTAGCGGGGGGGCAGGGGGGCGGCCGCCCCCCCTGGCTCCAGTTCCAGAATAAGTGGGCCCCCCTAACACGTGCGAATTTTTTTCACATGCTTATGGGACTGACTGACGGGCCCACCAGCAGGCAGGACATACAGGCAGGGCCGGATTTAGACCTTGAGGGGCCCGGGGCACTTCAGGTTCGGGGGCCCCTCGACATAGAAATTAAATTACATGACAAATAAAAAATGAACTAAAATGAATGATAAACCGCATTTCTTCGAAAAAATATAAAACTAATTTTATAATTATTACATTTTTTTTATATAAAGGAAGTCCTTAGTCTGGGGCCCTCTGGCAGGGGCCTGGGCACTTCCCTTATAAATCCGGCCCTGTATACAGGGCCGCTTTTACATAAGGGCAAAAGGGTAGTTGCCCACGGCCCCAGGTAAAGAGGGGGCCCTAAAAATCTGTACAGTCATTTTTTTATAACCCGCGATTAATCAAAATCCAATGGCTTAATATGCATGTAGAAGGTATATAGCAGCACTAACACTTTTTCCGGATAACAATTAAGAAGTCGGTGTCATTGATTGGTGGGCCCCCTGGGATCCGATTCGCCCCCCCCCCCCGGCGAACATAGCCAGCTATGCCACTGTCTATAGATAGTGGTGGACCGAGTTGAGTATAGTCAGACGGCAAAGGTGGGGGAACGGGCGTTGAATTCGTGTCTTGATTCGATCCGAGCGATAAATCAGATGTTGCGATTAAAATATTGTTGTTGTATCCCACGTACGTACCTATTCGTAAATTCATGTCGGATGGCATAAGATATAAATCTTCTCCGATAACAAAGTTTAACTGCGATCGAGCGTATTGTAAAGAATCTTGGTACCTCTGAATAGAAGATTGTAAATCGATTGGAGAATCGATCGAAGCATCGAGAATGTTTAAAAATTCTCTTTTTGCATCTAAACCGGTACACACTGTAAGAATTCCACTTTTAGCTTGAGCTTGAGCTCCCAATATCGCGTAAACGTACGTTCTTATGGAGTCGTTGATTCCTATCCGTAAAACCTTGAGCTAATCCCAACGCGTTAAGAGCCTCGTTAAAATTTACAGTTTTAGCATGAGCTTTTTGCGTTGCTTGATTGATTCGTTCTATAGCAATATTTGCTACGCGTTGAGATTGACTCGAGCCGAGTATAAATGCTCGTTCACACTCGGGAGATTGTGAAATGTAAGCGACCGTATATAGGGTACGTTCAGACGAAGGAATAGTTTAGCCCTTAATCCATTAACAGCGTGGGCTCTCTAGATAAGATCTCATCACACCCATCGACGCATGGCACCCCAGACGCATCAGAGAGGCCATCGAGATCGTCAAACACGACACTGTGCCACAGGACATCGGTTTCTTCATCAGCGACATTTGGCGACCTATACTACAGACTGAAGGATCTTCTATATCCAAAGTCCATAACCCACCCCAGACTGAGGGATCCCCTATATCCTAAGTCAACCACCCTCCTTCCCCTGTGCTTGTTAACAACTGATTCAGTTCAGTGAGCACACACTCCTCTCCCCCAACCCCTAGGATCCTAGTCTCATAGTCTCACAGTTTCCCGCCTGCGCGCCTCAACGAACTAATCCTCCAGCATCCATTCATGGGATGATCCTCCAGCAGTCTACTTAAGCAGCAGCATTTTCCAGAGTCCAGCATTCTCCTGAGGACGATCAGAGCATACTGATCGAAACGTCGAGTTGTACCCCCAGTTCTTTTCAGAACTAATTACTACTCAATTGAGATTCCACATGGTGTCACCGCAATTAGTCTTACTTATCATCCTCACCATGCAAAGCTACAAGTTTTACCTAGATAAGATCTGTCACTCCAAAAACCTCCCGTTCACACAGCACACTTTCTTAGAATAAACTATTCCCCAGCAGTCACCCCCTGTGTCAGGTCATGTCAACCTTGAGGAGTCACATCCGGGGGTACACCATCACGCGCATGCGTGAGTACAGATGTCAATGTTTTCCGCGCCAACGAATGTACATGTACTGTGTACTGTTGTACTGTTCGTACTTGATAACGGTGACGGGAATGCAAAAAAGAACAACAAAATATCATAACAAACCACGAACCACGCTCGCACAGGATACATACAGGCTACACAGCTGAAAAGTGCTGTCAAGTCAAAGCGAAGCATGTAAAGCTACGTTATGTTTACATTAGACTGGTACCGAACCGAATCCGAGTATCGTAAAACGTGTGAGACGTCTTGACTACGTATTTCCAGCAGAGGAATTACGTTGCATACGTAAGCCTTTTTGTTCGTTCAGAGGTCAGGACCAGATTAGTCCGGAAGTCACAAGGTCAGTTGCGTTCTGACGATAAACTTCTGGGTGTCTCGGCAGGGGGTATGTGGTTAAACCGGGACTATTCTGGTGGAATAGATTGGTCCAGAATGGTCGGATTAGTGCGTTCCGACGGAGGAATAGTTTAGTCTTTCAGGAATAAGGCTAAAATATTCCTTTGTCTGAACGTACCAGTTTTTGTCTACTTGTTGTTTCCAATCGGAGACTGGCGAAACGTGAAAGTCTCTACATATTTATTAACGCGGCAATGTCTATATTGTTTTCGAACGCGCTCTAAAATTTTTGAAAAGATGCGGGACAGCTCATTTCTTTCAGCAATCGCGGTCTAATTTGATAATAGACGTGAAACTTGAAAAAACTACGAATCATCGGATTCGAATGCAACAAATGTTCGTCGCTCACGCCGCATCCCGTCGTACTGCACCACGTTACAAAATTTATTTGATTCTGATAAAACTTTAACGGATTAGAATTCCAGCTATTTACAATCTCGTCGCTATCGACCCGAGGTAACTTGTACTTGCTAAAAGGATTATCGAGTACTACGTTAAAAAAATCATTTTCATTCACGTAAATATTTACATTCGTCAAATCTCGAGAAGTAATTGTTTGCGCTGTAAAATTTCCAGATTGTCGATACCGTTTTGAAAAATTACTCTGAAATGCTAAAGGAATCGACATTTTATTATAAACTAATATTATTTTTATTTTATAATAAAATGCATCATACGATCGAAATTAGAATTTTTTAGCAAGCCAGTCGTATTAGATCGTAGTATCGATAATCGCGATGGTCAACTCACCATTTCGTTAAAAATCGCCAACTTTTGGGTCGGTTACTATAATGTGCGTAAAAAAGAAAAAATATTGCGTCGTAAAACCAATACGAATGAAAGACCGACGGAAGAAATTCAATTTATCAATTCTGGACTTTATAATATAAAAGAAATTATCGATCTTGTCACAAATAATTCACGCCTTGGATTTCATTCGTTATCGATGAAAGTCAAGGTGAATCTTTACTTCAAATTAATAATCAAAACCAAAAAATACAATTTTCTAGTGGGCTCGCTAATTTACTCGGCTTTCCGGATGAATTTCTAGCTATGGGAGAGCATCGTGGAAAAATTTATTTGCAACCTTCTAAAATAATGTACGTTCATTGCGATCAAATTTCTGCGAGCGAAAATTTTTTCAACGGTAAACCTTCCACTATTTTAAACGTTTTTCCCTTACAAGATAAAAGATTCGGCGAAAGTACGTGGATAGAATATTCTAATCCATTACGAAAAAATCTTAAAACTGACACTTTTAACGAATTGAGTTGTAAAATTAAAGATTCTATCGGTAGAGACATAATAATCACAGTATGCCGGTCATTATAACTGTCGAAATTAATAAATAGTTATTATAAATGGCGAGTATTTATGGTCCGACTCGTAAAAACAAACACATTTTATCTAAAAATCACAATCCGTCCCTTTACGAACATCACGGACGTTTCGCTCCAAATGAAACACGTCACACGATACCCATAAATCAATTTATTTGGAAGACTACCCATTTATCAAGTGGAAAGGAATAACCAATCAACCCCGCTGTTTTTTCTCGAAATTGAACCCGTCTACTGTTCAATTTTTGCTAAAAGAATCAAAGATAAACATTTTTATTCATTCACGTCAAAACGCAACTTTGTAGCCAATACGGCTTATATATTTTCAGATACCGATGAATTTAATCCACAACTTTCTTTTCAACTCATACCACAACATTTAGAATGTGGAATTTGTTTCAAAACAGAAGATGAAGAAGTCTTTGTACAAGCAACTTTTTTTTGGTGATATAGACGCTGGAATCTGTTTCGATATAAAAATTGAAAGTTTTCCATTGGTTTAAAAAATATAATCTTTTATTATTAATAGAATAATGAGCATCTCTAACGATAAAACAAGAATTTATCCAACCTTACCCAACGTCACAAGTCATGTAGATGCGTCCATGAACACCTCGAGTAATGTAAACACCTTAAACACACAAGTTAAAGATGTGAGTGCGTTTAGATTACCAAAAATCAACGACATCCAAAACGAAATTTCTGTAGAGAGAAATGAGCGCGAAAAATCGTATAAAAAAGATAATATAAGTCATTAAAACTTGTTCTATCGTAGAAACAATGGCTGAATGCGCCGCTAGTGTCGGAGCCGGAACGGTGGGAATTGCCGGTCTAGCCAGCGTTATAGCAGCGCCGATCGGATTCGCTCTCGAAGGAGTAGCCATCGGACTAGGCACTATGGCCATGGCCATAAAATATGCAAAATTCAAGCTCTGTAAAAAAGCAAAAAAACACAACGAGATTAAAGTTTTAGCCGAAAGTAAACTCAACACCATCGACAACCACGTTTCGAAAGCGATCGAAGACGGTCTTATAACCCAAGAAGAATTTCATTTAATCAGCGAGGAGCAAAACAAATACTCACAAATGAAAGAAAACATTCGGACAAAATTTACACCAAAAAATGTTGCTCCGACAGATGTTAAAGCCATCATCGATAAAGAAAACAAGACCTCGTAGAAAAACTTTTAAATTTAAAGTAAACTTTACGATAGAAAAATCCTACGAAAAACCCGCTTCGCAAGTATTTACGCATATTCAAGAAAGACCGCCTGCGTATAATTTAAATTTTTAAAATTATAAACTTGTCGTTTTATTTATCAACTCTTTCATCACACTCTCGTAATTTCTTCTAGATTTTGCTTCCACCCGTTCTAGATATAATTTCATTTTAGGCCCTCCACATCTCGTACATAATCGTGTTTCGTTTTTTGTTCTTCTCATACATTTTTTACATGGAGCTGGTATAGATTTTCCCTTACGAATGCGGTACTGATGTAAATAGCAATATTTATGTCTTGGTGCGCTTGAAAGGCCACACTTACTAAATTTACCCACTAAAAGCCATTCGCATGAAATGATTCTTTGCATAGGTAATGAATCTAAATGCTTATAACCGCCAATAAATAATCGGTTCTTAAAAACGCACCGTACTTGCCAGATCTGAATATTTTTTTGCAAAACAAACTCTTTCAGTTGTGCGAGGCTATGCACTTTATAGTTTGTCATACTCGTTTACTAGTATTCTAGATAATTTTTTTCAATTTTTTCAATTTTATAAGTTCTTTTTTCTATATCTTTTTTTTACCTCAACCACAGTAATATAGTGAGTTTTCAAAAGACGTTAATACAAAGCGTAAAAAACACATGATATAGGCCTAAGGCCAAAACAAAAAGTCTCCGGTTTCTGGTCTCCGCGCGCGTCGCCTCAGACCCGCTCGTCGGCATTTTTAATTTCCTTTTTTTGGGCTATGAAATGATGTCCAATTGCAGCCAAATTTGCTGGATCAATTGGAATTCTGCCGTGCTGTGTTTTAAACAACTTTTTCACACAGGGGTATGAACGTTTGCACGATTTTTAAGGTCTCTCTGAGCTACCATACTTTGTATATGGTCCCCGCGCATACAGTCATGTATCAAGTATTTCCCTGTTGGCAAGGAAAACAATGAATAAAAAAATACCCCTTTAAAAAGCGCGTCACTGCACCGATTTTGAAGCCGACGAATGACCAGAAACCGGAGACTTTTTTGGGGGGGGGGGGGGCCTAAACAAAAATAGGTCTGGGGTCAGTTTAATTCCTCGTCGACGCGTCCCCTCCCCCAATCGTCACAATAAATCGCCGCTGCTGCTTAAATATCAAGCTATTTTATAATTAAACAGGTCTAAATAAAAAATATCCCCCAAAACAATAAACTAAGAATATTCTACATTTCAAAGACGTACAATATTGACAATTTTGGAATAGACCTTATCCTTAGTTTATTGTTTTGGGGATATTTTTTATTTAGACCTGTTTAATTATTCATGTGTATGATTTCCATTGTACTAGTGACATTGTTAAACACCCACGGCCTCCTTTGACTTCCCAACATTCCTCAAACCCCATAAAGGAACAGTATCGTCACGGTCAACGGTACATGGAATCTGAATGCTAGTTTTAGATTAACTCAGTGACTGAAAATAATAGCTGACATGATAAGGCCTAGTATTACCGTAGCTGCTGCATAAATGAGCCATTAATTTTCAGTCACTGTGTTCATTTTAAACTAGGACACCGATTCCATGTCCTGTTGAAAGTCTACTTTCATCGTGACGATACTGTCCCTTTTAAAGTAGTCCCTTTTAAAGTAGTCGCATGTATACACGAAACTGGTAAATTGTGCCTGGACATAAAATATTAAAAATAGAAATATTTGTCAAAATATCTTTAAAAAAATCAGAAGAATTACATGAAACCCTTGTTAATAGCATTCTTGTATTTAATTGAATGAATTGTGCCAAGGTAGTCCTCAAAAATCCAAAATCGACCTGTGATTGATGAAATGCGCACGTGTACATGCGATAACGGGAATGCTCTCCTTTACGGTCTCCCGCAGAATCAAATATCTCGTCTTCAGCACATACAAAACACAACAGCTTGTGTTTTAACTTTGTCCAGAAAGTCATGCCAAAGAACTGCACTGGCTTCCTGTTTCACAGAGAATTGTTTTTAAACTTATGGTAATTATTCTGAATGTGTTCATCCACTTTTCTTAAATAGCGCCCTCTGTTGTCATAATTTCTGATTCACACTTTAGACAGTTTACAAATAAAGTTTTATGTCCGGTTTCCACATTTTGGTGCCTCACATATCTCACCCTTCCAACTGCCTTCCCAATTTAACGCCTGCGTAAGCATTGCCTGTAAGTTCATTATATTTCTTATCTCGTATATTTGCTATATAAGAGGTGTATTTTGGGGGATTTTTGCTCTCAGTTTTCATGTAAACAATGTTCATGTGTAAGTCTACATATCGTAACAGGTTAATGGTACAGCCACGTTAAGTTACATGCATTGGGTTTACCATCGTAGTTAGATTTCTATGTTTTATGATAATGCTAGCAGTATTCTAGGCATCATTTGCTTGTACGTACTGAAAGTTAATGCAGTTAAGGTGTCCTTTCGTTATAGTTCCTCTGAGCATTTCCATTTTTAGTGTATGCTTTGAGGTTAATGGAGTGTCGTGGCCGAGCGGTCTAGCGCACCGAACTCAAGTTCTGGTGTTGCCAGCAGCAGGGTGTGGGTTCGAGCCCCGGTCGTGACACTTGTATCCTTGAGCAAGGTACTTAACCATAATTGCTTCGTCCTTCGGATGGGACGTAAAGCCGTAGGTCCCGTGTGTTGTATAATGCACGTAAAGTGGATTGTCGTGGCCGAGCGGTCTAGCGCACTGAACTCAAGTTCTGGTGTTGCCAGCAGCAGAGTGTGGGTTCGAGCCCCAGCCGTGACACCTGTGTCCTTGAGCAAGACACTTAACCATAATTGCTTCTCTCCACCCAGGGGTTAAATGGGTACCTGTGAAGGCAGAGATGGTTTGCTCTCTATGCGCTAGAAATGGCAGCAATTGAGCTGTATACTCCCCAGGGAGCTGAGATGGTTTCAGGAATGATTTATGAGCCTTATGAGCCTTATGAGCAGGGATAATAATATAATGCGCCTTGAGCGCCACTTAGTTGGTGGATACGTGCGCTATATAAATCTATACATTATTATTATTATTATCTCTTGTGTATTGTTGCATTTAGTCATTGCCACATATGCCTATTAGTCATTAATTGATTGTTTGTTACAGTTTTACTCCTTAATCACTGACGTCATGCCTGTGTGGCTACAATAAAACACTGGAGCTTGGAGGCTATTTCCTGACTCCCATGTCGTTATTGAATGGAGTTTGGCTGGCTGTCTAATTTTGGTTAGTTAAGGAGGACAGTACAGTAAAAAGGCAGATAACCAGTTGGCGTTATTACAACTTCGACAGTGGATCAAGGCACAACTCAGCTGTAAATCTTCATCATGGAAGACACAAAACATGATGACCGAGCGTCTCAGACCAGTTCAAAGACCACACGTTAATCATCTTCCGCCACAAGTGAAGCCACTAGGGCCTGAGCAAGGGCAGAAGCAGCACGTGTCCGAGCATCATTTGCTGAGAAAGAGGCAAAGATAAAAATGGAAAGTGCTGAAAGAGACGCTAAATGAGACTGGAAAAAGCCAAATTGGATGCATTGAATTTTCAGAGAGAGGCAGCAGCAGCTTTAGCTCAGGCCGAGGATTTAGAGGCAGCTGAAGAATTCGAGACAGGCGTACCCTGCAACAAAATCAGCACACCGCTAACACAAAAGGACATTGCCGAACGTACCAGTGAATATGTGCAGCGACAAGCTGAGCTACACACCAATCACTCATCCATGCCAAACTTGGAACCAGCGTACGACAACATGATATATATTACGTCACCGCACCCTGACCATACCCTAGTCTCACATCCGACTTCACCCAGCGACGGAACCCCAAAGACACTGAGTAGCGAACAATGTTCAGATGCCAAACCACAAAACACAACCTCAGGAAACCATAGTCAAGCTCCTGTTGTGAATGACTTCGCAAAGTACTTAGCACGGCGCGAGCTAGTGAACACAGAGCTCACACAGTATGATGACCGGCCTGAGAGCTTTAGGGCTTGGCAATCATCATTCACCAATGCTACAAAAGACCTAGGCCTCACAGCCAGTGAGGAATTGGATCTGCTAATGAAGTGGGTTGGCAAGGAATCCTCACAACACGTGAAAAGAATCCGTGCGGTGCACATCAATGACCCAAGCGCAGCACTAAAGAAGGTTTGGGAAAGACTGAAAGAGTGCTATGCCTCAGCGGAAGTTATCAAAAGTTCCCTCTTTAAAAAATTAGACAATTTCCCTAGAATCTCCAGCAGAGACTTCGTCAAGCTAAGGGAACTTGGAGATCTATTGATGGAAGTTCAATCTGCAAAAGAAGATGGATACTTTCCCGGTCTTGCCTACCTGGACACCGCCCGTGGTGTAAATCCTATAGTCGAGAAATTACCACATGGCCTACAGGAGAGATGGATTACAAAGGGATCACGGTACAAAAACGATCACGATATGTGCTTTCCCCCATTCTCCTTCTCGGAATTCATCTGCTATGAAACCAAAATCAGGAACGACCCCAGTTTCGCCTTCTCCAGCAGCAGTGGTGGTCCAATGAGAAGTGAGAAAACTATAATGAGAAACATAAGCACGAGAACTCCAATAACCGTACACAAGACAGACGTCTTCACGGTATCGGACTCAAATGCAGACACTTCAGCACAGAAGGAAGATGGACCTGGTAAAAGCTGCCCCATCCATCGTAAACCACATCCGCTCAGGAAATGCAGAGGCTTTAGAGCTAAAACCATAGACGAGCGTAAGGCCTATCTCAGAGAGAATGGAATATGCTTCAAGTGCTGCTCATCGTCATCTCATCTCGCAAAGGACTGCAAGATAGCAGTCAAATGCAACGAGTGCGACAGCGACCGCCACAGTACTGCTATGCACCCAGGTCCTGCCCCCTGGACATTGAAGATCTCCTCCCCTGCACCACAGCATGGCGGGGAGGAAGTCATCGACCCTACCACTCCACCTGCAGTCAGCTCCCAATGCATTGAGGTATGTGGCAAAGGCCTAACGGCAAGATCATGCTCCAAAATATGTCTGGTGAAGGTGTATCCACAAAATCAGCCCGAAAGTGCAGTCAAGATGTACGCCATACTCGACGACCAGAGCAACCGATCACTGGCAAGGTCGGAATTCTTCAATCTGTTCAGTATTCCAGGAAGCCCAGCACCCTACTCACTCAAAACCTGCGCTGGAGTCACAGAAATGACAGGGAGGAAAGCTGATGGATTTCAGATCGAAGCAGTGAATGGGGGAGTATAAGCCTAGTCCTCCCTTCGCTTATCGAGTGCAACGAAATTCTCAATAACAGAACTGAAATACCAACGCCTGAGGCAGCACTTCACCACCCCTACCTGAAGTCTGTAGTAGCCCACATCCCAGAGCTGGATCCGAGTGCCCAAATTTTGCTGTTGCTGGGAAGAGACATCCTCAGAGTACATAAAGTGAGACAGCAGATCAATGGACAGCACAATGCCCCCTTTGCTCAGCGACTCGACTTAGGCTGGGTCCTTATAGGTGAAGTTTGCCTGGGAGATGTACACAAGCCAAACATAAGCAGCTTCAAAACCCACCTGCTAGAGAGTGGACGCCCCTCCCTCCTCACTCCATGCCCGAGTCACATTCACCTAAAGGATAGTGTGAGCTACGGCAACGGAAACCCTGTCATGAAAGCAGCCGTTGATGAACTTGGACAGGGGGTGTTCCGGAGGACTCACGATGACAACAAGACTGCTCTCTCCATTGAAGACACAATCTTTCTAAAGATTATGGATGAAGAAGTCTGCAAAGATGACACAAACAGCTAGGTGGCTCCTCTCCCATTCAGAACGCCTAGACACCCTCTCCCTAACAACCGGGAACATGCGCTCACTCGTCTCGACACGCTGCGACGCAGTTTAGACAAGAAACCTGAGATGAAAGAGCAATTCGTTGTCTTCATGAAGAAGATTTTCGACAACAACCACGCAGAGCCAGCACCTCCGCTGAAGAATGGAGAAGAGTGTTGGTACTTACCGACCTTCAAAGTCTACCACCCTCAAAAGCCAGGCCAAATCAGAGTGGTCTTCGATTCCAGTGCACAACAGAATGGCATGTCCCTCAACAACGTGCTGCTCACTGGCCCGAACCTAAACAACAGCCTCCTGGGAGTTCTGATACGCTACAGGAAAGAACCTGTAGCAATAATCGCAGACATACAACAGATGTTTTACTGTCTCTTAGTAAGAGAGGACCACAGAGACTACTTGAGATTCCTGTGGTACAGAGACAATGACATGACGAAAGACATCGTCGACTAGCTGATGATAGTCCACGTCTTTGGTAATAGCCCATCTCCTGCTGTCGCCATATATGGTCTCAGACGAGCTGCCCAAGAAGGTGAACGCGATCATGGTGCAGACACACGAGAGTTCGTGGAGAGACATTTCTACGTCGATGATGGACTGAAGTCTCTGCGCACGCACACAGAGGCCATCGACTTGCTGCAGAGAACCCAAGCATCACTAGCGGAATCCAACCTACGGCTGCACAAGATCGCTTCGAACAGCGCTGCTGTGATGGATTCCTTTCCCCCAGAAGACCATGCCCAAGGATATGAAAGACTTAGGACTCGGAGCTGAAACTGGAGCTGTGCAACGCAGTCTAGGGCTATGCTGGGAAATAGCAACAGACACATTCACGTTCAGGGTACCAGCTGGAGACAAACCTTTCACACGCCGTGGAGTCCTATCAACGGTAAACAGTCTTTTCGACCCTCTAGGCCTTGTAGCTCCAGTTACTGTACAAGGCAGAGCTATACTGCGGCAACTCACTACCGACACTGGCAGCTGGGATACACCACTCCCTGAGGAAAAGCTGAAAGAATGGGAAGCATGGAGGGATTCCCTTCAGGTGTTGGAGCAGCTTCATATCCCGCGCACCCATGTTTCAAAATCCATCATCAAAGTTCAGTATACCGAGTTGTGTGTGTTCTCAGATGCGTCCGCCAAAGCTATTGCTGCAGTGGCTTATCTCCGAACAATCGATGAGAATGGACAAACTGCGGTGGGCTTCATCCTGGGAAAAGATAAACTTGCTCCTCAGTCTGAACCTACTATTCCACGCCTGGAACTATGTGGTGCGGTATTAGCGGTAGAGATGGCAGAGCTCATACTAGATGAAATTTACCTCAAACCAGATGCTGTGAACTTCTACTGTGACAGTAAAGTAGTCCTCGGGTACATATACAACGAAACCAAACGTTTTTATGTGTATGTGCACAACAGAGTCCAGCGTATCCGACAGTCGACACGACCAGATCAGTGGCACTATGTGCCAACAGAGCACAACCCTGCTGATCACGCTTCAAGGGGAGTTCCAGCGTCCCAGCTCACAAGTACGTCATGGTTCACAGGACCGCCCTTTCTTTATAAAGCGGACCGAGCTCCTACGGAGAAACAAGCTCCCTTAAAGCTAGTTGATCCGGAACTAGACGTAGACATCCGTCCCTAGGTGACAAGTTTCGCCACCTAGACCAAAGCAAAAGAGCTCACACTGAAACGCTTTGAACGCTTCTCGACATGGAACTCACTCCTTAGAGGAGTTACTCTCCTCATCCATGTTGCTCGCTCTCACAAGATGGACTCAGCAAGCCAGTCGACTGAATGCAGTGGTTGGCATAAATGCGACAAATCCCATACTGCTGATGAGTTGGCTCAAGCGAAAGGTGTCATCATCAAGTTAGTCCAAAGAGAGGTTTTCTCGGAGGAGTTCACTGCCATCGACCAGAAGAGAGATGTTCCGAACACCAGTTCGCTCGCGAAGCTGAATCCTATTGTGGAAGATGGATTCATCAGAGTGGGAGGTCGTCTCAAGCATGCACAGCTGGACAATGATGAGAAGAATCCCATTATCCTACCAGGACACCATCACGTTTCTACACTGCTAGCACGACACTACCATGAGCAGGTGAAACACCAAGGCCGCCACTTTACTGAAGGGGCCATCAGAGCATTAGGCCTGTGGATTGTTGGTGGTCAGAGGCTCATCAACTCCATCCTACATAAGTGTGTCATATGCAAGAAGCTTCGTGGGAAAATGGAAGAACAGAAGATGGCAGATTTACCACCCGAGAGACTGAACACATCACCACCATTCACATATGTGGGTTTAGATGTCTTTGGGCCTTGGACAGTCATCGCACGCCGCACTAGAGGAGGTCATGCTGAAAGCAAACGCTGGGCAATGCTGTTCACTTGCATGAGCACAAGAGCCGTGCACATCGAAGTCCTAGAGTCCATGGACATGTCAAGTTGCATCAATGCATTGAGAAGGATCTTCGCTATGCGTGGACCAGCAAAACAGCTAAGATCAGATTGTGGAACGAATTTCGTTGGGGCCTGTAATGAGTTGAAATTCGGAAAGGAACAGCAGCAGAGGACAGGCATCCACCGCTACCTGAGCGAGCAAGGTTGCACATGGGAGTTTAACCCACCTCATGCTTCACACATGGGAGGTGCTTGCTGGGAGCGCATGATTGGAGTAGCACGGAGAATCCTTGACTCCATACTGCTGCAGAACAAATCATCTCACCTCTCGCATGAAGTCCTGTGCACCTTCTTGGCCGAAGTTACAGCCATCATCAATGCCAGACCTCTGATTCCAGTATCCACTGATCCTGAATCGCCATTCATCTTGACACCTGCGATGCTACTTACCCAGAAGTTTGGTGCTCCCGCTCCTCCCGGAAACTTAACCGACAAAGACCTTTTCAAGAGCCAGTGGAGACAGGTGCAGAGTCTCGCCAGTAAGTTCTGGTCCTGTTGGAACCGCGAGTATCTCCCTACCTTGCAGAGCCGACGGAAGTGGAAGGAATCTCATCGTAACCTCCAAGAGGGAGATCTCGTGCTCTTGAAAGACAAACAAGTCACCCGCAATGAGTGGCCACTGGCACGGGTCACTTCTGCTTTCGCAAGTGACGACGGGAAAGTCCGTACGGTAGAAGTAAAAGTCTCAGCCCAAGACACCATCAAGAAGTTCGTGAGACCCATCTCGGAAGTTATACTCCTACCTAACAAGGACTGAACTTTTGTGTATTTTTTTACAGTGACATCTTAAAGATGCCAGGCGGGGAGTATTCTGGATGTGTTCATCCACTTTTCTTAAATAGTGCCCTCTGTTGTCATAATTTCTGATTCACACTTTAGACAGTTTACAAACAAAGTTTTATGTCCGGTTTCCACATTTTGGTGCCTCACATATCTCACCCTTCCAACTGCCTTCCATATTTAACGCCTGCGTAAGCATTGCCTGTAAGTTCATTATATTTCTTATCTCGTTATTTGCTATATAAGAGGTGTATTTTGGGGAATTGTTGGTCTCAGTTTTCATGTAAACAATGTTCATGTGTAAGTCTACATATCGTAACAGGTTAATGGTACAGCCACGTTAGTTGCATGCATTGGGTTTACCTTCGTAGTTAGATTTCTATGTTTTATGATAATGCTAGCAGTATTCTAGGCATCATTTGCTTGTACGTACTGAAAGTTAATGCAGTTAATAAGGTGTCCTTTCGTTATAGTTCTTCTGAGCATTTCCATTTTTAGTGTATGCTTTGAGGTTAATGGATACAGATCTCTTGTGTATTGTTGCATTTAGTCATTGCCACATATGCCTATTAGTCATTATAGTTTTTTGATTGTTACAGTTTTACTCCTTAATCACTGACGTCATGCCTGTGTGGCTACAATAAAACACTGGAGCTTGGAGGCTATTTCCTGACTCTATGTCGTTATTGAATGGAGTTTGGCTGGCTGTCTAATTTTGGTTAGATACTTTTATTATTATTATTATACATTTCTGGTAATGAAACCAAGGATGCCTCAAAAGCACACTTAAGCACTGTAGCTCGGAAGCCTGAGGAAACCTGTAAACAAGGGCGCTTGCTATGTGAACCAGAAACACCGGGGTAAACCCGTACTCTTCCACGATAAGTGTTCTGGGTTCTTTTACGTGCATTACTTAATCTAGTACACGGGACCTACGGCTTAACGTCCCATCCGAAGGACGAAGCAATTATGGTTAAGTACCTTGCTCAAGGACACAAGTGTCACGACCGGGGCTCGAACCCACACCCTGCTGCTGGCAACACCAGAACTTGAGTTCGGTGCGCTAGACCGCTCGGCCACGATACACCTTAAGGAGGACAGTACAGTAATTGTTCACAAATCTTTTAATAACATTGCTCCAATTTATATTTCTGAACTGCTTAAAGTCTATACTCCATCACGCAATTTGCGCTCCAGCAACACGTCACTCCTAAAGGAACCAACTTCAAAACGGACCTGGGGTGATAGGTATTTTTCTGTTGCGGCTCCAAGACGCTGGAATCATCTTTCAACTAAATTCAAATCTTGTCATAGTATAACTAGATTTAAGTAGCTGCTTAAAACTCATCTTATATCACAATTCTTCAAAGATTATGTATATTTGTAATTGCATTGGAGGTACATGTATCTCAGTACATAATTTTTGTTTATGCTATCATTGTATATTGATCCGCCCAGCAGGGTGGATATGTGCGCGCTACTTTATTATTATTAGGTGTTCGGGTATGTGCCCGAAACACCTCTTCTTCTTCTTCTTCTTCTTCTTCTTCTTCTTCTTCTTCTTCTTCTTCTTCTTCTTCTTCTTCTTCTTCTTCTTCTTCTTCTTCTTCTTCTTCTTCTTCTTCTTCTTCTTCTTCTTCTTCTTCTTCTTCTTCTTCTTCTTCTTCTTCTTCTTCTTCTTCTTCTTCTTCTTCTTCTTCTTCTTCTTCTTCTTCTTCTTCTTCTTCTTCTTCTTCTTCTTCTTCTTCTTCTTCTTCTTCTTCTTCTTCTTCTTCTTCTTCTTCTTCTTCTTCTTCTTCTTCTTCTTCTTCTTCTTCTTCTTCTTCTTCTTCTTCTTCTTCTTCTTCTTCTTCTTCTTCTTCTTCTTCTTCTTCTTCTTCTTCTTCTTCTTCTTCTTCTTCTTCTTCTTCTTCTTCTTCTTCTTCTCGCCGTGACTGTCCGCAAAAAAACACATACTTGCAAACTTCACATGAACTTGAAACTTGGCATGTACTTAGAACTTAACAAGCAGATGAAACACGAGTTGTGAGTGACCCCAATTTGACCTTACTTCCTGTCCAAACCGGAAGTCAAAATTTAATATTAAAAAAAATCACATCTCAACAACCACACGAGGTAAATTCAAAATTTTTGTACCATTGTACAGATCGTGAATTGTCAAAAAATATTTACAAAAAGGTGACCCCAATTTGACCTTACTTCCTGTCCAAACCGGAAGTCAAAGTTTAATATTTAACAAAATCATATCTCAACAACCACAAGAGGTAAATTCACATTTTTGAACCATTGTATAAATTGCTAATTTTCAAAAAATATTTACAAAAAGGTGACCCCAATTTGACCTTACTTCCTGTCCAAACCGGAAGTCAAAGTTTAATATTTAAAAAAATCATATCTCAGCAACCACAAGAGGTAAATTGAAATTCTTTGCACCATTGTATAGATTGTTAATTGTGAAAACATATTTACAAAAAGGTGACCCCAATTTGACCTTACTTCCTGTCCAAACCGGAAGTCAAAGTTTAATATGTAAAAAAAATCATATCTCAACAACCACAAGAGGTAAATTCACAATTCCTGTATCGTTGTACAGATCGTGAATTGTCAAAAAATATTTACAAAAAGGTGTCCCCCAATTTGACCTTACTTCCTGTCCAAACCGGAAGTCAAAGTTTAATATTTAAAAAAATCATATCTCAACAACCACAAGAGGTAAATTCACAATTTTTGCACCATTGTATAGATTGTTACTTGTCAAAAATATTTACACAAAGGTGACCCCAATTTGACCTTTACTTCCTGTCCAAACCGGAAGTCAAAGTTTAATAATAAAAACAATCATCCACCAGAGGTAAATTTACAATCTTTGCACCATTGTACAGATCGTTAATTGTCAAAACAATTTTACACAAAGGTGACTCCAATTTGACCTTTACGTCGTCCCAAACACCTCGTGTTTGACAATACAAGCACCAATCTCTAGGTTTTTTTTAGGTGTTCGGGCATGTGCCCGAAACACCTATTGTTTTTGTACGTTTTTTTTTTTTTTTACTTCTCCCCGACGTCTGTCCGCAAAAAAACACATACTTGCAAACTTCACATGAACTTGAAACTTGACATGTACTTAGAACTTAACAAGTAGATGAAACACGAGTTGTGAGTGACTCCAATTTGACCTTACTTCCTGTCCAAACCGCAAGTCAAAGTTTAATATTTAAAAAATCATATCTCAACAACCACAAGAGGTAAATTCACAATTCTTTCACCATTGTACAGATCGTTAATTGTCAAAAAATATTTACAAAAAGATGACCCCAATTTGACCTTTACTTCCTGTCCAAACCGGAAGTCAAGGTTTAATATTTAAACAAAATTATATCTCAACAACCACAACAGGTAAATTCACAATTTTTATACCATTGTACAGACCGTTAATTGCCAAAAAATATTTACAAAAAGATGACCCCAATTTGACCTTACTTCCTTTCCAAACCGGAAGTCAAAGTTTAATATTAAAACAAATCATTTCTCAACAACCACAAGAGGTAAATTCACATTTTTGCACCATTGTATAGATTGTTCATCATGTCGGGGCCGCCAGAGTAGTGACGACATCACGAGTCTTAACCTCTCGACCACCGAGCTTGCCTGATGTCGATTGGCCGGCTAGAATCCTATATAGCAGAATCATATATATATATATATATATATATATATATATATATATATATATATATATATATATATATATATATATATATATATACTTGTAGTAAAACTAGTGGAACGCTGGTAGTTGTAACTCCGAGTTTCACGCGTTATATATATATATATATATATATATATATATATATATATATATATATATATATATATATATATATATATATATATATATATATATATATATATATATATATATATATATATATATATATATATATATATATATATGATTCTGCTACATAGGATTCTAGCCGGCCAATCGACATTGGGCAAGCTCGGTGGTCGAGAGGTTAAGACGTCTGCACTAGTAAGCAGGAGGTCGTGGGTTCGAATCCCGCCGGAGTCGCCTGTGTAGTTTTTTCACAGACACTCGGAAAGCACTGAGCATGCAGTGCTATACACACGTCGGTGTAGGGCAAAATTAAATCAATTGTTTATCTCTCGACGCAAGAATTTCACCAAAGTGGTTTCAATTGATTGTGGGGGAGGGAAGTGTGTAACCACAAAAGTCAAGTCATGAAACCCAACGGACAGTTAAAATAAATATGTATTTCATTGTTTTATTAGCAATTTACAAGCACCCATACAACTCTTTGATTATTTCAATGTCTAAAAAGTTATGTAGAAAATGGCATCTGATCTTTAGGTTGTAATTCTGTAGTATGGATGCAGCTACAGACATTTTGCCAATCATGTGTACAACCTTGAAAATGTAAAAATCAATGTAGAATTTGTTTTAAAATGTTATAAATTATTTTTTAATTATTTGCAGTATAGGTGAAAACAAAGACAGTTTAGAAGCATGTCACAATAAGGAGATCCTTGATTACAGTATCACTATCATTGTCAATTTATCATATTTTTGTTATAAACTTGACCTGAAAGTGAAGTATATTATAAATAACGATCACTCTCAGTATACAAACATGCAGTCCATCAGTTAAATTTATTTTTGTACAAGGCTTAATACCAAGAGATAAATACCAATGTTGGCTTTATTTAAATCTAACATTGAAAGGTTTTTCCATAAACAAAATGAAAAGGGCAACCAATTATCAGATTTGATCCCGTGGATATAATTACATTTAATTTTGTTTGAATTAGGTATTATTTACTTTTGACAACTCTTCTGCGGGAGGCAGGGGAAGAGGAAAGCACGGATGCAAGCTTTCTTCCAACTTTATCATGTAGTAGTTATAAGCTCGTTTTCTAATGAAAGGCTAATTAGCTGATATCCATACGAGCTTTGAAGACTGCAGACATCAGCTATTTGACATAAGCTGTATTGTTTCTTCTTCACCCAACTACTATACGGCTGTGCTTTGAGTAGACTCTGTGGTACCCGATACATGAACATGGATGAAATGCACAATTATTAGCTAACTTTCTATTATATTCCATGTAGGGAAAAATTAATCACAACATGGAAATGGAAATCTCAGGAGTGTCGAGACTCTTCTCTCACAGGGTAACTTTTCCTTGGTAAAGTTGGAAAAACAAGGAAAGGGGAAATATTTATATACTCTTCCATGCTTCAGTGTCTTCAGTAACCCCAGCTCCCCCAAACAATTTAACCCACACTTCCTGCTCTTTGAATTTGCAGCCAAGTTTAATCCAGTTACTATACATGTAGTCCCCTTCTATCCTCAATCAACTTTGTGACTTTATGCCCATAATAACAGTGAATAGGTTGATCTGGCTACCTACAACCCTGGCAAACTATTTTCATATGAGTGATTTTACATGTTGATTTATCATCTCGCATGGTTTTTGAAAAGCATGTGTTGGGCTAGTGTCAATATTTAAAATAAAAAGCATAGTGTTCCAAGTCACACTTGTTAAATTATTGCTTAAATCTCACAACTTTCCCAAGTTCAACAGCCAATATCTCAAGAACTAAATGACCTATTAGAAAACAAAAACAATTGAATTCCTTACATTAATAGCTTGTAATTCTTGTGAAATGAGTTACCATAAATGCTTTGATGGTCAAATTAGTGGCACACGAAGTAACGATTTTGCAAATTTTAAAAGGTCATATCTCATATCTCATAGCTTCAATTTGATGTTTAACTTGACAAATCTGGGGGGGGGGGGAAATAAAAATAGGGTGTTAAAGCTAGTATATAATGTAATCTTACCTACTCAGTAAGGTGGAGAACATAATAATGGATGATGATACTTCAAATTATTCCAAGATATTTATTTCACGAAAATCAGGCCTCGTGTTGAGATTTGGAGGCAATGTGAATGGGAATTTTGACATGGTTCCTGTGTATGAAATATTCTTTGAAATATATACATATCAAAACTATGATCAATGACGTCATTACTACGTCACTACGGAAAATTAAAACAGGTCGAAAACAATTATTTCTATCTCAAAAATATTATAGATCAGAATTTTGTCAAATTTAGAATATAAACAATCTATGTCAATATGAAGACAACTGGAAAGTTTCATCTTAATCACGTGACCAAAACTTTAACAAAGTAGTTTACGATACAACTTTAAAGGTTTGTAAACAGATTAGGCGATGCTGTTTCCTGTGCCAATAATTCAAACTAAAGAGGGCGCTATGCACATTTAGCGGTTGGACATAATTATTATGTCCAACCGCTAAATGTGCATAGCGCCCTCTTTTAAACTAGCAGATGAAACCATTGTTGTGACATTCATTTAGGCTTTTACAGATTTCTGATATTGTAATCAAATTAATTACTGGCATTACTTATTTTAAATTGTGTAATTGCAATTTTGACAATCTCTGCTATTTGTTTCCTTTCTTCTCGAATCAGACCTCTCTTTCCGGTCGAAACCGGATATGGTATGCCTTCAGTGGACGAAATTACTATTGACATGTGACCTTTTTAAAAATGTGAAGGATGACGTCATCACCTGTCACAGTGCCCTCTTGTGACAGGTTTAGAATAATAATCTCAAAAATCATAGGAAATTTGAATATGACTTCTGCGAATAAAGTGATAGTGACATCTTATTCTCAAAAAATATGTTTGATGACATCATCAAAGTTCAGAGCGCCCCCTAGTGGCATTTTTAAAAAGGGATTATTTTCCAATCTCAGAAATTGAACCAAAGCAAGTACTAACGTTATTTTTTCATGATCGTGAGGAAGTTTCATTGTGTCATATATATAACCTTCAAATCACCTGTTCTGACGTTTACTTCCGGTCCAAACAGGAAGTCCAAAGTCAACACATTCTAATGCAAAATTGATATATTTTTTAATATGAAATTGTAAATAATAAAAGATGATACACCTTTGCAAAATATGATATTGACATCATCGTTGATAATCTGATTGAACCGGAAGTGGACTCGAACACCGTGTGTTTGTTCCAACAAACACTTAAACTCTAGTTTTTTAAATTTTTAAATTTTATTTTTTTTAAATTCTTTTTCTCAGTGGCGACTGTCCGGCAACAAAGGCATCCTTGCTAAGCATATACAGCCTTCAAACTTAACACATAAACAGAACATATCAAGCAGACGAAACCGTTTGCTGTGACGTCATGATTACGTCATCAGGTGTCGAATTAAGCTAAATCAAAATTTTATTTAAAACGTTTCAATTACGTTGCATGAAAGAATCAAAGATCGTGTAGCGCCGCAAGGCGCAATATCAGGCGCTTCACGATCTTTGGTTACAATGGAGCTACATGTACAATCGATATCGACGCTGTTTGCGTGTGTGGTGCCCATGGCTCAGACGTCATTTTTTAGACTCGTAATTGGAGTTTTGACCCAATAGGTCTTGGATTCCGTGAAAGAATGGATAGCCAACACAGTCGTAAAGGGTAGGTATCTTGAAGTTAGTTTTTAAGAGGATTTCCTGTATTTATCTTCGTGTTTTTATACAAGAAAAGCCATTTTTTAAGCTTCGGTTGGCTGGCCATTCGTCGTTGCATTGTGCCTGTTTAACTAACGAGTAACGTTAGTTACGTGAACATACTTTGGACAGTAAACAACTCGCCCTTTTCTAACAAAATATGAACAGATGTCACCAAAATGTATTTAGAATATAAATAAGGATAGGAAAATTCAGTTGTTAAGGTTATGGCAATTTTTCAGTAGAAACTTTATGCCATATTTGGTAATTTTTGTTTTCTCGAAAAATCTTCAGTTTGTGCACAAATTAAATAAGTAGCCTAGTGTAGTAGTGATTGTTTACTGCACTTTTCCTTAATTTGTTACCCTTCTCAGATACAAATCAACTTACATAGACAATTATTTCACAGGAAAAATGCACAGTATTCATGACACAATACATGTACTTGTAGGTCCTGCTCCCTGAGGCCTCTCTCAGACATCTCTCACAATCACATGAAACTATATGAGTATATGAGACTCGGCAATTTCCTTAAATACCTTTCTCTTTTGATGTGAGTTTCGTGCGAGAACATTTCTTTAATTTATTACACATTGTCAAGAATAATTGTGTGCAATTTTGAAAAGAAACCAATGCCCTTTTCAATTTCAATGGTCCAGCTACTCCAAAAGTATACACTATTTTCCCCATTCACATAAATTAGAACTTATCTGAATTTTCAAATACTTTATTCTTGGTCCATGTACTTATAAAACCTTCCTATTATTTTTTACAGCATGTTCACTGTGACATATTATTTTCACATAAATTAGAACTTCTCTGAAATTTCTCTGCAATGATAGACCAAAGAATTAAAAAAAAAAAAATTAAAAAACAAAAACAAATGTGTTGGTTCATCACCAGTGGCAGTACATGCCATCACCAAGAACTTGGGGGGAGGGGGCAGACATTTTATTCCAAAATTACCGATTCCAATGACAACCCCTGAATGTCACCCATTCTGAACTGTCACTAAGTCGTACATACAGAGCGTACATTTATTATAAATGCAGATTGATTCTGTTTTCTTGTCAACAAAGGATCATGGTTGGGTTCATTTACACTGAAGTCATTTCACTTGTTACATGTGTAAGACCATGAGTAGTATGTTAGATGGGGGTTCTAGGACAACTACCTAAAAATGGGCGTGGTTAGGGTAAAAAGAGTGGGTGGGGTGAGTGGGTGTGGTTGAAGACGTCATGCGCGTTGGATCATGACGTTATGATATGTTTGCGCTTGCGCGGGGTGGTGTATATGTATGGTAAGGGTTGTAGAAAAAAGTCTTTTTAAATTTTTTAAAAAAGATATTGAAAATCAGACTTAAAAAACTGAAAAACCAAAATAAGATTATGTGGTTTAATAGTAAAGATGACGACTAAAAATTTATTGAAAACAATTATTCCATGCGAATGGCTTTTAATAGGTAAAACAGTCAAGTGTTGTGTACCAAGTGTGAGAGGTGACGTATTTTGCGCACAACATCAGTGGCGCGTAAGACACGGACGAAGTATACCAGTTCCATGTCGAAAATGTAAGATTGGCACAAAATCAAAAGCTAATTTATGTACGAAGTGCGGTAATGTATTAGAATTAAGATTTTTAAAGCGCGTTGAAGGGAAAGCTAGACGAGATTATAATTTAGTGATGAACGAGTTGGTTGAAAAGACTCTACGTTTATAACGACTATAAATTTAAATTATACGGGGGAGGTCTATCAGTTGTTGTTGTTCGCTCCGCTACTCGCAAAGCGAGTTTTTGATTATAATACGATTTATTTACACTAAAGTTTATTTTAAACTTAAAAGTTTTTCTATAAGAATTTTTCTTCTTTATCTACATCGGAGGTTTTGACCTCTGTTTTAGCCGGTAAAGCCGTAGCTTTGCTAAAGTTGGTACGAATATTTTCTCTCATCGCAAAGTACTTTTTTTGCTCTTTGGTGATTAAATTAAATTCTTCTTGACTTATAACACCGTCTTCAATCGCTTTTGAAACGTGACTGTTGATGGTGTTGAGTTTACTTTCAGCTAAAACTCTAATCTCGTTGTGTTTTTTAGCTTTTTTAGATAATTTATATTTGACGTATCTGATGGTAAACGCCGCTCCGCCCAACCCTAAAGCTAAACCTTCTAAAACATATCCTACGGGTGATGCTACAACGGTGGCGATACTAGCGATTCCGATGGCTCCTGCTCCCATACAGCCCAATTCAACAAAAGTTTCTACGATACTACAAGCGTTGATGATTTTATTATATTTTTTATACGTTTTCTCACGCTCGTTTCTTTCAACTCGTAATTCTTTTTTAATATCGTCGATTTTTTGCAGACGAAATGATTTAGCATCATCCGTCATAGGTCGTAAATTTGGATAAAGTACATTCGTTGATTCTATAGGTACGCTCATTGTTTTCTATTAATAGTAAAAGACTAATTTTTTTAATTTAATGGAATACTATTAATTTTCATATCGTAACAGATTCCAGTAACTAGAGAACCGAAATTTTTTAGTTGCATATAGAATCTGATATCATCTCTATCACGTATAATGAAGTATAATACACATTCTAAATACTGAGGTTCATTTGAAAAAGAAAATTTTTCTTTTTCAGGAAAATGTACATGTATTGCATCATCACCAGTATTTTCACTTTTCACTATAGAATAAGAATTATTTTCGCCCCTATTCGTTTTAGCATATAATGAATAAAAGGTAACACCATTTATTAAAAACTCTATTTTATTTTCACCACTATTCCAATAAACATCTATGTTTATTTCGCGATTTCTAAAAAACATTATATCTTGTAAGAGTTCACTTGGATTAAGGTGTCCAGTTTTTATATATTGAATATAATTTTTTGGTGCGGTATTGTTAACGACATTACTTTTTCGAGTAGGCCCGTAAATGCTCGCCATATTTATAGTATAAAAATAAATTTAATTTAACGGTAAACTTTTAATTTTTATATTGAAACAGATTTTAGAATTTAGCGCGCCGAAAAAGGTTGCCTTTTCGCATTTTAAAACACATTTCGTATTTTAAATGCGACATTTCATCATCGATAAAATAAAATCTATTATTTAGCGTTGGAGAAGGAATATAATAAACGTCAGCCGCATAATCACGCGTTGCTGAATATGAAGTAAAATTATTCATTTTTTTTTAATTGTACAAAAATAGAGCAGTACGTTGGCGCGTCGTTAAACATGAAAAAGGGTAGTTTAAACGAAGCGTGCCATCCGAGTATGGCGTTAAATTTTTCGACTAGAGGTAACGTTTGTAAAATTTCATCTCTATTGATGTATCCGTGGTGTTCATAAATTTCACTAGGTACGCTCGCTGTTGCTCGTACAATTTCGTCTCTATCTTTAGCAGCTACGCCGCTCGTTCGACTAGGCCCGTAAATACTCGCCATATTTATATAATTTCTAGATTTAAAATAACGGGGAAACCGTGATTATTTATGTCTCTACCCTTTGAATCTTTAATTTGAAAGCTCAATGCGTTAAAAGTACCGACTTTTAATTTTTTCAACAATGGATTTTTATATTCCATCCACATACTTTCTCCGAATGATTTACCTTGCAAGGGAAAAGCGTTTAAAATGGTACAAGGTTTACCGTTGAAATAATTTTCAGTCGTAGAAATTTGATCGCAATGAATGTATAGAATTTTTAAAAGTTGTACATCAATTTTTTTTTTACTATATTCTCCCACAGTTAGAAATTCGTTGTGAAGCCCGAGTAAATTAGCTAACCCGGATAACAATTTGACGGATTTGTTATTTTGAGTCAAATTTAGCGAAAAAATACCCGTTGTTTTATCAATAATGAAAATGATCCAAGGCGCGTCTTTTACTATAATATCGATAATTTCGTTAATGTTGTAAAGCCCCGGTTCGACAAACTTTACGACATCTTCTCGCTCACCCGCCGTACGATAAATTATTCTTTCTTTTTTACGCACGTTGTAATATCCCACCCAAATGTTTACGCTATGTAATAATATCGCGAGATTACCCTCACGATTATCGACGACGTCGTTTAATTGAATCATGGAGGCTTCCTCCATGATTGAATCGACCCGCCATTTTTTTCAATTTCGATTTCAAAGGTATGATACATTTTATTATTAAAAATTTATAATTTTAATATAATAAAATGACGTTTCCATTAGCGTTTAAGAGTAATTTTTCATTTCCATATAAGCAATCTGGAAATTTTAACGCGCCTCAGAATTTTAACGCTAGCGATTTGACGAGTCTAAAAATTTACGTCAACGAAAACGAGTCATTTAGCGTAGCATTCGTTAATCCATTTCAAAAATATACGTTACCTCACGTCGAAAGCAACGACGTTGTAAATGATTGGCATTCTAACCCGCTAAAATTTTATCAAAATCAAATAAATTTTGTAACGTACTGCGCTACAACGAGATGCGGCGTGGGTTACGATCATTTAAATCATTCAAACTTGATGATTCGTATTTTTTTTTATAGATTTCACGTATATTATCAAATTAGACGAATGCTCAAAGAAATGAGTTGTCCTACATCTTTTTCAAATTTTTATGACGCGTTTGACAATAATATAGACGTAAGCGCGTACAATAGACTTTGTAATGAATTTCACCTCGCAATATCGGATAATTGGAAACAACGAGTAGATAAAAACTCTAACGGATTGGGAACGGCTTATTATCGGAACATTTACGGCTACATTCCAGTGCCGGGGAAAAACTATGACAATTCAAATTTACGTCATCAAAACAAGAAAAGGATGGATTTTGATAAAGAAAATGTTAATCTTCAGAAACCGAATAGCGATAATGATATTGGGGGTTCGTACGTTGTTGAATACATTTCTCAATCTGAACGCGTTGAAACAGCGTG
The DNA here is from genome assembly GCA_029582265.1 of Zoroaster sp. YZ-2022. Classification (NCBI taxonomy): domain Eukaryota; kingdom Metazoa; phylum Echinodermata; class Asteroidea; order Forcipulatida; family Zoroasteridae; genus Zoroaster; species Zoroaster sp. YZ-2022. Next base: position 8,221,643 of record CM055829.1, read on the forward strand.
GACTAAATTTATATTGTCTTTAGGATTAGCTAAAGGTTTTACGGATGTCGGTACAGAACGCATAAACGACTCTATAAGAACCTACGTTTACGCGTTATTGGGAGCTCAAGTAAGAGTTAAAAGTGGATTTCTTGCGTCCGGCACCGGTTTAGACGCACAGCGTGAATTTATAAATATAGTGGATGTCGAGATTGATTCTCCGGTTGATTTACAATCTTCTATTCAACGATATCAAGATAATTTACAATACGCTCGTTCCCAATTAAACTTTGCTATCGGAGAAAATTTATACATGATGCCGAGCAATATAAATTTACGAATAGGCACGTATGCGGGATACAACAATAATATTTTGGTCGCAACGAGTGATTTATCTCTAGGTTCAAATTTAGATACAAATTCAGAACCCGTTCCTCCTCCTATTTTACCTTTACAATCGACGTCGTCGTTAACCGCAAAGCACGCTAGCGAAGATGTGGAAGAATCTCCCTCTACAATAACTCAAGACTCTTTGGAAGCTACAATAAAAGAAGACCCTTTGAAAGAATCGCGCGACAGCCACCAAGAAGAAAAAAATGCTTTAATTATTGGTTTTGCCGTTTTAGCCGGACTAGGCGTCATAATTTACGAATTGCTATTCTAGCGTTAGCCGCTAAGGCTAGAGTTTTTTCTGCACGTAAGTTAAAATTAAAACTCCAACCCCCGTCAAAGCTAGCCACAAATGTTCCGCCGTCCACGTGACCACGTTGGAAGCTGTTTTAAATAACCAACTTACTATCGATCCGATAACAGCCGGTAAAGCGGCTAAAGCTTTTGCTCCTAGTTTATAGCTAATACACTCGCTAGATTTTTAAATGTTTTTTGTATCCACTCTTTTACACCGCCGCCGCTAGGCGTAGGTTGTGGTGTGGGTGTAGGTTTGGGTGCGGGCGTTGGTTCTGGCGGCGCAGGTTTTGGCGGCGCGGATGTAGGTTTGGGTGATGGTGTTGGTAAAACTAAACTTACAGAATTGACGATCGATTCGATGATGGCGCCGCCAATCATACCAATCGCTATTAATATACTACCGATTGTGATTTTGCGTTTTGTAAATAAGCCTTTAATTCTTTCAACCAACGTGCGTTTTCTTCCATTTATCACAACCAACGCGTCTTTATTTTCATCGAAAAGGTCTTCAATTTCGCTACTTAAAAGTCTTTTAGCATCTTTAATTGCTTCGGCTTTGTCTCGTAGTTTTCGTCTTTCTTTACGAAGTGCATTCATCGCATCTTCATCTCCTATCTCATTTCCGTTGATTCTTTGTTCGACATTAGCTAATTGTTTTTGGTTCTCTTCATATCTATGTTGTAATTCTAATCCCGCACCTCGTTTTGTTGACATAAGTTCACCGAGACCCACCAAGGTTCTTAGATCATAACTATCGTTTAGATCTGAGTTTTTTGAAAGAACTCTAATTGTATTTCTGTTAGCTTCTATCGTTTCGTTTAGTATGTCAGATTGATCCGGTCTTGATGGTAACTGATGAGTTCCTTCTTTGCGATGAGGTGTTTTATCAATAATAACGTTTGGCTCTAATGGTACGGGTTGTCTTTGCGCCTCCTCCACCGTATCAAAATTATCATTTAATGCTTTTTGTTCTCGCGGCGCTAATGGTTTTCTATTATAATTGATTAAACCTAAATCTTTTTTTTACAAAATCAATGCCATATTTTTGCGCGATAGTATTTAGTATTAAAAATTTGCTTTTATTTTTTTGATTACTCAACGTAAATTTTTAAAAACCTTTTTTAAAGACTAATAATTTTTTTTTATCTAATTCAAATTTATTGTATTCTTTTATGAATGGTTGGAATCCGGATTGTTTGTAAAAATCGTCAACGTATATTTTAGTTAATTCTTTTTTTTGCTTCGAAGTACTATGTTTTCTAATTCGTTTTCTCTTTCTCTTTCTATTTCTCTTTCTCTTTCTATTTCTATTTGGTTGTCTAGGTTTCTTTCTATTTCATTATTGAAACAAGTTGTTGATTTTTCTTCAACGTCATTTTCATCATCACCACGATCGGCGCCTAAATCTTCCATCAGTATATCGCCTCCTGTTGCCATTTATAATTACTTTTTATCTTTTTTCAATAATTTATAACTTACGTAGCCCACTATACTCATCCCTATTACGATAAATACTATTTCTCGCGTTTTTTGATCTTCGCTAGGAACGTAAAAATCTTCAAGTTGTGGTTCGTTGTATAAATCTCTCGGTAAATTTATTCGCTCACCCGTCGTGAATATTCATTCATCGCTTCGTCAATGTTGTTGAACGTTCTTACGGCGCTCGATTCTTTTTGTATTTTTTCGTTTAAATAATCTAGATATTTTAAACGCTTTTTACTAAATTCGTCTCTGGCTTTCGAAAGTTGTTCTATCGCTAAATCGTGTCTTTTTTGTTCTTCATGACCACCTCCAGAAAATAAAAAATTTGATCCGGTAAAAGCTAACGCGTTAACGACCGCGCCTCCAATCATCATCGCTACACTCACCATTTTACTTTTTATTAATTTTTTTTTAAATTTATTTTATATTTACAAACTATAAAATATGACGAGTAATACGTACGGAGATGTACTCGATCCATACAGAAGAACGAGAGAACCGAGAGGTATAAAAGGATTGCGTCAAAAAGTCGTCATTACAAACAATCCGAGTACCATTACCGAAAATCAATTGTTGACGGTTCGTTTTCCAAATTTAGGAATAAACGACGTCATCGTTCCGAATACGGTTCGATTAGCTTTCAACATACAACTTGTTTCCGCGGATGATGATACGAGAACGATGGTACAAAACATAGGTAGAGCCATCGTAAAACATATAATCATTAAAATGGAAGGAAATTAAATATTTTTATTAGACGATGCGGATGTGTTCAATTGTTATAAAGACGAATGGCTAACCAAAGATCAACGCGAAAATCTAGCGTATCAAGGAATCGAAACTGCTAACGCGACTAAATTAAGAATAAACGCTAGCGACGCGGTTCCCGCGGGTGGTGGAGGAAAAGATAAAGCTATCGCGGATACGTTGAAAAATAGATATTACATTCCGCTCGATTTTGAATTGTTGACCGATCATCAGCCCTACTACCAATCGGGGATCGGAGATCGATTGACTTATGAACTCGTGTTTAATAAATTTTCAAACGTGATTAAAAGCACCGACGATAATGCAAAATATATCATAAGCGGGATTTCTTTAGAATACCAAGTCGTTCATATGCCGGAACTTGCTCGAACGATTAAAAATCAATATAGCAACCGTTTGTCGATATTGTTTGATCGCGTACTAAGACAGAGCGTGATGTCGTTAAACAAACGCGATACGACGTGGAATATAAATTTAAATACCCCCGCAAAAAGTATGAAAGGAATATTGTTTTTATTCAAAGAACCCGACGTGAAAGAAAGCAACAAATTTTATAATCCAAAAATCGATAAAGTTTCAATTACGATCGAAGGCGTTCCCAATCAGCTCTACGCGCACGGAATGAAAAGGTATCAACATTGGGAAGAGATTCAAAAATATTTCGGCGATTCGAGCAAACAACACGCTATTCAAGTCGTTAAAGCTCTAAATTTATCCAACGTTAAACAAGCCGATTATTTACTCAATCGATACGGTTTATTTTTAGATATGAGAACGAGCGACGACAATAAAATACACGGAAGCGGAAGACGAGTACAAAACTTATCCGAAGGAATTACCATTCAAATAGATAAAGAAGCGGAAACCGCGGATGAATTATACATGTATACTTTTATTATTATGGATGCGCAACTCGTTATAAGAAATGGGCATTTTGAATCTGTCGATTATTAATATTATAGCGACTAATATTAAAAGAAAATGTTGCTCGTAGATCCACACGCTGGGCTCATTTGCGGTCAAACCGGATGCGGAAAAACTGATTTTGTTTTAAATTTATTAGAAAACGAATATTTTAATCATTTCGAAATGATCGTTATATTTTGTCCCACCATCGGTATCAACGACGCGTATCAAAATAGAAAATGGATTTGGGAAGACGAGCGAGTGCTCGTTGACGATTTAAAAAATTATACGTTAAACAAAGCGATAAAAATGTATAGCGACGTATTAGAAGAATATGAAACGTTGTTTATCATCGACGATTGTAGCGCGAGTAAAGATTTACGATATAAAAAATTTGGTCGAGATGAGACGAATGCATTGGTATACTTGGCTTTTAGCGGTCGACACGCGCATCATAGCTGTTGGATTATTTCACAAAAATATAATAGCGTATTGAAAGATTTTAGAGAGCAACTCAAATGGGTGTGTTTATTTTATTGTAAAGATAGAGATTCGTTCGAGAATTGTCTTCGAGAAAATGATGTCATACCGACGGCCGAGTTGAGAGAGCGGGTGCGTGAGAAATTAAAACGAGTCAAACATTGCAAATTGATTTAAAAAACGGATCAACCTACCGATTATGCGATTCTAGACTAAATGACTTGCCATTACTCGTAGGTTACTCGTAGGTTACTTATAGGTTACTCGTAGGTTACTCGTAGGTTACTCGTATGTTACTCGTATGTTACTCGTAGGTTACTCGTAGGTTACTTGGAAATTACTTGTAAAAATTATAAAATACTTTTATAAATGGAACAAAAGTCATTCATGTTACCCCCATCATCGGATGATGAAAGTGACAACCTGCTGCTGCTGCTAAAATAAAAGCAACGAGACAAACAACTCTTGTCCATTACTGATTGGTTTTCTAGCATTAATTATTGGTTACTCGATGTTTTTTTAAATTTTACTAATTATTCTATAAATACTTATAATAAATGGAAGACCTTCATAATCTATTATCTGAAAATCCATCCATGTTAAGCCCACCATCCGCGAATAGTAATACGAACGACAACGTGGGCTCCACCGAGCAAGCGCTGCTAAACCAAAAACTACGAGATAAACGGCTCTTATCCGTTGTAGCGGGAGGAGATTCAAAAAAAAATTTGGTAAAGAGTATTCCGTCAACGACATTGAAGCTTTGTCTACGGAAGAGCGAGATGTATTACACACGCAATACGAAACTAAATTAGGTCGTGATATAACGCAGTCTTTAGGTAGCGCCATTCTAACGCTATATGCTAAATTATTAGGATTTAGTTTAAATTGCATTGATTTATACGGTCATCATTTTGAAATTGATGACGAAGGTAAATTAATTACAGATTTAGAAAAAGATCCATTCATTTCTAGCATGCTTTCTACCGTAGCGTGTGAAATATACTACAAGTACGGAATGTTGATAGCACCGCTCTCAGCAATGTTAATTACGGCAAAATATTTAAAACGAAAAGAAGAATCTTGTATAGATAATAAAAGCGATGGAGACGAACGAGTTGGAGAATGCGCAACCAGAGCAGACGCAAGCTGTGAAAACGCCGTCGACGGTAACGAAACAAATCAATAAAAAAGAAAGAAAAAAAAAACAGAGTCGCGGCTGGAAAAAGACTCGCCGAACTTAATAAAAAGAAAAAACAAGAACTAAAAAAAGGTGCGTTAAAAACTCATTATGCAACGCCGCAAGCGTCAACGAGTGATATTCAAAAAGCAACGAGACAAACTACTACTACTATATCGCTATTGCATTAGCCGTTGGACCCAAAAACCTACACCCACCCCACCATCAGCGAGAGAACTCGCTGTTTTTGAAATGGAATAGCTGTACCGCTAGAGGTAAGTTTTTTTAATTTTTTTATTATATATTTACAAGTATAAAATATGGATAAAACAATAATCGTTGATTCAGCTTATCACAGTGCCGTTGTAGGGCTTTTTACCGTTTTATACAGCATGCTCGGTAAAAAAGTATTAAACATAAATACACCCAATTTAGGAAAATTGGATATAAAAGACGGGCTAAAACTAACCGCGACGGTTGTAGTGGCTTCAATGACGCAAATGTGGTTAGTCAATCAAGGAATTTTACCAAACTCGGTTATGCCTAAAAATCCTCCCGAATAAAAAATATATTGTACAATATTAAAATGGATAAACGAATAAAACAAAAGATACGAGACGTCTATTATAGTCCGAAAGGATATTACAAAGGTCTCGACGCAATTAATAAATTAGCTAAAGAAACAAAGGTGAATAAAAAATTAGTTTCGCGGTGGATAAAAAAGCAAGCGCTGTGGCAAATTTATTTACCCTATCCTAAATACATTCCTAGACCGACCAGTTCAAATAGTACGTTACAAAAACCAAATGAGGTTCATCAAGCGGATTTATTGTTTCTTCCGCACGATAGTATAGGTAAAAAGACGTACAAGTACGCGTTAACCGTTGCGGATGAAGCCAGCAGATATAAAGAAGCTGAACCGTTAACCGAAAAAACCGCCGCTCAAGTCGGTAACGCGTTTGAAAAAATTTATAAACGTTCGCCGCTCACTTGGCCAAAAATTTTAAAAGTCGATCCTGGAAAAGAATTTATGTCAACCGTCAACGTATTAATGAGTAAACAAAATGTAAAAATAGTAAGAAGCGAAGCCGGTAATCATAGAGCTCAGGGTATAGTAGAGCGATTCAATAGAACTTTGGGTGAAAGAACATTTTCTCATCAATACGCTAAAGAAATAGCGACGAGTACGAGAAATAGAGAATGGGTTAAAAGATTACCGCTAGTCGTAAAAGCATTAAATAACTCAACGACGCGACTCATCAATTTAAAACCTAAAGACGCGATTAAATTGAGCGTTGTCGAGCAAAATCCAGCCTCACCAGCTTACAAGAAAGAAAAAAGAATCCCATTAAACTCGTTAGTTCGATATTTATACGCACCCGGTGAAGTTGAAAAAGATACGAGACGTCGCGCGACCGATCCTATATGGAGTATACAAATTTATAGATTAGCTAAAACGATGAAAGCTGCGAATCAACCCATCTTGTATTATTTAGCGTTTGCGCCGGGCGTAGAAGCAAGCCCCGCTCGTAGTTTTGTAAAATAAGAATTACAAATTATTCCTCGAGATACAGAAAATCCACCGATTAAACGATTATAGTTCAGTTAATTCTGAAATTTTAGCTTTAGCGGCTACGCTATAGTGACCGTAAGCGAGAGTATGTATTCCGTCCTCTAAAATATATCTCTTTGTGTCTAAAGGAGATAGTGATATTTTATTTACTTGAGTTGTATATAATCTATGTTTTTCATTTCTAATAAAATTCATCTTGTGATGTAATGTTTTAGCATCGTCTAAAACATGTTTATATCGCTCGTGTTTAATTTCCTGTTCTAAAACTTGTTTTTTAACGCCCTTGGCTTTTCTTAGTTCTTTTTCATTCGATAAAAGTATAGAATACATTTTCGGTCTTAAACCAACAATTTCAGAGATTAGAGTTCCCGCAGTCTCGTCTTTCATTTTACCAATTACTTTTTTATTTTCTTCAGAATATAAAAAATGGTCTTTATAATTACTAAAATCGTATAAATGCTTGTCTTTTTCCATATCTTTATAAACGTCTTCTGTTTGAATCTCTAGTAACAAGCTATCTGTATCCGTGTAAAGTAAATTACACATCTTGCCGTATTTCTTTTTTAAATGATTGTAATAAAAATCGTACATTAAATGTTTAGATAAATCCAGTATGCTCATTCCTACGTAGACTGGGCGGTTGAGTACGAGTTTTGTTTTATGCATGTGAATCGCCGCTAAATCATTATCAAAAATCCTAACCTCGGCAAAATTTGGTTTTGCGATGAGTGTACGAATTTGATTTTCTGATTTTTCATCGTTTAATCGCTTCAAATTTACATTGACGCGATTTCGTACATTTTCCATCGTTTTTCCAAAAACTGATTTATTCATGAGTTTGTACAAATCTTTTTCAAAATCTGACGTTGCATTTTTTCTGAGCCGAGTGTTTAAATCAATGTATGATTTCATCCAAGGCGATTCATCAAATTCTAAAACGCGATGTATTTTAGTCAGTTTCATGCCGAGTTGTAAATATAATTGTAAATTACGATAATGAATAACGTAATTTGTTTTATCGTATAAATTTGGAACTAATTTTGTAACGTTTGGAGCTGGTTTGTCTTTTATCAACTCGAGTTGGTATTCACTCATCCATTCTTTCGGCACCTTCAACAACTCTGGCGTGAGTGGATATGCGTTGTGAGAATCGTGTAATTCTTTAGGGTATTCTAAATCAACTTCTAAAATGCATCCTTTTTTATGTTTTAATCCTTTGTCTAAGAGTCTGTCAATTTGTTTTTTAGTCAACCATTTAAAATTATTAGTTGGCAAAGGTTGACTCATCGCATAACCGTACAAATTATTCGCGTCTAAATACATAATGTAACTCGTTGGTTTTGTTTTATCGTAATCGGGTAAATGTACATTATTTGCTCTGGCGTATCGTTTACTTACCATACACGTTCCTCCTCTAGTACCTTTTTCTATAAATAAATGCATGTCGATATCCGTAAACAATTCTAAAACAACTTTCGAATGTTTTAACAAAGCGTCCCAACTCAATCCTGGACTCGTGTAATAATTAGCCGGATCCAAACCATACTCTCGTATACAAGTAGTGCGAAAATTTTCAGACACGTCCGCCAATAAGCAAGTATCCGTACGCACGTACAAATCGTGATAATCACCTATAGTTTTACAATCAAACTTGTTATAAACGTTCGTTGCGTGCTCGTATTGTTCTTTAGTAATGTGTTGGTCGTTTAAACTACTATAAAATGCTTCTTGTAAAGGAAGCTGCGATTCTTCAAACTTTTCAAAACTATCCATGTACTCGTAACAATAAATACCCTTTTGTTTTAAAAGATTAAATTTTTCTAAATCGGATTCAAACTTTTTAGTAATTGGAAAAAAATCGTTCGATTTTACGAGTTTATCTAACGAAGCTAGTAAAAATTGAGCGCTGTCGATAAATCGCAGTTGCCCGATTGAAAAAGAAATATACTTTTCTATATTGTTTGGAATACACGTTAGATTTCCTCGCGATTGACTCGCGGCTTGCATAATGAGATGAGAGTCGTATCCTCGCAAATTATGAAATACAACCGGAATAAAAGTTTTGTCTGGTTGTAAACTCAGTTTTAAATTACAACAATTGTGTGCCGCGCCTCGATACTTTCCGGTGATGTGACAATGATCGCGTACTTTTCTAAACTTGTCATCGTCTCCAAAAAATCCCTTTTCACATATCCAGCACTTTTTAGCAGAGTTGAAATCTTGTACATTTTCTTCAGTCATGTACATTTTTTTAAGGATTTTTAAATATCTCGTTGATATTTTCTTCTTCTTTTTGTAATTCATTTAAAAAATGCTCCGCTGCATCTTCTCCTCGGTATACAACTGGAGAGCGAGTTTGACCGTCGCACCGAATGATGACGTATGAATAACCGCAAACGATGTGTTCTTGCAGTTTTTTAGTATTTGTCGTATTCACATCGTAAACATTTTTAATAATACTTTCAAAGTCGGCGTGTATAACGAAAGGAACTTTCATCTTTTTATGAAAATTTATAAATTTTAGCGTATCGTTTTTACCCTTTTCCGGCATAACGACCGTCGTCGGTCTGTCATTAATTCCCTTACACATTTTTACGTGGTTTTCAAGATACGCTTCTGTCGAATAACCCTGTAAACATCTCAAGCAAAAATGTTTACGATCTTTGTGGTTTGTTTGGTCATAAAGTAATTTATTCACATCTTTAATCCAAACGTAGTGAGATTTAGCTTCTTTATGAATTAATAATAAATTAATACGATCTATATTCACGGGTTGATCGCTGAGTTTGTAAACTAGTATCGTTTTTGATTCGTAACCAAAAACGTTTATCGCCAAGTTATTTTGTTTCTCTACTTTTTTTATTTGATCGATACGAGTCGGAGCGTCGATATTATTAAAATTTAAACCATCTTCCGTCGGATAATTAGACGTTCTTTCCGGATGAATTTTCACGGGTAAAAGAGCGCTACGCAGCGCCCATCGTAAACAATTGTCGTCTTTGTTTTTTACGTTGATGCACCCTTTTTTGTTTTTTATGTAGTCGCATAGCTCGATATAAGAACCACCTCTCAAAGGTTGATATCTCACGATAGTAATACTCATATCTACAATACGATCAATCTCCCATCCGGAACCCCTTTGCGTCCATTTTTCTAAAGACTGTTGAATTTGTGAAAATACGGTATTAAATACATTTTCGATACTATCCAAATTCAATAAAACAATTTGTCTATTATTATGAAAATTTGGTTCGGCATAATCGATCGTACCGTCTAGTTTTTCTTTACGTAAATTAATACGTATATATATCATAAACTTGAACGACTTGTATTCTCTCAAGTCTAAAACAAACTTGGCTCTAATCTTTGGTTTTACCGCTTCCCAAAAAATGAGTAAATCTTCTTCTTTGCTGTGATTGAGCGGAACGGTCAATCTTCGTTGACGTAACCATCTTCTACCGTTAATCGGCGGTTCGTCAAAAGCTAACTCTTTTAATGGCGGCGATGTAGTCTTTTTTTAACAACTGCCCTCTTTTCACGATGCCGCGTTGAGGTAGCTCAATATTTCCAGACGCTACACGCTCTCTCAGTTCGGCTAAATTTAATTTATACAATGGCCTTTGTTTATGCCGTTTTATATATTTTTTTACCGCTTCGTAATAAGAACGTTTATCGACTTTACCCTTGGGGTTTTGCGTAAGAATTAATGGTCTGTGTTCTCGCGCAAACTCTTTCAATTCTCGCAATGTCCATTTCGATAAATATCTTCTTCTTTCTTCCATGCTCTCTTTACTATTAATCCACATAATCTTATTTTGTTTTTTCAGTTTTTTAAGTCTGATTTTCAATATCTTTTTTAACAAATTTAAAAAGACTTTTTTCTACAACCCTTACCTATACCTATACACCACCCCGCGCAAGCGCAAACATATCATGACGTCATGATCCAACGCGCATGACGTCTTCAACCACACCCACTCACCCCACCCCCTCTTTTTACCCTAACCACGCCCATTTTTAGGTAGTTGTCCTAGAACCCCATGTACACTCATTTCTAGATTGGTTACAAGTAGGTTAAACAGGTCAACAAAGTGGTTTCAATTGATTGTGGGGGAGGGAAGTGTGTAACCACAAAAGTCAAGTCATGAAACCCAACAGACAGTTAAAATAAATATGTATTTCACTGTTTTATTAGCAATTTACAAGCACCCATACAACTCTTTGATTATTTCAATGTCTAACAATTTATGTACAAAATGGCATCTGATCTTTAGGTTGTAATTCTGTAGTATGGATGCAGCTACAGACATTTTGCCAATCATGTGTACAACCTTGAAAATGTAAAAATCAATGTAGAATTTGTTTTCAAATTTTATAAATTATTTTTGAATTATTTGCAGTATAGGTGAAAACAAAGACAGTTTAACATGTCACAATAAGGAGATGCTTGATTACAGTGTCACTATCATTGTCAATTTATCATTATATTTTTGTTATAAACTTAACCTGAAAGTGAAGTATATTATCAATAAAGATTAAATTTATTGTTGTACAAGACTTAATACCAAGAGATAAATACCAATGTTGGCTTCATTTAAATCTAAAATTGAAATGTTTTTCCATAAACAAAGTGAAAAGGGCAACCAATTATCAGATTTGATCCAGTGGATATAATTACATTTAATTTTGTTTGAATTGGGAATTATTTACTTTTTGACAACTCTTCTGCTGGGGGCAGTGGAAGATGGAAAGCACGGATGCAAGCTTTCTTCCAACTTTATCATGTAGTAGTTATAAGCTTGTTTTCTAATGAAAGGCTAATTAGCTGAAGGAAATGAAAGGGGAAATATTTATATGGTCTTCCATGCTTCAGTGTCTTCAGTAATCCCCAACTCACCCAAACAATTTAACCCACATGTACACTTCCTGCTCTTTGAATTTGCAGCCAAGTTTAATCCAGTTACTATACATGTAGTCCCCTTCTACCCTAAATCAACTTTGTGACTTTATGCCCATAATAACGCTGAATAGGTTGATCTGGCTACCTAAAACCCTGGCAAGCTATTTTCATATGAGTGATTTTTAATGTTGATTTATCATCTAGCATGGTTTTTGAAAAGCATGTGTTGGGCTAGTGTCAATATTTAAAATAAAAAACATTGTGTTCCAAGTCACACTTGTTAATTTCTAATTTATTGCTTAAATCTCACATCTTTCCAAGTTCAACAGCCAATATCTCAAGAACTAAATGACCTATTAGAAAACAAAAAAAAACACAATTGAATTCCTTACATTAATAGCTTGTAATTCTTGTGAAATGAGTTACCATAAATGCTTGCCAATAGTCCAATTAGTGGCACACGAAGTAACGATTTTTACAAATTTTAAAAGGTCATATCTCATAGCTTCAATTTGATGTATAAGTTGACAAATTTGTTATTTTTTCATAATCATGAGGAGGTCATATATGACCTTCAAACTACCTAATGTGACCTTTACTTCCTGTCCAAACAGGAAGTTCATATTCAACACATTCTAACACAAAATTGATATGTCTTTTGAATATGAAATTGATATTGTTATTATAAAAGATGATAAACCCTTGCACAATATGATATTGACATCATCGATGATAATTTGATTGAACCGGAAGTTGACTCGAACACTGTGTATTTGTTCTAACAAACACTTAAGCTCTAGTTTTACTTCTTCTTCTTCTTCTCCCCCGCGACTGTCCGGTAACAAACACATACTTGCAAACTTCACATGAACTTGAAACTTGGCATGTACTTAGAACTTAACAAGTAGATGAAACACGAGTTGTGAGTGACCCCAATTTGACCTTACTTCCTGTCCAAGCTGTGAGATATAACCTTTTAAAATCGTTACTTCGTGTGCCACTAATTTGACCAAAGCATTTATGGTAACTCATTTCACAAGAATTACAAGCTATTAATGTAAGGAATTCAATTGTGTTTTTTGTTTTCTAATAGGTCATTTAGTCCCTGAGATATTGGCTGTTGAACTTGGAAAAGTTGTGAGATTTAAGTTGTGAGACTTGGAAGACTATGTTTTTATTTTAAATTTTATGTTTTGTGGTTAGAATATAAAAATAAAAATAAATAAAAGACACGAGTTACCTCAGGAGGTGTGAGTTTTCATAATATATAATCAAAATAACATATAATGTGCTATACTGAATACATTAACTTCTGGTTCAGTCATCCAATATAATTTTAAATTCTTCCAACCGTAAGTTCCGGTTCAATCATGTGAAGTCATACACAAAATTTTTCCTCATAATATGGGTGTCAATTGTGCCAAATTTGGTAAAATTCTAATTTTTTCTGAAGATAGCAAAAATATACATTTACAGAATAGTGATTCAGAATATTTCTTCACTTAAACATTTCTGGTTTCGAAAGAAAGGAGAAATGTGGCATAGTTCAAGGTCTTTAAGATGAGGCAAAGATTGTGAAAATATCTTTTGTGCTTCATGAGATATGATTTTTTGAAATATTAAACTTTGATTTAGTGTAATTCGATATCTGATGCCTTAACTATGACCTCACAACCTAGGATACAACTACATGTTAAGGTCTAACTATGTGTTAAGTTTTAAAGTTCTGTACCAGAATAATGCTGAAAATGTTTAGGCCTTAATCTTTTAAATTAATTTATTTATTAATGATAATGAAACATATTATTTGGTTATTACATAAATTAAAATGAAAGAAAATTCACTGACCATTTAGAAATTTGCTAACTGGCTAACCAAAACCAATATTTAAAAGTAAACACCCAACAATTTTGGAAAAAATTACCAACCATTTTGTTTGTCTAGACTCTTTTTTGCCACATTGTTTATTAAACAATCATTGTGGGAAATTTATTGATGCTTTTCTTTTAAAAATTGTACACATTATTCCATTTGCAAAAGTAAATTTAATTAAGTTGATAAAATAATAAAAAGAAAAGAAATAAAATACATAAGTTAAAATACATACGTCAAATTTAATTGATTTTGTATTTAAATTAACTCAGTGCCTGAAAACCTTTTGTCAAGGGAGCATTGGCAAACTGTTACCCTGAAATTGATTGCCCATAAACTAAAAAAAATAAAATAAAATAATGTATCATCACAGCTTGATCATTACACATTTTTCCCCCGAGGTGAGGTGTGTGCAGGTCTTGTACAATACAATGACAAATTTGATCAAGTGTTATAATATTTAAATGTTTGGTTTAGTTTTTAAAACAATACTTATAGGGAAGAGACAACACAATGTAATTTGAAGGATAACTGTAAAATAGAAACAAACAATACTGAAATGATCTTCTGATTGTTACATGTATATGTATTTATTTGTCATTAACTGTTGAAAATACATTTTCATAAATATTCATTTTAAAGTTATTGTTTAAAGGTGGCAATATCTTCACGATCAACAGGGCATGGAATCAGAGTTCAAGTTCTAGTTTAACTCAGTGACTGAAAATAATACTCACATGATAAGGTCATATTCGCGTTGCTGCTGCATAAATGAGCCAGTAATTTTCAGTCACTATGTTCGTCTTAAACTAGGACACCAATTACATGCCCTGTTTGTAGAAAGTCTGCTCTGATCGTGACGATACTGTCTGTTTAACCAATTGTGTTTATGGGATTGATGGTCAGTACTATCCCAATGCGAGCATACAAATAAATAGGAACTTTAATTGGGTGATCTGGCAAAAGGTATTCCAATTTGACCTTACTTCCTGTCCAAACCGCAAGTCAAAGTTTAATATTTAAAAAAAATCATATCTCAACAACCACAAGAGGTAAATTCACAATTTTTGCACCATTGTACAGATCGTTAATTGTCAAAAAATATTTACAAAAAGGTGACCCCAATTTGACCTTACTTCCTGTACAAACAGGAAGTCAAAGTTTAATATTTAAAAAAATCATATCTCAACAACCACAAGAATTAAATTCACATTTTTGCGCCATTGTATAATGTAGATTGTTAATTGTGGAAAAATATTTACACAAAGGTGACCCTAATTTGACCTTACTTCCTGTCCAAACCGGAAGTCAAAGTTTAATGATTTAAAAAAATCATATCTCAACAATCACAAGAGGTAAATTCACAATTTTTGTACCATTGTACAGATCGTTAATTGTCAAAAATATTTACAAAAAGGTGACCCCAATTTGACCTTACTTTCTGTCCAAACCGGAAGTCAAAGTTTAATATTTAAAAAAATCATATCTCAACAACCACAAGAGGTAAATTCACAATTTTTGTACCATTGTACAGATCGTTAATTGTCAAAAATATTTACAAAAAATGACCCCAATTTGACCTTACTTCCTGTCGAAACCGGAAGTCAAACTTTAATATTTAAAAAAATTACATCTCAACAACCACAAGATGTGAATTGACATTTTTTGCACCATTGTATAGATTGTTAATTGTCGAAAAATATTCACACAAAGGTGACCCCAATTTGACCTTACTTCCTGTCCAAACTGGAAGTCAAAGTTTAATATTTAAAAAAATCGTATCTCAACAACCACAAGGGGTAAATTCACAATCTTTCCACCATTGTATAGATTGTTAATTGTCAATAAATATTTACACAAAGGTGACCCCAATTGACCTTTACATCTCCCGAACACCTAGAGTTTGTGTCAGACAAACTCGAATCTCTAGTTTTTACTTTTGGGTGTTCGAGCCACAGCGAACACCTCTTGATATTGTTCGTTTTTTTAATACTTTTTCTTCTCCTTCTTCTTTTCGGTGAATATCCAGAGCAAAAATCATAGTTGCCGAGTTCACAGAACCTTAAAACTTCACACATAGTTAGACCTTAACATGTAGTTATACCTTAAGATGTGACGTCATAGTGAGGTCATCAGATATCGAATTACACTCAATCAAAGTTAATATTTAAAACAAATTATATCTCATGAACCACAAAAGATATTTTCACAATCTTTGCACCATGTTATAGATCTTGAATTATGTGATTTTTTGTACACAGACGTGACTAATCTGACCTTACTTCCGTCCAAACCGAAGTCAAAGTTTAATATTTAAAAAATCATATCTCAACAACCACAAGAGGTAAATTGACATTTTTTGCACCATTGTATAGATTGTTAATTGTCGAAAAATATTTACACAAAGGTGACCCCAATTTGACCTTACTTCCTGTCCAAACCGGAAGTCAAAGTTTAATGATTTAAAAAAATCATATCTCAACAATCACAAGAGGTAAATTCACAATTTTTGTACCATTGTACAGATCGTTAATTGTCAAAAATATTTACAAAAAGGTGACCCCAATTTGACCTTACTTTCTGTCCAAACCGGAAGTCAAAGTTTAATATTTAAAAAAATCATATCTCAACAACCACAAGAGGTAAATTCACAATTTTTGTACCATTGTACAGATCGTTAATTGTCAAAAATATTTACAAAAAATGACCCCAATTTGACCTTACTTCCTGTCGAAACCGGAAGTCAAACTTTAATATTTAAAAAAATTACATCTCAACAACCACAAGATGTGAATTGACATTTTTTGCACCATTGTATAGATTGTTAATTGTCGAAAAATATTCACACAAAGGTGACCCCAATTTGACCTTACTTCCTGTCCAAACTGGAAGTCAAAGTTTAATATTTAAAAAAATCGTATCTCAACAACCACAAGGGGTAAATTCACAATCTTTCCACCATTGTATAGATTGTTAATTGTCAATAAATATTTACACAAAGGTGACCCCAATTGACCTTTACATCTCCCGAACACCTAGAGTTTGTGTCAGACAAACTCGAATCTCTAGTTTTTACTTTTTAGGTGTTCGAGCCACAGCGCGAACACCTCTTGATATTGTTCGTTTTTTTAATACTTTTTCTTCTCCTTCTTCTTTTCGGTGAATATCCAGAGCAAAAATCATAGTTGCCGAGTTCACAGAACCTTAAAACTTCACACATAGTTAGACCTTAACATGTAGTTATACCTTAAGATGTGACGTCATAGTGAGGTCATCAGATATCGAATTACACTCAATCAAAGTTAATATTTAAAAAAAATTATATCTCATGAACCACAAAAGATATTTTCACAATCTTTGCACCATGTTATAGATCTTGAATTATGTGATTTTTTTGTACACAGACGTGACCCCAATCTGACCTTACTTCCTGTCCAAACCGGAAGTCAAAGTTTAATATTTAAAAAATCATATCTCAACAACCGCAAGAGGTAAATTGACATTTTTTGCACCATTGTATAGATTGTTAATTGTCGAAAAATATTTACACAAAGGTGACCCCAATTTGACCTTACTTCCTGTCCAAACCGGAAGTCAAACTTTAATATTGAAAAAAAATCATATCTCAACAACCACAAGAGGTAAATTCACAGTTTTTGCACCAATGTACAGATTGTTAATTGTCAAAAATATTTACAAAAACATGACCCGAATTTGACCTTTACTTCCTGTACAAACCGGAAGTCAAAGTTTAATATTAAAAAAAATCATATCTCAACAACCGCAAGGGGTAAATTCACAATCTTTCCACCATTGTATAGATTGTTAATAATTGTCAAAAATATTTTCAAAAACATGACCCCAATTTGACCTTTACTTCCTGTCCAAACCGGAAGTCAAAGTTTAATATTAAAAAAATCATATCTCAACAACCACAAGGGGTAAATTCGCAATCTTTGCACCCTTGTATAGATTGTTAATTGTCGAAAAATATTTACACAAAGGTGACCCCAATTTGACCTTACTTCCTGTCCAAACCGGAAGTCAAAATTTAATATTGAAAAAAATCATATCTCAACAACCACAAGTGGTAAATTCACAATCTTTCCACCATTGTATAGATTGTTAATTGTCAATAAATATTTACACAAAGGTGACCCCAATTTGACCTTTCCTTTTTGTCCTAACCGGAAGTCAAAGTTTAAATATTAAAACAATATTTTCAAAATCGTACATTATTAGTGAGGACGACGGTTTCGTCAAAATCACAATTCGTATCTGGAACTACACGAAAACGGGTTGTAAAAACTCGCCAAAAAAATAAATGCCTTCTCTCAAAGAATTTCGGTACCAAAATTGACCCTTATGTAGCAAAACAGTTGTTTTTCACATTTGAACTGTTTTTTCAAGAATAAATAATGTGATTAAGTTCAAATCATTGAAATGGACTTCAAACAAATCATTGTTGGTAACCACATCATATTTTACAGGGTACTCTTTAATATGAAAAAAATAATAATGCAAAGTTTCTTTAAAAAACATTCTGACGTCATCATCACTGCCCTGACAAAACTCGAACACCTATGTGTTTGTAGTATCACAAACACTTCCATCTAGTTCTTCTTCTTCTTCTCAGTGAAACATATCCAGAGACAAAAACATAGTGGCGGAGGTCACAGAACCTTAAAACTTCACACATAGTTAGACCTTAACATGTAGTTATACCTTAAGATGTGACGTCATAGTGAGGTCATCAGATATCGAATTACACTCAATCAAAGTTAATATTTAAAAAAAATTATATCTCATGAACCACAAAGATATTTTCACAATCTTTGCACCATGTTATAGATCTTGAATTATGTGATTTTTGTACACAGACGTGACCCCAATCTGACCTTACTTCCTGTCCAAAACCGAGTCAAAGTTTAATATTTAAAATCATATCTCAACAACCACAAGGGGTAAATTCACAATCTTTGCACCATTGTATAGATTGTTAATTGTCGAAAAATATTTACACAAAGGTGACCCCAATTTGACGTTACTTCCTGTCCAAACCGGAAGTCAAAATTTAATATTGAAAAAAATCATATCTCAACAACCACAAGAGGTAACTTCACAGTTTTTGCACCAATGTACAGATTGTTAATTGTCAAAAATATTTACAAAAACATGACCCCAATTTGACCTTTACTTCCTGTACAAACCGGAAGTCAAAGTTTAATATTAAAAATCATATCTCAACAAGCACAAGGGGTAAATTCACAATCTTTACCATTGTACAGATTGTTAATTGTCAAAATATTTACAAAAACGTGACCCCAATTTGACCTTTACTTCCTGTCCAAACCGGAAGTCAAAGTTTAATATTAAAAAAATCGTATCTCAACAACCACAAGGGGTAAATTCACAATCTTTCCACCATTGTATAGATTGTTAATTGTCAATAAATATTTACACAAAGGTGACCCCAATTTGACCTTTCCTTCCTGTCCTAACCGAAGTCAAAGTTAATATTAAAAAAATATTTTCAAAATCGTACATTATTAGTGAGGACGACGGTTTCGTCAAAATCACAATTCGTATCTGGAACTACACGAAAACGGGTTGTAAAAACTCGCCAAAAAAATAAATGCCTTCTCTCAAAGAATTTCGGTACCAAAATTGACCCTTATGTAGCAGAACAGTTGTTTTTCACATTTGAACTGTTTTTTCAAGAATAAATAATGTAATTAAGTTCAAATCATTGAAATGGACTTCAAACAAATCATTGTTGGTAACCACATCATATTTTACAGGGTACTCTTTAATATGAAAACAATAATAATGCAAAGTTTCTTTAAAAGATATTCTGACGTCATCATCACTGCCCTGACAAAACTCGAACACCTATGTGTTTGTAGTATCACAAACACTTCCATCTAGTTCTTCTTCTTCTTCTCAGTGAAACATATCCAGAGACAAAAACATAGTTGCGGAGTTCACAGAACCTTAAAACTTCACACATAGTTAGACCTTAACATGTAGTTATACCTTAAGATGTGACGTCATAGTGAGGTCATCAGATATCGAATTACACTCAATCAAAGTTAATATTTAAAAAAAATTATATCTCATGAACCACAAAAGATATTTTCACAATCTTTGCACCATGTTATAGATCTTGAATTATGTGATTTTTTTGTACACAGACGTGACCCCAATCTGACCTTACTTCCTGTCCAAACCGGAAGTCAAAGTTTAATATTTAAAAAATCATATCTCAACAACCACAAGGGGTAAATTCACAATCTTTGCACCATTATACAGATTGTTAATTGTCGAAAAAATTTACACAAAGGTGACCCCAATTTGACCTTACTTCCTGTCCAAACCGGAAGTCAAAGTTTAATATTGAAAAAAATCATATCTCAACAACCACAAGAGGTAAATTCACAGTTTTAGCACCAATGTACAGATTGTTAATTGTCAAAAATATTTACAAAAACATGACCCCAATTTGACCTTTTACTTCCTGTACAAACCTGAAGTCAAAGTTTAATATTTAAAAAAATCATATCTCAACAACCACAAGGGGTAAATTCACAATCTTTGCACCATTGTACAGATTGTTAATTGTCAAAAATATTTACAAAAACGTGACCCCAATTTGACCTTTACTTCCTGTCCAAACCGGAAGTCAAAGTTTAATATTAAAAAAATCGTATCTCAACAACCACAAGGGGTAAATTCACAATCTTTCCACCGTTGTATAGATTGTTAATTGTCAATAAATATTTACACAGTGACCCCAATTTGACCTTTCCTTCCTGTCCTAACCGGAAGTCAAAGTTTAATATTAAAAAATATTTTTCAAATCGTACATTATTAGTGAGGACGACGGTTTCGTCAAAATCACAATTCGTATCTGGAACTACACGAAAACGGGTTGTAAAAATGCCACAAAAAAAATAAATGCCTTCTCTCAAAGAATTTCGGTACCAAAATTGACCCTTATGTAGCAGAACAGTTGTTTTTCACATTTGAACTGTTTTTTCAAGAATAAATAATGTGATTAAGTTCAAATCATTGAAATGGACTTCAAACAAATCATTGTTGGTAACCACATCATATTTTACAGGGTACTCTTTAATATGAAAAAAATAATAATGCAAAGTTTCTTTAAAAAACATTCTGACGTCATCATCACTGCCCTGACAAAACTCGAACACCTATGTGTTTGTAGTATCACAAACACTTCCATCTAGTTCTTCTTCTTCTTCTCAGTGAAACATATCCAGAGACAAAAACATAGTTGCGGAGTTCACAGAACCTTAAAACTTCACACATAGTTAGACCTTAACATGTAGTTATACCTTAAGATGTGACGTCATAGTGAGGTCATCAGATATCGAATTACACTCAATCAAAGTTAATATTTAAAAAAAATTATATCTCATGAACCACAAAAGATATTTTCACAATCTTTGCACCATGTTATAGATCTTGAATTATGTGATTTTTTGTACACAGACGTGACCCCAATCTGACCTTACTTCCTGTCCAAACCGGAAGTCAAAGTTTAATATTTAAAAAATCATATCTCAACAACCACAAGGGGTAAATTCACAATCTTTGCACCATTGTATAGATTGTTAATTGTCGAAAAATATTTACACAAAGGTGACCCCAATTTGACGTTACTTCCTGTCCAAACCGGAAGTCAAAATTTAATATTGAAAAAAATCATATCTCAACAACCACAAGAGGTAACTTCACAGTTTTTGCACCAATGTACAGATTGTTAATTGTCAAAAATATTTACAAAAACATGACCCCATTTGACCTTTACTTCCTGCCTAAACCGGAAGTCAAAGTTTAATATTTAAAAAAATCATATCTCAACAAGCACAAGGGGTAAATTCACAATCTTTGCACCATTGTACAGATTGTTAATTGTCAAAAATATTTACAAAAACGTGACCCCAATTTGACCTTTACTTCCTGTCCAAACCGGAAGTCAAAGTTTAATATTTAAAAAATCATATCTCAACAACCAGAAGGGGTAAATTCACAATCTTTCCACCATTGTATAGATTGTTAATTGTCAATAAATATTTACACAAAGCAGACCCAATTTGACCTTTCCTTCCTGTCCTAACCGAAGTCAAAGTTTAATATTAAAAAATATTTTCAAAATCATTACATTATTAGTGAGGACGACGGTTTCGTCAAAATCACAATTCGTATCTGGAACTACACGAAAACGGGTTGTAAAACTCGCCAAAAAATAAATGCCTTCTCTCAAAGAATTTCGGTACCAAAATTGACCCTATGTAGCAGAACAGTTGTTTTTCACATTTGAACTGTTTTTTCAAGAATAAATAATGTAATTAAGTTCAAATCATTGAAATGGACTTCAAACAAATCATTGTTGGTAACCACATCATATTTTACAGGGTACTCTTTAATATGAAAAAAATAATAATGCAAAGTTTCTTTAAAAGATATTCTGACGTCATCATCACTGCCCTGACAAAACTCGAACACCTATGTGTTTGTAGTATCACAAACACTTCCATCTAGTTCTTCTTCTTCTCAGTGAAACATATCCAGAGACAAAAACATAGTTGCGGAGTTCACATAACCTTAAAACTTCACACATAGTTAGACCTTAACATGTAGTTATACCTTAAGATGTGACGTCATAGTGAGGTCATCAGATATCGAATTACACTCAATCAAAGTTAATGTTTAAAAAATTATATCTCATGAACCACAAAAGATATTTTCACAATCTTTGCACCATGTTATAGATCTTGAATTATGTGATTTTTTGTACAGACGTGACCCCAATCTGACCTTACTTCCTGTCCAAACCGGAAGTCAAAGTTTAATATTTAAAATCATATCTCAACAACCACAAGGGTAAATTCACAATCTTTGCACCATTGTATAGATTGTTAATTGTCGAAAATATTTACACAAAGGTGACCCCTAATTTGACCTTACTTCCTGTCCAAACCCGGAAGTCAAACTTTAATATTGAAAAAAATCATATCTCAACAACCACAAGAGGTAAATTCACAGTTTTTGCACCAATGTACAGATTGTTAATTGTCAAAATATTTACAAAAACATGACCCCAATTTGACCTTTACTTCCTGTACAAACCGGAAGTCAAAGTTTAATATTTAAAAAAATCATATCTCAACAAGCACAAGGGGTAAATTCACAATCTTTGCACCATTGTACAGATTGTTAATTGTCAAAAATATTTACACAAAGGTGACCCCAATTTGACCTTTACTTCCTGTCCAAACCGGAAGTCAAAGTTTAATATTAAAAAAATCGTATCTCAACAACCACAAGGGGTAAATTCACAATCTTTCCACCATTGTATAGATTGTTAATTGTCAATAACATTACACAAAGGTGACCCCAATTTGACCTTTCCTTCCTGTCCTAACCGAAGTCAAAGTTTAATATTAAAAAATATTTTCAAAATCGTACATTATTAGTGAGGACGACGGTTTCGTCAAAATCACAATTCGTATCTGGAACTACACGAAAACGGGTTGTAAAACTCGCCAAAAAAATAATGCCTTCTCTCAAAGAATTTCGGTACCAAAATTGACCCTTATGTAGCAGAACAGTTGTTTTTCACATTTGAACTGTTTTTTCAAGAATAAATAATGTAATTAAGTTCAAATCATTGAAATGGACTTCAAACAAATCATTGTTGGTAACCACATCATATTTTACAGGGTACTCTTTAATATGAAAACAATAATAATGCAAAGTTTCTTTAAAAGATATTCTGACGTCATCATCACTGCCCTGACAAAACTCGAACACCTATGTGTTTGTAGTATCACAAACACTTCCATCTAGTTCTTCTTCTTCTCAGTGAAACATATCCAGAGACAAAAACATAGTTGCGGAGTTCACATAACCTTAAAACTTCACACATAGTTAGACCTTAACATGTAGTTATACCTTAAGATGTGACGTCATAGTGAGGTCATCAGATATCGAATTACACTCAATCAAAGTTAATGTTTAAAAAAAATTATATCTCATGAACCACAAAAGATATTTTCACAATCTTTGCACCATGTTATAGATCTTGAATTATGTGATTTTCCGTACACAGACGTGACCCCAATCTGACCTTACTTCCTGTCCAAACCGGAAGTCAAAGTTTAATATTTAAAAAATCATATCTCAACAACCACAAGGGGTAAATTCACAATCTTTGCACCATTGTATAGATTGTTAATTGTCGAAAAATATTTACACAAAGGTGACCCCAATTTGACCTTACTTCCTGTCCAAACCGGAAGTCAAACTTTAATATTGAAAAAAAAATCATATCTCAACAACCACAAGAGGTAAATTCACAGTTTTTGCACCAATGTACAGATTGTTAATTGTCAAAAATATTTACAAAAACATGACCCGAATTTGACCTTTACTTCCTGTACAAACCGGAAGTCAAAGTTTAATATTTAAAAAAATCATATCTCAACAAGCACAAGGGGTAAATTCACAATCTTTGCACCATTGTACAGATTGTTAATTGTCAAAAATATTTACACAAAGGTGACCCCAATTTGACCTTTACTTCCTGTCCTAACCGGAAGTCAAAGTTTAAATATTAAAAAAATATTTTCAAAATCGTACATTATTAGTGAGGCCGACGGTTTCGTCAAAATCACAATTCGTATCTGGAACTACACGAAAACGGGTTGTAAAAACTCGCCAAAAAAATAAATGCCTTCTCTCAAAGAATTTCGGTACCAAAATTGACCCTTATGTAGCAAAACAGTTGTTTTTCACATTTGAACTGTTTTTTCAAGAATAAATAATGTGATTAAGTTCAAATCATTGAAATGGACTTCAAACAAATCATCGTTGGTAACCACATCATATTTTACAGGGTACTCTTTAATATGAAAAAAAAAAATAATGCAAAGTTTCTTTAAAAAAACATTCTGACGTCATCATCACTGCCCTGACAAAACTCGAACACCTATGTGTTTGTAATATCACAAACACTTCCATCTAGTTTTTTTAAACTTTTTCTTCTCCATCTTCTTCTCGGTGAATCTCCAGAGCAAAAATCATAGTTGCAGAGTTCACAGAACCTTAAAACTTCACACATAGATAGACCTTAACATGTAGTTGTATCTTAAGTTGTGACGTCATAGTGAGGTCATCAGATATCGAATTACACTCAATCAAAGTTTAATATTTCAAAATATTATATCTCATGAACCACAAAAGATATTTTCACAACATTTACACCATGTTATAGATCTTGAATTATGTGATTTTTCGTACACAGACGTGACCCCAATCTGACCTTACTTCCTGTCCAAACCAGAAGTCAAAGTTTATTATTTAAAAAAAATCATATCTCAACAACCACAAGAGGTAAATTCACAGTTTTTGCACCATTGTACAGATTGTTAATTGTCAAAAATATTTACAAAAACATGACCCCAATTTGACCTTTACTTCCTGTCCAAAACGGAAGTCAAAGTTTAATATTAAAAAATCATATCTCAACAACCGCAAGAGGTAAATTCACAGTTTTTGCACCTTTGTACAGAATGTTAATTGTCAAAAATATTTTCAAAAACATGACCCCAATTTGACCTTTACTTCCTGTCTAAACCGGAAGTCAAAATTTAAACTTAAAAATAATATATCTCAACAACCACAAGGGGTAAATTCACAATCTTTCCACCATTGTATAGAATGTTAATAATTGTCGAGAAATATTTACACAAAGGTGACCCCAATTTGACCTTACTTCCTGTCCCAACCGGAAGTCAAAGTTTAATATTGAAAAAAATCATATCTCAACAACCACAAGAGGTAAATTCACAATCTTTCCACCATTATTTAGATTGTTAATTGTCAATAAATATTTAAACAAAGGTGACCCCAATTTGACCTTAATTCCTGTCCAAACCGAAAGTCAAAGTTTATTATTAAAAAAAAAATCATATCTCAACAACCACAAGAGGTAAATTCACAGTTTTTGCACCTTTGTACAGATTGTTAATTGTCAAAAATATTTTCAAAAACATGACCCCAATTTGACCTTTACTTCCTGTCTAAACTGGAAGTCAAAATTTAATATTAAAAATATCATATCTCAACAACCACAAGGGGTAAATTCACAATCTTTCCACCATTGTATAGATTGTTAATAATTGTCGAGAAATATTTACACAAAGGTGACCCCAATTTTACCTTACTTCCTGTCCCAACCGTAAGTCAACGTTTAATATTGAAATAAAATCATATCTCAACAACCACAAGAGGTAACTTCACAATCTTTCCACCAGTGTTTAGATTGTTAATTGTCAATAAATATTTACACAAAGGTGACCTCAATTTGACCTTTACTTCCTGTCCAAACCGGAAGTCAATCTTTAATATTTAAAAAAAATCATATCTCAACAACCGCAAGAGGTAAATTCACAATCTTTCCACCATTGTTTAGATTGTTAATTGTCAATAAATATTTACACAAAGGTGACCCGAATTTGACCTTTACTTCCTGTCCAAACCGGAAGTCAAAGTTTAATATTAAAAAAATATTTTCAAAATCGTACATTATTAGCGAGGACGACGGTTTCGTCAAAACCAAAATTGACCCTTATGTAGCAGAACAGTTGTTTTTCACAGTTGAACTGTTTTTTCAAGAATAAATAATGTGATTAAGTTCAAATCATTGAAATGGACTTCAAACAAATCATCGTTGGTAACCACATCATATTTTACAGGGTACTCTTTAATATGAAAAAAATATAATAATGCAAAGTTTCTTTAAAAAACATTCTGAAGTCATCATCACTGCCCTGACAAAACTCGAACACCTATGTGTTTGTAATATCACAAACACTTCCATCTAGTTTATCCTGGTTTCTTATTGTCCATTTATTCATTAGTGAACCGTTTTTATACCTTTAATAATCTGTAGGAAACTAAAGTTAAACGAAGTTTAACAAAGTGTCAATTAAGTTGCACAAATTTCACAAATGCCTGCCCAATAATGAATTTGAATGACAGGGAAAACCTGTACTTTGTTTTGTTTATTCTGCAATGATGGGTTTTCTGACCCGGGCCTAATTCTGTAATGTGTTTTTGAAACATTTTTATTGTTCGAGTGTGTTTTTATGATGTTTTTACCCTGGTTTCTTATTGTCCATTAAAACTCTTTAGGAAACTAAAGTTAAACGAAGTTTAACAAAGCGTCAATAGTTGCCTTCCCAAAAATGAATTTAAATGACCAAATACGCGCCGCGAAAAGCTCCTGCGAATTTGAATGCTGTTCGAGTGGATTGTAATAAATTGGATGGTTATTTTGTTTAAATCGCATGACGCAAGAGTACTATTGCCTACTCATAAAACGAAACTTAGCGATGTCGGATTTTGAGCAGCGAAACAAAATGAACCTATAATATGTACAATGTACATACAATGTAACTGTATTAACCCGGCTATAGCAACAGCTCTTTTTGTTTTAGTTTTGTTTCATATTGTGTTGTTCTGTGTTTTACTGTGTCTGTCAGTGTATCGTTGTTTGTCTCTCGTTTGCCTGTTTGTCTGTCTATTGCATGATTTTGTGTCTTGCATTTTTAGCATGTATACCGTTTAAGTGGATTTTTATTAACTATAGATCTTGCTAATTTATATTATATATTTTTTGTTTAAATTTTCTATTTTTAATTTTTACCAATTATTTTTCATGGATGTGTTTAACTTGTATTTTACTATTGGTGTATTTTAAATTCTTAAAGATTTGTGAAGCGCCTTGAAAGTTAACATTTGACGAATTTTGGTTCGCAGACATAATAGTCCTTGCGGACATTATGGTCTCGAACATTCATGCGATTTGCTTCATAGTCAATATTATCTATGAACTTGATCACAATTATCTAAATTCCACTCGTTTAAAGCTAAATGTCTTGGTAATCACCAATATAAGACTACCTTATTTTTAATTTTGCCTGGCATAAAATTTATATTACCCTATGAGCTTGGCGTTATTAATGTCTCATTGTGACAGGGTTTCTTCCACCACTCTCCAAAAACGGGCCTGCCATGTGATAATGATATAAACATATAAACAATCACCATGCATTGGTGCATGCAGCTTGCCAGAGTTACCAAAATTATGTTGTCCTTTGTCATGCGAACATCATTCAATGCAGCGAATAACAAAACTTTGAATAACAAAACTAAGGTTGTGTACGGTCGGAGAGGGATGGAACTCAGGGTGGAGCTTACAATGATGAGCTTTTCATTGGCCAGTGATGCAAGCTTTATCCTCAACAGAAATTGGCGTCGAAGAAATACAAGACCACCACCTTCGTCTGCAGTAACGAGATACAAACTCAATACAAAGAACTTCTGGGGAACACCCTACAAGCTCAGACTAACAGTAGCGCATTGGAGAAAGACTTCGACTGTTGCTATCAAAGTTTCTGCTGAGAAGACCGTTGGTCTAATGAAGAAAAACAAGCAGCATCACACCTCGGACCCTGAAGTTGTCAGGATGGTCGATGAACGACACCAACTTCTCCTACAACTTAACAACAACACCGACCGTGATAGGACAGAGCTTCGCAAAATGATCAACAGACTCAAAAACAACATAAAGAAACGTCTGTCAGTCCTTCGCATACAACACGCCGATACACTGGCCCAAGATCAACAGCACAAACGACTGCCGCAGGATCCGAGGTGGTTGTACACAACAAGAATAACGAGTGTGTTGGCAACGACACAGAAAAGGCCGAGATTATCAAGGAGTGGTTAAAGCACACTACACCGGCGGAAAACCAGCACTAGACCCATTTGAAGGAATGCCGAGACCCCTCAACATACCTATCACTCAAGAAGAGGTACTCAAAGCCGCACGCTGCCTCAAGAACGGTAAAGCGATCGGCCCTGACTCCATCCCAAACGAGCTTCTAAAGTATGCACCAGACAACTTCAATGCAAGATACGCAGACCTACTGAACAAATGCTTTGAAGAACATGTCTACGTGGACTCCTTCGGAGAGGGTTTTCTAATACCCCTACAAAAACCCGGGAAACCACGAGGACCAGTTAAAAGCCTACGACCCTTATGCCTCCTTAACAGTAGCAGAAAGATTCTGTCTCAGGTCATCCTACGTTGAATCCAAGATAAACTCACAGAGTACACAGGACCCTGGCAACACGCCTACAAACCAGAGCTCAGCTGTGGAAACATAGTCTGGGCTCAGCGTATGTTGATCTCCGTTGTCCAAGAAAAACACTGGAGTGTACATAAGATGGACCTTGACATGTCCAGCGCATTCGACATGATAAGTAGACGAACTGTACTGTCATTACTTCAAGAAGCAGGATGCTCAAACGATGAAGTCAGGCTCGTCAGGTTCCTTCTCTCCAAGACCAAACTGAAGGTCAAAATAAACGCGACAGTGTCAACTGAATTTGAGATCACATCAGGTACATACCAAGGCGACAGCCTGTCGGGCAGTTTATTCACCGTCACAATGGCAGGCGCCCTATATCATGTCCGCGCAGTTGCCTCGGTCATCAGGCCAAATCCACCAATCAATGTAAACCTACTTCCTCTCGAGATGGAGTATGCAGACGATGTGAGCGGCTAGACGAAGACAAGGAGACACTCCAACAACTCCTCCCCATTTGCACTGAAGTTCTTGCTGAATGGAATCTCCTGGTGAACGAAAGCAAGACGGAGTTCATTGACATCTACCTGGCAGAGAAGAACGAACTAGACGGAAAAGGAGAACCTTTTAAAGGTCGTGAACCATAGAAGCGCTGTATCGCTAGGCTCTAGGTTGTGCAGCAGCACCGACATTCTGCACCGCTGCAACTTAGGTAATCTCGCCTTTTCAGAAGTATAAGAACATCTGGCTTCAAGGCCCCAAGATCAACCTTCAGACAAAGCTGAAAATATACCACGCCCAAACAACATCCGTCATGCTGTACAACTGTAACAGTTGGGCAGCATCTAAAAAGATGCTCCACAAACTGGATGTGACCCATCGTAAACATCTACGACAGATCCTTAATATGCAGTGGCCCCGTGGTAACATCAGCAACGAAGCCCTGTATAAGAGATGTCAAACAACACCACTATCTGAGCGTGTACGAATCGCCCGTTGGAAGATGCTCGGCCACATACTCATGAGAAACGAGAACACTCCAACCCAACTGGCTCTCCTGTTCGCTGTTGAAGCCCAGCTGCGCCTTAAGGGGTAGAGTAGGCCGCCACCAAACCAACCTCCTATCGATCATCAAACACGACTTATCAGATAGAGACATACCTCTCAAGGATCTTGACGATTTGTATTACTTAAAAGACATAGCATAATATCGTGTTGCATGGCGAGCAATAGCAAGCGTTTCTTGACTATAATGTATTATCTGTGAATAGAACTGTGTGTATTTCAGAGTTTGTTGTGATTTCAGAGACTTTTTGAGATGATATTATTTTCTATCTTAAATTTTTAATAAAGTTTAATCTTAAATTTTAATAAAGTTTTATAATAATATAATAATAAGTGATGCAATGACCGTCGTACATACGTTTAAAACGAATGAACACTATTGTATTAGTGAGAAACGTAAGGCCAACAACAATTATTTTGCATTTATACCACAGATCTTTTAGGTTAGTAAGCAGTTTGCAACAGCTAATTCTCTAAGTAATTCTTTAACGTTAAATCTTGGGATTATTTCATTAAAAACACTCAGTGAAATGATATTTTGAAATTCAAACCTCGGTGAGATGCATTGTATTTGGTCATGGGATTCTACTGCCGAGTTTCAGCAGCTTCACAGCACACAGGTTAAAAATTAAGCAATTATGAATTTACACAAAATATTTTCTGAAGTTGTAGTCAGCAGGGTGAATCTAAGTCTGCATGTTGCTAACTTTATGGTGCAACTTATGCATGCTAGAGCGTGTTGAGCTTTTGTTTGAAGTTCTCGTATGATGTGGATGAAACTACATGGTGGTCCAGGTTATTCCATGCCTTGCCAGTCCGTGGAAAAAAAGAGTACTTGAAGACATCCTTGCTTATCAATGGAATCTCAATATAACTAATAATCTCGAACTAACATTATTTTTATAGGCGGTTGTCTTTACATCTTTGGGACAGAACCATAGGTTTCTACGTAGAAACCCCAGGGTACGATTTGCTTTAGAAATGTTGTTTGCCACATGTTCCCTCAGTTGAGCTTGTTGTCCAGCTGGATACCCAAATATGCATATGAACTTGGTTGATGCAGAACTTGATCGCAGAATGTGTATTCTCTATGTGGGGGATTTCTTTTATGAGAAATTTCCAAGGTGGAGCACTTGGATGGATTAAAGCTCATCTTCCATGTATCTTGCCACGACTCAAGAGTTTTCAGATCAGCCTGCAGTGAGTCCATGTCAGCTTCTGATGAGACTGTTGTATAAACTAGACAATCATCGGCAAAGAGACGAACCTGGTTTTTTAGGTCTGGTAAGTCGTTAATATATACGAGGAATAGCAATGGCCCAAGGACTATACCTTGTGGCACCCCTGATAAAACTTCCCTTGGTGATGAAATGTTGCCCTCGCAAGCTACTCTTTGAATCCGATTGGTCAGAAAATTTCTGATCCATTTATGGAGACTGCCTCTGATTCCATAATACTGGAGCTTATTCAAAAGACGTTCATGTGGGACTTTATCAAACGCCTTTGAAAAATCAAGAATGGCCATATGAATTGATTTTCCAAGTTCTAAGGCTCTTGCAATGTCATCAATTGTAACTATCAGCTGGGTCTCAGTGGATCTTTTGGCTCTGAATCCATGTTGTGAGTCGACCAATATTTTGAACTGCTCCAAGTGGTCCATTACATGAGAGTGAATTATATGCTCCAATATTTTGCTAGTAACACTGGTAAGTGAGACAGGTCTATAGTTTTCAGGTGCGGCTTTATCCCCCTTTTTGAAAATCCCGCAGATGTTAGCTTCCCTCCATTGCTTGGTAAGGTAGAGTACCTTGGTCAACTGATGCTTGGAATACATCTGTAAATATGGGTGCCAATTTCTCAGCAAACATTTTTATGAACCAGGGAGGTACCTGGTCTGGCCCTGCTGCTTTGTTTGGTAAAAGTTGTTTGAGTTGTTTTAACACCCACTCTTCATAAATAACTAGATCTGGTATATTATCAACAGTACTCCTGCCAAGTGTGGGGATTTCATCCTGATCCTCTGCAGTAAAAACACTGACAAACTGTGCATTTAATGCTTCCGCTTTTTCTCCCCCATCACTGATGATCTTATTGTTTACTTTGAGATCTGCCACTCCTGTTTCATCTTGCCGTAATCTTTTCATATAAGACCAAAATTGTTTGACATTTTCCTTCATTGCAGGTGAGGTTATTTGAGACGAACTTGCGCTCCGCTTTATTGAGAGACTTCCTCGGTTCTTTTTGGCAAGACAAGGTGTTCCAATCATTACTACTCGGAGTTGTCTTTGCTTTGTTGAAAGCTCTCTGTTTCTTGCGTCACAATCTGTGGTGTGTTCTATTAATATTAAACCAAGGAAGACTATTCGGTTTTGTTGCAGTTCTCTGAGGAATGTGTTTTTCCATTACAGATTTAATTTCCCTTTCAAGATCATCCCATTTTTCTTGCTAAAATATTTGACCTGGAAGGCATTCAGTTCATCATTAATCAACTCGACATTGGCCTTCCGACGGACAAAATATGTATGCCTGTGCTGCCTTTTCCATTTTGCTCTGAGGTCTATGTCAGCTATCACAATGTTGTGATCACTTATACCCGCTACTGTTTTTATGTCCCTGACTAAGCTTGAATTATTTGTAAACAGAAGATCCAGGATGTTCCCTTTTCTTGTAGGTTCTTTCACACACTGGTTCAGACCAAAACCTGCTGTAGTTTCCAGTAACAAATTTGCAGTCTCTGAAGAGGCAGTATAGTTTGACAATACCGTAGAATCTTCCCAATCAATATTGGGTTGATTAAAGTCCCCAGCAAGAATTATATTGTACCCTTTATTTTTACTGCCAATTTTACCAAGTGATTCATCCAATCCAATAACAGAGTTTCTGTCATCATGTTTTGGTTTGTAATATGTGCCAAACAATAATGAGTGACGACCTTTTAGTTCAAGTTGATTCCACATGAGTTCATTATTTGTTTCAAACTCTTCCCTTCTAGTCATAATTCTAGTCTTTCCTAAAGACATGATATGAATCGGGAAAATTTTCGGCTGTATTAATGTCTGATGAAAGCCACGTCTCTGACCCTTGTATAACATCTGGCTTATGTTGATCAATGAGGATTTGTAGATCTGCTGTCTTATTTCTTATACTCTGAAAATGATCATTATACGTAACGAGTCAATACAGCAGGACAATTTGTTTAAAATTTTCTTCATTTATCTTTTTCCCCAGGTTTTTTAACTCTCTTCCTCGTGACCTAAGAGACCTCTGTATCGATACTTCATATAAACCATTCATTACTTCTTTACGCGACCATCTGCTCAGTTCTAATCCTATCTCTCAGGCCTATTAACCCTTTCGATCCCACGGGCTCTAAAAAGAGCCTTTGTTGTGATACGCTTCGATCCCGTGGGCTCTTAAAGGTGCCGGGAATCGGCATGCCCTTGACTACCACGGCTCCGTATTTCACCGCCTGAAAATGCTTGCGTGGGTTTTTTGGTTGGCGCCCTCTATTGACAGGAATGCAGTTTACGCAAGTTTTATGAAAAGAATGAACACGTCACTTTAGCTTTGCGGTTTCCTGGTGCTGCTAGCGTCCCTGCGTCCAGAACGCGAACGGTCAGTTTTTAGTTGCAATCATGATGGAAACGGACATAAATGATGGCATTTTGGCCGAGGTTTTGGCAGACAGTGGCTCAGAATCAGATGACGAAGTAACGGATGACGACAGCACATTATCTATAGTAGAACTTCCAGCGGAATTCGTTCAAGAGGTAGGTAGGCCTAAATCACAGTAAAAATGAATAACTAACATCTAACGTTACTCTTCGGGCCCAATGCAAATTAATGTAATTTACTTATTGTCCTAGGCTATAGCGTAAATATTGGATGCATTTTTTTTATATGCTCAAGGGGGTTGTTGGAGTTGAGGAATGTAAATTTTGAAAATGGATCCCTTGACTGACCAAATCCCCACCCCCTGGACTGGGTCAAAAAAGTCATGCACAAATTACTCGAGTGAAAATGTACAATTTTTAGTAGTTTGTTGGGGTAATAGGCCTATTTGTGTTCATTGAAACAGCAAGTTGAAGTATAGATATAGCATAGAAATTTTAGCATCCACCCATAGCCAGTCGTGATATTTAGCGTCAACAAGCTGAAAATGCACTTAGTCTCAAGCTTCCAAAAATATAGCCTCGTATTCGAAAGGCCCTTATAAGTCATATAACACAAGAAGTTGGGGGAATTCACTTTCACAATCCCACATTAAAACGAAAATTTATCGGCAACGAGTTTTGGAGAGTGGATGGAAGTTGCCATATTTCTTTTCTCAGCACAATATTCATTTTGTGCATGACCCCCTGTGGCCTGTGCACATGCAGCAAAGTAGCATTGAGATATTGTATTTACAAATGTAAGACCGAGATTAATCCTCATTTGCCTTGTTTTTCTGTTGCAGCCTACCTACCAAGGTGATAGCCGGCCGAGATCAAGGAGGACGACAGGAAAGTTAGATTTCCCGGATCCGGTTGGGAACGACGAGACCATTACGACTGTGGGACTGTGCAGTTCACTGGAAATTCTGGCCCCACCGGCGACTTTGCCACACTGTCGGCAGTGGAGATCTTCAAGCTGTATTTTTGTCAACTCGTGTGGAATATGCTCGTCGACGAGACGAATCGCTATGCGCAGCAAACAATAGACTCCAAACCTGATCAACAATTCTCCTGGCACCCAACCAACATTCCAGAAATGATGGCATTTGTGGCACTTCTCATTGCTATGGGCATAAACAAATCCTCTCAATACAAGATGTACTGGTTGACATCTGAAATTCTTCACATCCCATTCGATCCGTCGATCATGTCCCATAATCGATTCAGTTCAATTCTTCGGTTCCTCCACATCTCAAATAACCAAATTCCTCGTATAGCCTTGCCTAAACGGGACAAACTTTCCAAAGTAACGCAACAAGTCAGTTGAGATACCATATTCCTATCGAGTTGACAGGGCAACAGCACTATCCTGGCAAAAACCCCAATGGAAAGAAACGCGACTGCATTGTTTGCAGTAACCGCAAATTAGGCAGGCGAAAACAAACAAAGATGATCTGTAAACAATGTACACAACCTATGTGCATAGTTCCTTGCTTTGAGAAATACCACATCAATTGATTGTAAATCTGTACTATTTGCCTTCAACTTTCCCCCAATTCAATGTTGGGAAAGGTCGGACAAGCCGCAGATTACAGTCCAAACCAACATTGAATTGGGGTGAAAATAGTGTTAGCATGGATTGTGATGTATTTACACTGAATACAAGTAAATGGTTCATTTCCAAGTAGAAAACCAAAAAAAATCCCCAAAAATCTCATCCAAGTTATTGTTTATCACATGGAAAAAAAATCTTATACCTGTACCGTATTTGCATGAAATATCACCCATTTGTATTACTTTACTTTAGTGTAAATACTGATCCAAATATTTAATTGTTTTGCTTTTGCACTTAAAAAATCTGCAGATTACAGTCCAAACCAACATTGAATTGGGGGGTGGGGGGATGGGGTGTTAGCATGGATTGTGATGTATTTACAATGAATACAAGTAAATGGTTCATTTCCAAGTAGAAAACCAAAAAAAAATCCCAAAAATCTCATCCAAGTTATTGTTTATCACATGGAAAAAAAATCTTATACCTGTACCGTATTTGCATGAAATATCACCCATTTGTATTACTTTACTTTAGTGTAAATACTGATCCAAATATTTAATTGTTTTGCTTTTGCACTTAAAAATCTGCAGATTACAGTCCAAACCAACATTGAATTGGGGGTGGGGGTGGGTGTTAGCATGGATTGATGTATTTACACTGAATACAAGTAAATGGTTCATTTCCAAGTAGAAAACCAAAAACAATCCCCCAAATCTCATCCAAGTTATTGTTTTTCACATGGAAAAAAAATCTTATACCTGTACCGTATTTGCATGAAATATCACCCATTTGTATTACTTTACTTTAGTGTAAATACTGATCCAAATATTTAATTGTTTTGCTTTTACACTTAAAAAATCTGCATATTACAGTCCAAACCAACATTGAATTGGGGGGGGGGGGGGTCTCTTAGGTCACGAGGAAGAGAGTGGGGGGTGGGGTGTTAGCATGGATTGTGATGTATTTACACTGAATACAAGTAAATGGTTCATTTCCAAGTAGAAAACCAAAAAAATCCCCTAAAATCTCATCCAAGTTATTGTTTTTCAAATGGAAAAAAATCTTATACCTGTACCGTATTTGCATGAAATATCACCCATTTGTATTACTTTTCTTTAGTGTAAATACTGATCTAATTATTTCGCTTTTGCACAATGTTTGCCTCCCTTTTGTATGCTCATTTTTACATACAAATGAGCCATACAGTACACATGTTAAAAAAGTGTCTATTCCTGCCGTGTGAGGGCACACTTCAATGAAATTGTGAAAAACCCACTGGTGCTGAAGTGACATTGGTCTCCTAATGACTGTGGTAAAGAAGGGTGCTCTCTGACATAACTGGCTGGTAATGAAAGGGTTAAGGCATTTCAATAATTGTCTTGCACTGTAGTTGAATACAGTAATCCAGGTTTTTCTAATACACTATTTTGTGGTAATTTTTTTTTAATGAAATTTTTGTTTATTTATTTATTTGTGTATGTAATTATGTGTCTAATTATTTATATTAAATTTCAAATTTTTATTTATTTCTGTATTTATTTATTAATTAATTGGGGACTGTCGTGGATTTAAATCAAACAGTTAAATATGTGATCGTTTTATTCTTTTATATCAGTAAAAGATCAATACAATTTTTGTTTTGTGTTTTTGTTTTCGAGTGTTATTTTACCATTGTAAAAATGCCCCCCACTTTTACTAATTGTTTCCGCCCTGCACGGAGGAGCTGTTCGTGACGTCATGTCGGGAAGAGAAATTCGGCTCAAAATGATCGCTGCACAAAACTGTGTGAGCCGATGCACCTGAGCACTTTACTCTTGTCAGTCGAACTTTGCTCGTCCAAATACGGCGATATTTTGGGTCACTTGGGAACAGATGAAGGCTAACACCGTCTTTGGTGGTGTTGCTGCATCCTGCAGCAACACATCTTCCCGGCATTTTATTAGTTCCGGAAACAAAAATCACGGAAGAATGAAATCGACGCTACGTGTGTGAAACGTATGTATGTAGTACATGTACATGTACATCATGTACACATCGGATCTTCCCGACCTTACGTCACAAATCTTATGCAAATGAAGCTTCCACCATGGGGCGGGGTTGCCTCCCCCAAACACTTCAAACATTGTTTTAAAATACTTGTACTTAGAAATCAATGATTAAATAGACACACGTGGGTCTCAAAAACAATATTTTATTACAAAACGCCTTAAGTAAAGGATGTCAGTCCCCTTTAATTAATTAATTTATTTATATTTATTAATTATTTATTTATAATTATCAATTATCTATAATTATTTTGTTTTTGTTTTAATCTGTATTTATTTATTGATTTATTATTTTGATTAATTGATTGATTATGTTTGTTTAGTTTGGAGGATATGTTGCTTTTAATGCTTGTTCATGCTTAAGCTTGGTTTTGGTTTTTGCTTATAGTATTCTTATTTTAATTAGTACAATCTATGATTTTATTATTTACATACTTTACTTTAAAGCTTTATTGAACTATTTATTTCACTTTATTTAATTTTGTTATAATTATAATTAAAACTTTATTTTATATTTATTGCTTCTTGTATTCTGTGTATCCATTCAACTTGGAGAACCCCTAGACAGAAACAATGTTTCTTTTGGGTAATCCTTCGGGAGTTGAATGGTATTGTGTTATGGTTTTGTACGTAAAGCATTCGTTTTATGTATTCCTTGTAATTTTGGTCATCTATGTATTTGTTGATGTATACCGAGAAATAAAATAGAAATAGAAATAGAAACGAGTCCCTGCTGCTGCTACACTTTTTGGGTCTAGTTCTGGTATACTTTTTACCATTGCTTGAACTGGCAAATTTTGGTGAATTGTGAGAATTGTTTACACCTGTATCAAATATAGAAGTATCTGTATTAGCAATTTTTTGGTTAAATCCCTGGACGTCAACCGTAGTACACGAAAGTTCAAGTCCAACATGGGCTAGTACTTCAAGAACAATAGATTTGGTCCATTCATGAGGTATTAATATCGTTTCGGTTTGCGGTAACACCATGTGTATGTTTATCTCAACTGACGTGAAGCTGAGGTACAGGTTCTGAAAAGACCTTCGTTAAGTGAGAAAGGTTCAAGGGAGAACCAATTTTGGGCAACTCGTTTTTTCTCTACTGTCACTAAGTGAGAAATATGGTTCAGGGAGAACCATGGGGACTTCACGGGTTAATATGGTTCAGGGAGAACCATGGGGACTTCACGGGTTCTCCCTAGCTGAACCATATTAATCCGTGAAGTCCCATGGTTCTCCCTGAACCATATTTCTCACTTAGCGACAGTAGAGAAAAAACGAGTTGCCCGAAATTGGTTCTCCCTTGAACCTTCACTTAACGAAGGTTGAGATACGAGTTGTGCGATAAGGTTCTTTTCAGAACCTGAACCTGTACCGTTAGTTGAGATAAACACATGGTGTTACCGCAAACCGAAACGATATCGATATTCCATCATGCAAAGCCTCAAAACTTATATCATGAGGTATTATTGTTCCATACTGACGTGCAGATCAGTCTCAAAAGAACACAGTCTGGGAGACTCACGCCTTAGCGTTTGGCGCTTTCTCCCCACAGCTGATGGTCGCCTGCGTCTAGTTTAAGATTCCGTCTAGTTCTCTCTGGTAACTTAGATTCGCTTGGAAACGTAAACGCCTATCACATGATGACCCACGGGTGCGTTCCGCTTACGATTTCGAGTGGAACCAATTGTGCGCCGCCAACGTAGTTTTGATGTGTTTGCGGTTGTGCGAACGTTGCGCTTACAATCGGTTCCACTTTGACCCAACTAGAGCGCCATCTAGTAAAATTAGTAAAACAATCAATTTCCGAAATAAATGTGTCCGGGTAAAAAATTACGATAGACTTATTATGAAAATGAAAAATATCAGACTGGCATTTTCTCAGTAACGACACAACGTAATAATTAGCTGAAACTTTAATGTACATCTTTATTCGAAGACAGTATTACGTTTAGAAGAAGCTTTGTAGTTTCTAATTATTACAAATAAGGGACTACGATTGGTCTTTTTTTTTTACCGCATATGAATGACCAAGCTAAAGGCGATGTCCTTGTAGCACTTGGCAACGACCCAGAGGTCTTTATCATACCGTAAAGGACCAAGCATCGAGCTTTTATTTCCCTTCATAATGGCCTCCAAATTTGGCGACAAACTGTACAAATTTAGTTGTATCTGTTGATGGTTTTCAGGATGGGATGAAGGCGCCAACCCTGGGGACCCGTCCCCGGAGTGACGTCTATGTTATGCGGTCATCTTTTAATGGTTCATGCTGATGACATCACCAAATTTCGTGAAATTCTGACTGTTTTACTAGATAGCAAAAAGTAAACTGATCTTAAACCTACCCCTAGAAGGCGCTTTGAGCACTGACAACGTCACCATCACTAATATTTTTTAGGTCTGACCTCACTCAGTATGACTATATTTATTTAGTCTCCCAAGGTTAGGCCTATACCAAATTATTTTGTGTTACATTTTTGAAATTGAACCTCCTGTTTGGACTGGAAGTTAAGGTCATGTTCAGAGCTGTATTTTCAAATGAAAAAAAAATCAGATAATTCATTATCTTTCTCACCTGAATTCCCATCTTTTAGGGCCTGTGTAATACAATTTTATACTATTTTTATTTATTTTATCCAAGGCTTTTAGACACTTGATGTTAAGTGAAGATTGATGAGTACAATGGTCATGCTTGCCAAAAGAGGGCGCTGTTTTGTTAAAAATAAAAAAAGGAACTCGGCGTCAAAGTAGCACTGAAAGTGCACAGAATCAAAACTTCAATCACTGCCCAAGAATACAGTGGTTACATCAAACAGTTTACCAATAGGTAACAAAATATTCAGTTAACAATTCAGAGAACTAAAGACAAGGAATTCAATCAACCATGATGCTGCATCTCATGATTCCGCTGTGTCATCACTGACTTGCTCATTACTTATAGACCAAAAAGTGTCAAAACACCAACAGATTGGCAATTAAAAGGTAGAAAGGTGATGTCAACCATATTTTTAAGTTAAACAATTCCTATTTCATAAGTGGAAAATTCCAAATCAGAATTAATATAATTATGAATGAATATACACAATCTGAATGCATTTTCACCCTTTTCTTCAGACCATTACTTGTTCTTATAGAGCAACGTAAAATCAGAATCTTTCACATGTTGGTGACTCACTGTATATTTTGATTCACATAAAATAAGCGTAGTCATCACTGACTGTATACCATTGGTTAGAAAATAAAACTGAATGAATTATTATCTAAAGCTTACATGTATTTGGTTGTAATATAATGATACCAAACATCCTGAGATGTTATTAAGTCCGACATGTCACTTTAAGAACATGTGAAAGTATGTAGACAAATTTAAATCGAAAATGCAACACCAACCACAGATGCATTTCCACATTATAATGCATACAAACAAATCTAATTGCTTCTGAAATTTCTTGGCACCATATTTCCATGTTGGCAATAACAAGAAATACATCTTATGACAATAAGTATATTCAAAATTCATCATTGATACTCTAGAAGAATCAAATCAACATAAATATTATAATAATGATGACAATATTACCAAGCTTTAAGAATAATGTGAAGCATGATGCTTTCATTTTTCTCATTTCAGACAATGACTTGAAAATATTGTTGTTTCTATAATTAAAAATAAGGTATAAGATTAGTAACTCATAATTAACTGAATGGTCAAATTTCCAACATTAAATTTACTTAGTGTAATTAAGCTGATAATGGTATCAATCTAACCTAGAAAATATTGTCTAAGATGCTGTCACCTATTTAAACAAACTGCTTTTTAATGGGAAATAATTAATATCTATGTTAAGGGTAGTATGCAAGAGTACAATTTAACACACTTTGTGTCTCATAGTTATATATAAACAATATCCAATGAGTGTGACTGAGTACATTATTTGTCTTACATGTTAAAGATGTATCGCCATGTTTTTGGTTGTGTTTTTGGTTGCGTTTTTGGCTATTTTAAAAGCAATTTCCTCAAAATAACAAAACATTCATCGGAACATCACTATTTTACTTGAAGAAGGAAAAACAAATGCTTTGAAATGACATCTTTCTCAAAATAATCGTGAGAAGCATGGTTATATAGTAAAGGTGTACTGAAATGAATTTATGGTGGGTCATGTAATAAGTTCATGTTGGCACTGTTTTACTGTAAAACCAAGATTCTTTTCTTTTTTTTCGAAAAGGAAATGTTCCAAGGAAAACAAATTCCTCTAAACTGCAGGTAAAACATGAGCAATACTTCTTAGACCAAAAAAAAGGTCTGTGGTTTCTGGTCATATGTCAGCTTCAAAATTGGTCTGGTGATGGGCTTTTTTTGGGGTAATCTTTGGGTTTTTGCCAACCAGTGAAATACGTAATACATGTATACACGGTTCATACCCTTATGTGAAAAAAATCATTTAAAACACAGCAGGGCAGAATTCCAATTGATCCAGCAATTTTGGCTGCAATTGGACATAATTTCATAGCAAAACAATTTAAAAAAATAAAAATGCCTATGCACAGCTCTGAGGTGACGTGCACAGAGACCAGAAACCAGAGACCTTTGTTTTGGCCTTATGGCACAGATGCAGAGGAATTAGAAGTAAACCCTAATAATATAATTATCAACAATTCATGTTAATGTTTTCAATACTTTAAAGCAACAATGCTTTGACTTGTTCTGGTGTTCTGGCTGTGATGTTCCTTGGGTCACTAAAACCATTCTCTGGATTTAGAATAGCATCATATAGCAGTTGATATGCACCACAAACAAGGTCAGTGCCACGTCGTATTATCTCTTCTCTGAGAAAAGTAAAACAATTTTTTTAAATTAAATTATATTTTCTGATAATGAATTGTATTTGATACATTATTAGCTCCTACGGTATGTGAAGATCTGATATACATGAACCTAAAATATCATCAATAGCATGTAAAAAAGTAATGATACTCTGTGAAGTAATTTGGTGAATGACATTTGTCACAGCATATGTTGTAATGCATGAACCATGCATTAGGCTTCTTTTAAGACAAACTTCTTGTAACCACTACAGTGTACAACCATTTTAGGTGGGTAAATATACTGTTTGCTAGAGAATGTGGTGAAAGCAATTACCTCTGTGTCGAATTGGTTTCATGATGATCGATGCCAAATGACATGTTTGATGAACACTTCATGATTTAACACCCCAATATTCATTTGCCTTCAATCAATTTGCTCACAAATTAGGCTTCTTTTAAGACAAACTTCTTGTAACCACTACGGTGTACATGTAAATAGTCCTTAATCCCATCAGGCTGACAGTTCTACACAAGTATATAGTGACAGCAGGAAACATCAGTTGTATTGATAGAGGAACACATACGGTATTGTCCTTATTCAACATGAATATTAAACTGTTTTGACAGCAACATGAGTTGCCCAAGGTTTATTGTGAAGGAGTTAATTAGCTCTGATTGTATCAGGGCAATTCCATGAAATAGTAAACCTCATAGCCAAACCTATATATTTTTTTAATCGCGATTTGCCGATATCTCAATAACCTGAAAAGTTCTCTATATCGTAATCAAATATTATCGTGTTATCAAACGTTCGGCTTACCACCGAAGTAGTTCACTTTTATTTCTCACTTCCGAAAGCTGAAAAGACTGGTCTTATTTTATTTTCATGGAATTTCTGACTTACTCACAATCGCAATTTTTGTTTGATATTATCGTGTTATCGCCCAAGCTTAGTGCTGTCATCTGTATAAGTAACTCTATGAAAGTTTAGATTGTTGCGTTGGATGATACACAATTGATTTGATTTTTCCCTTACTATGTTAGTTATTTACCTCAAAAGTGAACTGTGGAGCAAGTTGCACTGTGGTAACACCAAACTGTCTGGTGATGAAAGATATGTATCAAAACGAACCTGTATGGAAAAAGAATTTATGAAATATCTAACTCAAAATAAAACAAATTAGTCTGCAAATTTGAATACACAGTAGCTCCTTTCCCACTTTTGCCTACTAACTACATATACTATAACTAGATATCGTCCGTGTCCCACAATGGAATTGGCTACTAACTACATATACTATGCTAAGATATCGTCCGTGTCCCTCAATGGAATTGGCTACTAACTTCATATACTATGCTAAGATATCGTCCGTGTCCCACAATGGAATTGGCTACTAACTACATATACTATGCAAAAATATCGTCCGTGTCCCACAATGGAATTGGCTACTAACTACATATACTATGCTAAGATATCGTCCGTGTCCCTCAATGGAATTGGCTACTAACTACATATACATGTACTATGCTAATATATCGTCTGTGTCCCTC
The DNA here is from genome assembly GCA_029582265.1 of Zoroaster sp. YZ-2022. Lineage (NCBI taxonomy): Eukaryota > Metazoa > Echinodermata > Asteroidea > Forcipulatida > Zoroasteridae > Zoroaster > Zoroaster sp. YZ-2022. The sequence continues at coordinate 8,265,333 of CM055829.1, forward strand.
AATGGAATTGGCTACTAACTACATATACTATGCTAAGATATCGTCCGTGTCCCTCAATGAAATTGGCTACTAACTACATACTATGCTAAGATATCGTCCGTGTCCCTCAATGGAATTGGCTACTAACTACATATACTATGCTAAGATATCATCCGTGTCCCTCAATGGAATTGGCTACTAACTACATACTATGCTAAGATATCGTCCGTGTCCCTCAATGGAATTGGCTACTAACTACATATACTATGCTAAGATATCTTCCGTGTCCCTCAATGGAATTGGCTACTAACTACATATATTGTACTATGCTAAGATATCGTCCGTGTCCCTCAATGGAATTGGCTACTAACTACATATACTATGCTAAGATATCGTCCATGTCCCTCAATGGAATTGCCTACTAACTACATACTATGCTAAGATATCGTCCGTGTCCCTCAATGGAATTGCCTACTAACTACATATACTATGCTAAGATATCGTCCGTGTCCCTCAATGGAATTGGCTACTAACTACATATACTATGCTAAGATATCGTCCGTGTCCCTCAATGGAATTGGCTACTAACTACATATACTATGCTAAGATATCGTCCATGTCCCTCAATGGAATTGCCTACTAACTACATATACTATGCTAAGATATCGTCCGTGTCCCTCAATGGAATTGGCTACTAACTACATATACTATGCTAAGATATCGTCCGTGTCCCTCAATGGAATTGGCTACTAACTACATATACTATGCTAAGATATCGTCCGTGTCCCTCAATGGAATTGGCTACTAACTACATATACTATGCTAAGATATCGTCCGTGTCCCTCAATGGAATTGCCTACTAACTACATATACTATGCTAAGATATCGTCCGTGTCCCTCAATGGAATTGCCTACTAACTACATATACTATGCTAAGATATCGTCCGTGTCCCTCAATGGAATTGCCTACTAACTACATATACTATGCTAAGATATCGTCCGTGTCCCTCAATGGAATTGCCTACTAACTACATATACTATGCTAAGATATCGTCCGTGTCCCTCAATGGAATTGGCTACTAACTACATATACTATGCTAAGATATCGTCCGTGTCCCTCAATGGAATTGCCTACTAACTACATATACTATGCTAAGATATCGTCCGTGTCCCTCAATGGAATTGCCTACTAACTACATATACTATGCTAAGATATCGTCCGTGTCCCTCAATGGAATTGGCTACTAACTACATATACACTGTACTATGCTAAGATATCGTCCGTGTCCCTCAATGGAATTGGCTACTAACTACATATACTATGCTAAGATATCGTCCATGTCCCTCAATGGAATTGCCTACTAACTACATATGCTATGCTAAGATATCGTCCATGTCCCTCAATGGAATTGCCTACTAAACATGTACTATGCTTAAGATATCGTCCGTGCCTATTAACTACTATGATGGCCACTGTGGAATTGTGTGGAAGATATCATCCACTGTGTGAAGATATCATCCTCAATGGAATTGCCAACTAACTATCATCCTCTTTTTGAATCAAGATATACATTTAAAAACCAACCTGTGAAAAATTCAGCTTATTACACCATGTGGTTAATGGGAAAATTGTGAAAATGCATAATAATTTAGTGTAGTCATTCTAATATTCTATGAAACAGGTCTTAACTAAGGGAATAAAATTGTCTTGTGGTCTTCACCGTAGGTTAACCGCAGGTTAATGTTAAAAAAAATGGCTAAATAGAAATGGCCAAATTCACGTTTTGGGGACACACAAAACACTTTCAAAATACACAAGTCAGGCGCGTGATGTAAAACAATCTTCATCACTCTGATTGGTTAAAATCCGCATCGTGTGTTGCACAAAACAGCTGTTCTGATTTTGATAAGCCAATCTATACCATCCGTTAATACACCCCAACGTGATTATGTTTTGTTCAATGAGATTGTCTAAACTGTCTTGGGCATTTATGAATGCAGGATAAAGACCTTTGTGGTCATACAACAAGCAATAATGCGACTCGCCTTGGGCTTGGACCATATAACCCTTGGACACATACCCCATAAATCTTCAGCCCGAAGTGAAGACCACAACTTTCAATCCCTGAATAATACATTGCACATAAACAGAGTTTATTGTTTCTGTCAATTATTTTGTAAAATATATAATTTGAACAACTAGACACTAGAAATATCCATCTTTACTTATGTCTTACCATAGCAGACTTAATGGCCATTGTATCCATCCCATGTACTAAAGAAAGAGGCCCCTGAAAAAAGATAAATATTCCAGTGCAAAGGTTAAACATGTTGGATAAAAAGTAATTTAATAATATAACCCAAACAACTGAATACAACACATGTTATGTTGTGGGATATCCCACACTAATAGGAGTGCATTTGTGTGACACACAAGGTTAAAATTGAAGTTTGTGATACTACAAATCTTTTGCTGTTTTTGTATTCCTTGTAAACACCCAAATGTGTATTTTATACAATTTTACGATATTACTTTCTGTGGATGTTTTACAGGCTAAATATACATCATAGTGCTACGTACGTACTAGACTAGTCCACTGTCTAGTATGTACTAGACTAGTCCACTGTCTAGTATGTACTAGACTAGTCCACTGTCTAGTATGTACTAGACTAGTCCACTGTCTAGTACATGTATGTACTAGACTAGTCCACTGTCTAGGTTGCGACCATACTATTCAAGAGATTTCACTGGATATGTTGTGCCGCAGATCTGACATTACGCTTCGAGGCTTGCAAGCTAGCTACATGTACCAACAAAGTTGAATCTCCATAAAACTGAGCGGTTGGTATGTGGCATCTTTCAGGAGCCTCAAAGCATGATGTCAGATCTTGTTTTGTGGATGTTAAGTATGTACATATATAGAGTATGCAGCATGGCATACCTTACAGTAAGCATTCTGATATCATACCTCATGTGGTTTGTGCTGTTGAGCTATGCTGTATACTTGGATGAGAGATACAGTAGAAAGCACGTAAGATGCTTGCTCATTGACTAATGTATCTTGATGGGCAGCAATCTAGCAATTAAAAAACATAACCAATAAATATGCACCAGGATCAATCTCAACAAAAGCCAAAAATCCTGCAAAATGGGTAGCGGGCCTGGGTCTCCCTTTGGTCTAGAGGACAAAGCCCCCTGAACCTCCTGGATGTTTAATTTTTGAAGATTACAGACTCTCCACATCCCCACAAACAAGAAACTAGAGGTTTGGGCACAATACAGGTTACTTCTTTCTTTCCTTCTCTACTTTCAAGAACATTTTTATGCAAAGGTAGCCAGGGTTTCTTAAAATCAGTATATAGTTCCCAATAGATGCAATCTTGGATTTGGCTTTGTGCTACGCAGAGCGTACTTATTTGTCTATGCAGTAAAGTGCTTCACCGACCAGTGATGCACAAAATTGGTTGAAACGCTGTGTACTACACACCTCAATAATGCGGGTATGCATTCAAAAATGTGTATTCATTGACCTTAAAGATGACCGATTTTGCACTGTGTGATGTCAAGCGAAAACTATCTGTACACTTTCGGTAAAATATACATGTATGTAAATGCATCCATACTTAAAGATACATGTATGACGTACGTGTATCATGTACAGTTTTAGCCTTCATATTATGTATATTTGCAGTCTAAAAACTGAGTAAGCATTTAAATAATAATTCACTCAGTTTCTTACTGGGTAATTAATCACCCACTTTAATATGTTCAGAATCTACAGCCAAAAATAACTAGTTACAAAGAAGACAGAACTTACCTGTGCAGATAACATTTCAAGACGCTGATCAGTAAATTCATACAAAACCAAGGTAGAATGCATAGCATATAGACAATTGATCATATATGTAGCCATGTCACATGGATTTAGTCGACTAGCTGACAAACAACACATCTGAAGCAATGGGTCCATCATACAAGTAAGGATCTGCAGGCATCAAGTCAATCGTAATGTTAATATTTACATGTAAGTTAGTTGGAAAACATGCTGATATAGAAATATTCTTGTGGTAGATTGATAGTTTGGATATTGAAACAACCATTTGTGTTTAGTTTCTATAAAAAAAAAATCAGCATTAATCTCGATGAATACTGTATTCTTTACATTTGTCATATACATGTATGCAACATTGATTACATTAGGTGCAACTATGATGTGCCAATAACGTAAAAGAAACAAAATAAATATGTTTAACATTTAATTAATAAAGCCTTTAAATACGAAATGCACAAAATGAAAAACAATACAAAATAAACTGGAATAAACTAAATAACTGATAAACTGCCCATGTCTTAACCTTATCCATCTAGATCCATAAGGTGATGCAGTAAGTGACATACCTTGGTAAAATCAGCATGTCTAGCATCCAAAGGAACTACAGAGGAATCATGAGACATCAGTATCTCTCTTAGAAGATTCAAATTCTGGATGAGTGTTGGAGTAGGTCCTAGATCAGCTGGAGGTAATTCAACCTGTATTATAAAACTATTTGTGTTATCTTGAGATAGAAACTACTATCTGTAAGAGCAAACTTTCATTATTATCCAAATAAATTAAACTAATTTCCCAATTCCATGAGCCCTTGGGTTATGTCATCAGGGATTACATGATATCCCAAAGACCAAACATTCTAGCATCAGTCAGAAAATCAATTAATGAGATATTTGAACAATGGCCTGCAATGTACGTGTACCAATGGGACACCACCTTACCCTGCAATGTTAAGTGGTGTGACAGTGCACAAAAGGGTAATCATATGAGTCCACTGGCAACAACTGTAATAGAGTTGGAGTGGCCTCGGAGGATTGTTTTAAAAATGGTACTGATAGGAGGGATTTAATAGTTGTATTCAATTAGGAATGATCTTATCTACAGAGTATAGACTACGGTACATGTAGTTAAACAAAATGGAATTGCCTTATCCATTAAGGGAAAACAAAAACAGGTGTGTATGTACGTGTATACAGAGACAAGCATTCATAAGTACGGAGATAAATCATCAAGCAATATATTCCATGTTAAGGCAACATTCATCTTTAAATGTAACATACATGTAGAGGGTGCAAGAGGTAATAGATGTCATGGTAGGAAATAACTAGATAATCTCATATATACCTTTTCCATCAGTTTGGAAGCAAGAACATTGAGTGCATTCAAGAAAACTTTCTGACAAAGCTCTTCCAGTTCATCAAGACATATTAGCAATGAAGCTTCTTTTCCAAGCAACTGTCTAAATAGATAAATCACAAATTTCTCTCATTCGAACATTGGAAATAACATTTTAAGACAAGATGTTTCAGTAAGAATCTGAGATAATTAAGCAAAATATCACAAAATACTCTGGGAAAGCATGTTTCTGAATATCTATAACTCAAAACCATGTTCTTTTCTTTTACTTGTATATATGTACTTGTTTGCTACATGTACACACATGTATATAATGAAAACAGATAAACATAGACCTGGGGCCAATTTCATATGGCTGCTAAGCAGAAAATTTTGATAAGCAATATAAAACAGACTACCAGATAAAATGCATACAGTTTGTAGGAAAGTTTGGCTGGTAACCAAAGCAATGTACTAAGCAAATTTTTCTGGTAAGCAATTTTGTCTGCTTATCTCTATGAAATCGGCCCCTGACTAATACCCTATACACTGTGCAGCTAGTGGCTCATAGTCTACAGTGGAGTGTCGTGGCCATCAAGCAGTCTAGTGCACCAGACTCAAGTTCTGGTGGCAGAGTCGTCATAACACTATGAAAATCTCCTCGGTTAAAATATAAAGAGTCTCGGTTAAATGTATTTTTAACCGTGTTTTAACCCATGTTTAACCCTTTGATTTCAGCTGGCTATTCAACCGCATTCTCACCGCGTTTTAACCGAGTGGTTCCCTGCCAGGATTTCCTTTGTTATTCATTACTGTAAACCTTTGTTCAATGTGATAATGAGGATGCAAGTTTAACCATGGTTTAACCGAGTATAAAACGTAACAGTACAACTTGCATGCAAGAGGTGATAAAGAGATTAAAAACACTTACAAAGTGTCTGTAAATTTCCAATCTAAAAAACACTGGTATACAACGGGGTACATGCACGCAATTTGCTCAGAATACCACTGACCTTGCCCATATGAGAATAGGTGTCTGTGCTGAGAATGGGTTGGCGTGCTGTGATAGGCGTACGTGATAGGTGTATATTTAGGTATACTTGTTAATCTGTTTTTCATCGGAAAGGGGATACGTTTAGAATAATAATTATACAGTATATCAAATGTCGGAGTGTCGTGAATAATGAAACGCAGGTCTCGAACAAAGACATATTGACCCAAAATTGTGGATCATCCCACCATGATCTGATGATGTATAACAACGCGTGATTTCGGTCCGGAGGTAACTGCTCCATTGTTGACCCTTTTGTATCCATACAGTTAATTTGACGTTCTAATTTCACAAATCAAACGTATTATTTTTTATACACAGAAAATTGGTAAGTTTCATCAATAAATAGACCTATGAATGACGGGGGAAAAATTAAAAAAAAAACCCGACCCGAGATTTCAGCACTTTTGGGTCGGTCGGTGGAGGGCAACTCAAATTTTTTTTTGGGCCTAATGCGGTGTCCAAGGACGGGAAAAACACTCGTTGCCGTACGTCTGCGCTGCGACCGGACCGTACCCAACGCGCGCTCGAATTAACTTCACATACATTCCAGACCGTGTGTGAAGTTCGAGCGCTGGGTCGCAGACGGCAACGAATGTTCGAAATAAACAATTTTGCCCCGACAAAAACATGGCGCATATACCGTGAAAGGGTTTATTACACACACACACACACAGCTTAGCGGCCCGTTCACTCTGTGGACATTCCTTTGTTCTCCTGTACTTAAGGATAGGAATTCTTAAAATCGTTCCCATTTCACACAGAAGAGTGTTTTGAGAGCGGTTTTCGTTCTATTTTTCCCTTTTAATAATATCCTTCGATTTAAGTCAAAGAACCTGCCTAGACAAATCACTAATTTCAGAGATATTCTACTTTTAAAAAGTCAAAAATCCTTCTGTGGACGTGTGTAAGTCCACAGAAGGTTTTTTTATCCGGCGTTCTGTGGACATCTTTTGTTCTCAGGTCCACAGAATGAATGCTCTGCCTACTCACACACACACACACACGTGTGTAAACGCCTGCAATCGGGGACATCCTTTGTCAAAAAAAGCGGGGATATATTGTTCTCCATTGTGATAGCAACCGGGACCATTGTCCCTTTTGTTATATGTCCCCGGTTTGAACGCGCTCACACACGCACGCACACACACACACATTCTTACACACATTGATTTGTGGGGTATTCCTTTGTTCGTTCTATTATCCCTTTTCTATAGAATTCTCCTGTGGGGTACAAGATTTCTATAGTTACCTTGTGGGGTCCAATTGTTCCATTGTGTTTTGGACCCCACAACGAATCACGTACACGTCCACACACACACACACACACACACCCTCACGCACATTGATTTGTGGGGTATTCCTTTGTTCGTTCTATTATCCCTTTTCCTTATAATTCTCCTGTGGGGTACAAGATTTTCTATAGTTACCTTGTGGGGTCCAATTGTTCTATTGTGTTTTGGACCCCACAACGAATAATGGTGTAACGTTCACACATTCCCTTGCAGGCGTTGTGGGGACAAAATACAAAGTATTTTGGTGATTAAAACGTTGTGGGGACACAAAATGTCCCCACAGCTAAGTAATTCGGATCCTCTTTTGTTCTCTGTCCCCATAACGCGGCCAGTGCTCGAACACACACACGTGTGTAAACGCCTGCAATCGGGGACATCCTTTGTCAAATTTCTTTGTCCAAAAAAGCGGGGACATATTGTTCTCCATTGTGATAGCAACCGGGGACCATTGTCCCTTTTGTTATATGTCCCCGGTTTGAATGCACTCACACACGCACGCACACACCCTCACGCACATTGATTTGTGGGGTATTCCTTTGTTCGTTCTATTATCCCTTTTCCTTATAATTCTCCTGTGGGGTACAAGATTTTCTATAGTTACCTTGTGGGGTCCAATTGTTCTATTGTGTTTTGGACCCCACAACGAATGGTGTGTACGTTCACACACACACACACACACACAAATATTCATCAGTCTCAGATCAGAGACAAAGTTGTCAGTGCTGACTGACTATATGACGTCAATCCTAACCAGGGGACGGACTTTTTCTTCTTTTTTTGGCGCTAAAAATGGCCGGCCGCCGGCAAACAACACAACAGACTAACCGACGCCGGTAGGCACATTCCTGACTGGCGCGCGGCCGCCTACCCCAATTTCGAAATTCAGCCTAAGTTCGTATGGACCGCGGGCTGCGCCATGGGCACAACATGGACGATACTCTTTCGCGCATGGTTGAACAAACATTGACCGTTAAATCTCGGGCAAGCAGAGCCTTTTGTAATGGGATTATCTCCGTCAACAATGGATTAACTCACCACAGAGTTAATGAGCAAGCCCTCAGTAGATCTCAGAACAGGTACCGAGTTTTAACCACACTTTAACTGAGACAATACAAAGGAATTTCTTAAAGGCGATTTAACCATACACTAACACGGTTAAATTAAGGTTAAAATGAAGGGTACCCATAATTTAACCGTGTTTATTGAAATTTTAACCGAGCGAGATTTTCATAGTGTAAAGTGGGTTTGAATCCTAGCCATGCCAGTTGTGGCACTTATGTCCTTGAGCAAGACACTTAAACCATAAATTGCTTCTTTTCACCACCATAAATTATTATTATTTTTTCAGTATAAATGGAGACCTGTGAGGGACCTGGTAATTGTGTTTGATTAGTTGTTGAGCACCTACATGTAACAGGCTGCCAGGGCTGTATACTGCCCAGGAAGTTGAGAATGATTCAGGAATGATTTAAAGTAGCCTGATGAGAGGGATAATAATGTAAAGTGCCTTGATGAGCATCACATCGTGATGGAGTTGGCACTATATACAAATCCACCATTATTATTACTATTAGTGGCTGATCCATTAATTTGCCACCCAAATGCAACCACAAATATTCTTTTGGGCCTCATATTTGAGTTGATTAAATTATATATATTTCATTTTTTCTTTTAAAAATGATCCACCACTGTTTACATCTTAACCAAGTCAATCAGCCTGGGGCTGAAATTTCACTTTTTGGTACTACATGTATCTCGAGGGACTAATTCTTATTGTGATTTTTGAGTTGGTTGTCCATAGTAATTAGAAAAAATATGATAGCCTTTTGTAACTGGTAGCTTAATGTGGAATTCATGGCCTTTTCTATTACATCATTTTACACATGTATGCATTAACCAATTATATTTATATTTTATTTCATTTGAGCTGTTGTTTTTTATTGTGTGACTAAATAAAGACGTCAAACCTGTGTATTGTGGCCACCTGGATAAAGTGGCCATCTGCCAAATGTGGCCAACAAGTGGTTATTTATCCATATTAATACATTGCTATACATAAAGTTTCATTATTATTGCATTTACAAATTCAGAGTGGCAGATTGGGCCATGTTTTAGTGCTTGTTTCAGCTCTATGTAGGCCTACACAATTAAAGATGTATTGACCGTCTTTTTTTAGTTATTTTAATATGTACCAATTTGAATTTCTGGTGGGTTCTGTCATAAATTTATTTTGTAACTTTTTTACTGTTAAACCAAGCTTGTGACATAGACCATGAGATTGACCATGAGATGAACTTAAAAATGAGACCTATTTTTTTAAATTTCGTGATCCCCATCAGAGGACCACATAAAATTTGGACCATAGGGGGTTTCAATGGTGCTGAATCTAATTATGATTGTTGCCAAGTTGTAAAATTGCACATTTTAAAGATATTAATTATTTTTACTTTAATATTGATTAACCCTGTGGAGGGGGGGGGGGGGGGGGGGGGGCGGGGTGGCGCACAATATGCCCCTTAAGTGCATTTTTTTTTTCAATTTAAAACAATTTTTTTTTAAAGAAATGTGATGGGTATTTGTCACATTTTCATATCAGACGCATTATGGAAATTCAAATTATAAGTTTTTGTAAGATTTATTTACAACAAATCCATCTGAATGATATTCTAAAACATAAAAAACTTTGATTTTACATTTTGAATGGTCAGCGTTGTAATATTCCCAGTTTCGTCTTTACAAACATGCATACAGCAAAAACTGGGCTGAATTTCAAGCGATGCACGCTCTGTGGAGGCCGCCATGTTTGCTTGTATTTAACACACATTTTTTCGGAATATATGAACGATGCTGATCAACACGGAATTTCATCGGTGGATTCCGGATCTCAACGATGACGTAATGCATACATTTCAGAGCTTTCTAATCACGAAATTGTCGTCAAATTCAAACAGATTTAGAGATAATGTGCAACTTATATGTCAACTTATATGACATTTTCATGTTTATTTCCTCAATTATACTTCAAAATTTCATGGTCCAAAAGAGGGTATCATGGTTTGAAACAATTTCACTGTTCATCCCATGGTCTAACAACTATCTTCTGAAATATCTCATCTCAAAGTTTTGTATTCCTTTCTAATAGGAAATTATCTGTGTTCTAATGAAAATTTAAAACAAAAAATTAAAGTGAATGTCAACAGACATTCCGTGGTATTTGACACCCACTATTTGACAAAGTAAAATTTTCAAATTTTATATTGTTTCTATTTTTCAATTTATTGTATAACTAGAATACGTAGTGCTTCTACTGCTACAAAGAATTTATAACAAATATTTCCCATGGTTCTCACGGCAGCCTATGGAAAAAGGGCAATTAATGGGCGTAAAAATTTAAGAAATTCATACAATTCATCATTTTTTTCATACAACAATAGGTGCTTAGATGTAGTAATTATGCATACACAACCAAGGACCATTAGTGAGGATAACAAAAGTTACAATTTTTCTTTTTGGACATTTCACTTTCAAAAAAAAATAAATACAAATTTTTGCCCTTTTTACTGTCACGCGAGTCACAAAAAAGTCATTTTAGTTGTTTCTCATGAAAGATCAGAAACCATTTTTTTCTGTTTGTTAAAAATAATGGTGTTTCCTAAGGGTCCTGTATGAAAAACCAAAAAGTATTATTTAAAAAAATAAAATAAAATCTCCCTCAAGTTATGTCACGCGAGTCACATTACACATATACATACATGTACATGTACTATTACACTACAATGGTATTTCATAAAACAAAAAGTACTTCCAAAGAACGAAGGACCATAAGTGAGCATCAAAAAATTACTATATCTCTTTTGACTCTTCCCATTTGCACAAAAATAGCAAACTGTACCCTTTCTTACTGTCAAATATGAGTCACAAAAATGTAATTTTATTTTTTTTCTCCTAAACTATTTTATTCTTTTTTTTAAAGTAACAGTATGTCCTTGGGGTGTCTTGAACACAAAATAAGTTTTTATTATGCAACATCCTGCTGTAACATTGTTTTTCCCACTTGTCACGCGAGTCACATTTTTTTGTCATGCGAGTCACGCTGCCATTAACCCTAACTCCCTAGGCCCACTTGCTTACACATAACCTGAATCCTCCAAAATCCTTCAGTAGTAAATCAAGCACATGACATGTATGCACACATGTTTCTAATCTGTGATACATGTACATGGCCAGGGACCCTCCCTGCATGCATGGAGCAATAAACAGTGTCCACTGAACCAAGCACTGACCTTGCAATCACTACAACAAACATGGGTGTACATGTACGTACATGTACATGTACCATGGAAAGGCAAGTATGCCTAATAACCTCAATCCTCCAAAAATCCTTCACTTTAGCAAAGAGCATGTAGCATGTAACCTCAATCCTTCAAAATCCTTCACTTTAGCAAAGAGGAAATGGAGGATCTGGGAATGTTAGGGTTAATGAATTTTTTTAAAACTTGAATAATAATTTTTTTTAAATAATTTCAGTAATGTCAGTTAGTGCATCTATTGTACTTTCAAATAAAGTGATCCAGAATGTAAAGTTTTCACTGATTGGCCATTTATGATTGATTGCATATCAAAATGTAAGATTTTTATTTTTTGGCCATCACGCGAGTCACATTTTCTTAATTGATATAAAAAGAAATTTCCCTAATAATTAAAGACCCCTCCTTATAGTTTGTAAAAACTGAGTTCACTGAAAGTAAGGTGTAATATAGAGAGCCGGACAAAGTTAAGTGGGATCGTCACGTGAGTCACAATGGAATGGCTGTCAATTAAGAATAGTTATGTATGGCTGTTTGTTGTTGTTGATGAGAAATGTTATACAAAAAAGCCTCAATATTTTGTTTGCCCATCAGTCCTGTGCATTGGCATTCCCTACCACCAACAGGCCTAAACATGTATTACATTCTAATTTGTTCCAAAGGGACACCTTTTAAGGTTAATGAGCTTATTGAAAAATATATGTGGTGAGTCTGACACAAGTGTATGTTACTTTTCTGATTGTTTCCCTGGAATAATAAAGTGCATCATAACCCTCCTATGGTTTGACGTTTCAAAACCTTTCAAAATCTGCTTACGGGCCAAAATGGCTATCAATTATTATGAACCCTTTAAAACCCTCCAGAATTTGTTGCTACTGAACAACCACACCTTTCAATATCCTTTGAAAGGTATTGAAACATTTCAACACCAGTTTGTTCAGAGAGTTGTTACACCTTTCGAAACCTTTCATAGGTCCCTTTTGTCAGACAGTTTTCTCACCTTTCAAAACCCTTCAGTACAACAAACTTGAAAGGTTTTGAAAGGTCTGACAATTCTATGGCAACTGCACTGTATATAGGAGGGATAAGCATGCAATTTACTTTGTACTGTCCTCCCTTTTTCTTGATACTAGAATTGATTCCAATGTGCTCAAGACAGTGTGCCATATACACACACCTCTTCTTATTATAATTTAAATGCGAATTTACACTATTTGGTTTAACACTAATTACTTTAAGATTATGCGATCTTGTACATTTACACTTTCATTTGGTGAAACAATTATACATTTTAAAATACCATTTCCTGCATAAACATAAATTATATTTGGTGGATAACAGCTCAGTGACTAACTAAACTCAAGTAATTGCGTCCTTTAAACATAATCAATGGGCATGTACATTGTATGGTATTGCAATTCTCCATAATATGAGAATGTTGGAAATATTTACATATGTATCAGAACAGCAGAGAAACTTGAACATGTTTCACCAAAGTAGGCTTGGGCGATGACACGATAATATTGAATATCGCGATATTTTTTTTTACTCGATTATGATATCGAGAACTTTTTAAATCATCGAGATATTGGCAGATCGCGATGAAAAAATATATCGCGATGAAAAAAAAATTATCGTGAAGAAAAAATATATATCGCGATTAAACAAAATCCTCGATTGTCAGTTGGGTCAGAAATTCCATGGAAAAAACTTAGGGAAGTCTTTTCAGCTTTCGTGAGAAACAAAATCGAACTACTTCTGTAGTAAACCGACTGTCAGATCACAAAGGAGCCGCCTGACAGGGTGTTGTTTAATAATCCACCGCCACTCAAAGAAATCTATTCAGACTGATTAAGTGTTGGGGATTGAATGGGGTATTTGATCCAACAATGTGTAGACAATGTTTACGTCTCACTGTCTATCCATGGTGGTCTGTGTGACTCTGGCTGGCGCACCACAGGCGAGTACATTATAGCATACATATTTAAATATATGCAGAATATGGCATTACCTTAAAAATCTACATTAGTCATGAATTAAATCAAAGCATGGATCGGCAGTGGCTCGATCAAAGTTGAGGGATTAAGACACTATTCTATTATACCATACTGGGACTCTTGTCTAGTGTGACAAAATACATACACGTACATGTACTCTTGATAAACCATGTGGCGTTTATTTAAAATAGTGTGACTACAATCCACATTTTCTGAAGTGCAAATGACGTTCACAATCACATGGTTTTATTCTCCACGGTACTATATGCAGGAATAAACCTAGTCACGTGTTTATACTATGACCCAGTCACGTGGAATGCGAATCACGTGAACTCGGGCTGATGATTTGATTGGGACGCACGACGCATTAACCGTCCCACATAATTATTATGCAAACGATTTGCCAATGGCGATGGGTGCGTTTTTGCGACCGTAACCAGAAACATGTTTGGGCTTTGGTCATTGGTTAAGCGTTTTCGCAAGTTCGGTTGTGCTGCGATGACATCATGGTTCTGACCAAACATAAACCGAACTTTGTGATCGGTTATGCTTAGTTTCAAGATGGCGGATTGTAAAAAGTGTTAAAACATGATTAAATGATTGTTCATATACCAGTATATCTTTCAAGTTACTAGCACTCACGAGTAAGTTCTATTTTGAGAAACGTTGATGATTGAACACATGTCACAAACTGAAAACAATTGTCTGGTTATGTTCGCATTTTTGCGTAGCTGTGCCGTTTTGTTTCTGGTTAGGGTAGTGAAAACCCGCCCCATATGCTGCACTCGTGAACGGCGCAATTGCACGTGTCTCTCAGGTAAGCACTGGCAATTTATTGTGACGCTTGTAGATGGGTACATCCCTGTCATTACCGGCTCTAAAGCACTCATGCGTGAAAAACAAAAATAATCGTGATATTATCGAATATCGCGATATACATGTATGTTTGACGATATATATCGTGGATGAAAAAAAATTGATATCGCCCAAGCCTACACCAAAGCCAAAAAAGTATTCAGAAATGAATTGCCATATTTATGTACACTGTATAATTACAATAATAATCTCCTAGCCTTTTGCAATAACTTCTTTACCACGCATCACATAATTATAATACCCGTTGCCTAAAATAAATACTGCCAGATTAAATGTAAAACTACAACTCTTCAGCATAGTCTCCGCTACAAAGGTTGTAAACTTTATATTTCTAAAGCTAAGTCACATTACAAATGTTGATTTGTCTTTTCTCCCTCAGTAGCCTTTACATTGGGCTTGGGCGGTTCCGGCGGGTACCCGGTTCTACCCGATTCCAAATTGAGAATTGGAACCACGGTTCCACTCTTTTAAAGAACCGGGTACTCGCAAGAGTCGGTTCCGGAACCAAGTCCTTCAAATACCCGGTTCCCAGAGCTGCGGCTGTAGTAAAATACCCGAGTCCCAGTCAGAGCATATGGTCAGAGCCAGCTCCAGCAAAATACCCGACTCTGAGGACCAACCCGGCTCCAATTGAAATACGCAGTTGTCTGAGCTCCAACTCAAGAGCCGAGAACCGGCTCCAGTCAAAATACCCGATTCTCTTTGATGACTGACCGACAAAATGTAACTCTAGACTGCAGCAAAATTGTGAAGGCGCCACACATGCTACTGATGCAAACCGCAATGTCTGTGCATTAGTAGTATCATTGTGCATCACTGAGTTGTTTATAAATTGGCCCCATAACATGGATACTTTGGTTTGGAGATGTTGTTAAAAATGTTGACAGCACGTGTCTTGAGAAGTGGAGTGATCAAGGTGGCCCCGTAATATGGATAAACTTGTGACGAAGTTAACAGTCATGTTGCTAGTGTTCTTTATGTACTTTCAATATGGCATGGACAGTAGTACAGTACCTTGTACTTTGTAGGGGGTGGTGCAATTGCTTAATTGCTCAACCCCCCGTTTATAAATTGGCCCTATAACATGGATACTTTGGTTATGGAGATGTTGTTATAAATGTTGACAGCATGTGTCTTGCTTTAGAAGTGGAATGATCAAGGTGGCCCCGTAATATGGATAATCTTGTGACGAATTAGTCATGTTGCTACTGTTCTTAATGTACTTTCAATAGGCATGGATGGTAGTACGGTACCTTGTGTACAGGGGGTGGTACAATTGCTTAATTGCTCCTCTATGATTGTTCCAACCCCTGAAGCATGTGCAAAGCCATGGCATGTACAATTGTACATGTGCAGAACGGCTTGTAACGTTGTTTGGAAATGGTACAATAATGGAAACAAATCTCTTACTTAGCTTAACGTTTCCAAAACGTTTCCTTAAAGTTTCTGAAACATATTTTAAATTAAACAAAATTATCATCACTGCATTTGCGGTTGAAAATTGAAACACTTTCGTGTCAGAGACGCAACGAAGTTTGAATAGACTGTATGTTTTATTATTTTCTGCAATCCTTATGTTTTTGTTTGAATCTCTTGGAACTAGTTCCGACTCGGAACCGAGTGTTTTTTTTGGAACCGAACCGGTTCCAGAAATTGTGGAACCGCCCAAGCCTACTTTACATTTTATGTTAATCTTTCTGCTTTGTTTTCCTTTAACCCAAACTACCCCATATCCTGCAAAATCCTCCAAGGAGCACTTTTTGGGGAAAATTCAGCACTGTTGGAAACTGGTACTTTCACCTCTTCAAATGGGGCAAAATTACTACTAGGCAAGAAGTACAGGCCATAAGTGCTGAATATGAAAGATCATCGAAAATGCATTGTGAATTTTGAAGATAAGGGCATGTTTCCAAAAGTGCACTGATGGATTTTGAAGGATTCAGGAAGGTTCCTAGCCAGAATACCTAGGGGGTTAGGGTTAATGTGCATTTTGGAACATCTTGGGGGTTGTATTTAGTTTTTTTTCTTAAATGGGGGGGGGGGGGGGGGTAGGGTATTCCAATGGAGTGTTCTATAAGTCCCTTATGTTATGATTATATTATACTATTTTTGTTACTTTTGCTACCTATATAGATTTTAGTGAATTTAGTGTTTTACTAAGGAGTTATGGAAATAAAATTTGAATTAAATTTAAATGCCACTGGAAATTAAGATATGAGATCTGTAATTGCTCAGCCTATCAAACTTTCTGAAGCATAGGAAAAGCAACAAAGTTGAACAAGTCCAGCTATCTCGTGGGATACATGAACACTGCATGTCTATCTATTGGGGACCTTTTTTTTAGTAACAGACCAGATGCAGACTAATAAAAATAATACACATACGCTGCTCAGTTTCATTCACTGAAAAAAAACTGTCAGAACTAAGTACATGTATTATAGCATGGGAATGCTTTTGTGTCAGATGTCTTGCATGAAAATACAATGAAAACCAGCCCAAAATATGCAATCAAAATTCTTGAACCGACCTAATAATTCCCTCTTATACAGGTGATACTTGTAAAACTATAAATATAACAAACCCTGACTAAAATTCTTGGAAAAAATGTATGACTTCCAGTTTGACAGGGGCAGGAGGCTAAGTATTTCTACATGTTACGGTAAAAATCGTCAGAAAACTAACACTAAGCTACCTTTTTAGAAGGGCTATCATATTGTTTGGTGATTTATAGATTACATGTATTTGTGACCATAAAAGGCATATCAGAATTAGTCCCTCAATTTGGTACCAACAAATCGGCTGGCTCATGGACTAATACATATAGCTCTTGATATGAGAATTAGATAGAGGTAGACTTGTTTTGAGCAATCATGTACATGTACATATGACAAACTAATTCCTAAACATATTACATGTACATCTGATGATCTGTAAGATACAGAGACATGACACACTATATGTGTATATCCAGACAGGTTTGTGTAACATATAATCAACTGTTTATACACTGTACATGTAATACATACCTTTATGCAACCTGCATCCCGAGAATTTTCAGAATGTATTATTTATGCAAACTTTTCTTGTTTTAATAGTCATGTGAATGGAGATGTGAATTTGTTGACTTACCCTATTGTGTGCGCATAGAATTTGAGAAGATTAGTTAACCTGTAAAGAAGCACAGTTCCTGGTTCTGCCACTATTACCTGTTCCACTCTAACCTGCAAATAAAAATTACAAAATAAAGACAATTATCTGCCAAAAATTACAAGATGATGTGCCAGCATGTAAAATGACTTGATTGTACAATGGATAACTTTGGGCCCAAAAATACTGCTGGTTACAAGAAAAATCTTGGCAAATAATACTAAATAAGCTTTTGTTGTGCATCAGATATTGAAGTTGGCACTATTTTCCATAAACAAATCGGCTTATTGTTTATGTGAAGGTAATGCATGTCCATCCAAATCCTATTGATATGAGGTAATTAGTCTGTTCCATCATGTGTAAGGTAACAGCACTATATGTATTATACAGGTAATTTTTTTCAATGAAGGAATAATATTTCAAATTTTATTTTGCATTGTAGTTATTAACCCTACTAAAGTCTATATACTACAAATAACACCCCATTTGGAAATTACTAAACTTTACAGAGATTTATTAATTTATGCAAGACCTGAAAACTGCTCGTCCTTTGCTGTAATTCCGTTACCGAAATTTTGACCTCCCTAAAGTGACCCAGAAGGTGAATTTTTTTTTTCCATTTGTGTCCAATGAATCTGTTGGATCTTGGCTCCCATTTCATACACAGATTAGTTGTCTAGTATAAAACATATTTTCTAGGTGATGGGCAAATGTTGGCTGGGTCATGAATGGACGTCATTCCGTTACCCGGGAATTGCCCATTTAAATCAAGTGATAAAGATGGGTATCCACTTATTTAGGTAGTTGGGAAAATATATTGTGTCCTTTCAGAAATTCTCAATCATACACAGTCATATACTTGATTTATCAAGTTTCAGCAAGGACCATGAAAAAATATTAACCCTTGAATTTGTCCATTATATAAATATTCTTTGTTAATAAATAAATAATCTCTTTGAACGTTATGGAATAAATTCTTGCCCCCAAAAAATATTTTTTTATTCCCCTGGAATGTTCTTATCCACTTGTAAGGGCTTTCTGGACAGTGATTGAGAGCCCCATTGTTAGGATTGAAACCACTGTCTGGCTTGGCAAAAAAATGAAAGGAACCCCCTGGACTTGGCTTGAAACTTGATACATCAGAAAGTTAAGGCCTGACATAGCCTGGAGTATATCACACAAATAATATTGTGAATGGGATAGACATCCAAATGTAGACAAGAGGATGATGAGTGGTGGTGGTGGGAGGAGGGGGTAATGATGGAAACTCTAATAAGAAAAAGAAAAAGTTTTAAAAACAAAAACTTTTTCGCCAGAAGCTGCAATTTTTCTTTGAATATTCGAACAGGAAAAAACAACCGGATATTCGAACCATTGATAAGAATATTCTAATATTCGGTACAGTCCTAAAGGAAAATACTGCAAATTGACAGCTATTGACAGCTATAGTATCAAATCAGTTAACACTGGCATTCATACTTGAAATAAATGTACCTTTAAGGGTCTGCAAATTCCTTCTGTTATATGGCCAAGCACATCCTCAATATCACAGTTCCTTGCTGTCAATACACCATAAGAATTAATCAGTACCTACATATGTACATGTATACATTAATATAAACAATAGACTATATATTTACCTGCCTGCCTGTAATGGAAAGTTAACAGTCATGTAATCTAGGCATTGGCAGGCATGTCCCCAATGCCTAAATTAAAAGACTTAACTGTCCATTACATATGTCAAGCGTGACTCCTTTTGTATTGCCCACAAGTGAACATGTACAGTACATGTACATGCACATGCACATGCACAGTTGTATAATGTTAATGGGAAAATGTACAGTACATGTTCATGAAACACAATCAAAAATATGGCAGTGACTAGGTTAAAAAGGATGTTGTTGGATCACTACACTCTCCAAATTACTCCCCCAAAAATATTCTGAAGATTTAGTAGCAATTAGTTATTGGTGTAATTATTTTCTTTACGCATCACAATTACAGCAAAGTACTCATGATTATAACCATTTGTAGTAATGACTGATTAATGACTCTCGAGTTATAAGTGTCATACATGTATGTTTGATTGTACTGTTCAATGTACCATGCATGGGTTCAGTATAGGGCCAGGGCCCCCAATCCTTTTTAGACTAGATGATGATGCGACACAAGGGCAGCCATGATTGGTTGAGCCACACATAGTATGTATCATTGAACCAGCCCATTTCATTCACAAGGAATACTCTTCTGCACAGCAGACTAGATGTGGATATTAACTCTGCATGCTGCGTACCATGTATACATCAATCAACCTGAATTACTGTGTCAAACTGTGTCAAGCACTCGCACATCAAGGACCACCAAATCGACTGGCAGGCAGCCCAACTCATCACACCCATCGACACTTGGCATCCCAGACGCATCAGAGAGGCCATCGAGATCGTCAAACACGACACTGTACCACAGGACATCGGCTTCTACATCAGCGACATTTGGCGACCACTACTACAGACTGAAGGATCCTCTATATCCAAAGTCTACAACCCACCCCAGACTGAGGGATCTCCTATATCCTAAGTCAACCACCCTCCTTCCCCAGTGCTTGTTTCTGATTCGGTTCAGTGAGCACACACTCCTTCCCCCAACTCCTAGGATCCACAGTTCCCGCCTGCACGATCTGATCCTCCAGCATCCTGTCATCGCGTAATCCTCCAGCAGCCTACTACAGCAGCAGCCCTTTCCATAGTCCGGCATTCTCCTGAGGACGACCAGAGCATACTGATCAAAACGTCGAGTTGTACCTCCAGTTCTTTTCAGAACTAATTACTACTCAATTGAGAATTTCACATGGTGTCACCGCAATTAGTCTTACTTATCCTCCTCACCATGCAAAGCTACAAGTTTTACCAACCTGTTTACTGGCAGTACAATTATGTAGTTATAAACAAATGAAGACAAAGTTTCTACTAAATCAAAATACGGGACGTTATTGCTTATTATTTCACTAAACTACATGTAGTAGACCTACAGATGTGTAGATCTAAAGATAAAACTAAATCCAACATAGTTTGTTCATAATGACAATGATAAACATATATGAGTGTGTAGCATCAGTGTACTCGCACTCCATCATAGTTTGTTCATAATGACAATGATAAACATATATGAGTGTGTAGCATCAGTGTACTCGCACTCCATCATAGTTTGTTCATAATGACAATGATAAACATATATGAGTGTGTAGCATCAGTGTACTCACACTCCATCATAGTTTGTTCATAATGACAATGATATACATATATGAGTGTGTAGCATCAGTGTACTCGCACTTCATCATAGTTTGTTCATAATGACAATGATAAACATATATGAGTGTGTAGCATCAGTGTACTCGCACTCCATCATAGTTTGTTCATAATGACAATGATAAACATATATGAGTGTGTAGCATCAGTGTACTCGCACTTCATCATAGTTTGTTCATAATGACAATGATAAACATATATGAGTGTGTAGCATCAGTGTACTCGCACTTCATCATAGTTTGTTCATAATGACAATGATAAACATATATGAGTGTGTAGCATCAGTGTACTCGCACTCCATCATAGTTTGTTCATAATGACAATGATATACATATATGAGTGTGTAGCATCAGTGTACTTACTTCATCATAGTTTGTTCATAATGACAATGATATACATATATGAGTGTGTAGCATCAGTGTACTCGCACTTCATCATAGTTTGTTCATAATGACAATGATATACATATATGAGTGTGTAGCATCAGTGTACTCGCACTCCATCATAGTTTGTTCATAATGACAATGATATACATATATGAGTGTGTAGCATCAGTGTACTCGCACTCCATCATAGTTTGTTCATAATGACAATGATATACATATGAGTGTGTAGCATCAGTGTACTCGCACTCCATCATAGTTTGTTCATAATGACAATGATAAACATATATGAGTGTGTAGCATCAGTGTACTCGCACTTCATCATAGTTTGTTCATAATGACAATGATATACATATATGAGTGTGTAGCATCAGTGTACTCGCACTTCATCATAGTTTGTTCATAATGACAATGATAAACATATATGAGTGTGTAGCATCAGTGTACTCGCACTTCATCATAGTTTGTTCATAATGACAATGATATACATATATGAGTGTGTAGCATCAGTGTACTCGCACTCCATCATAGTTTGTTCATAATGACAATGATAAACATATATGAGTGTGTAGCATCAGTGTACTCGCACTTCATCATAGTTTGTTCATAATGACAATGATAAACATATATGAGTGTGTAGCATCAGTGTACTCGCACTTCATCATAGTTTGTTCATAATGACAATGATAATACATATATGAGTGTGTAGCATCAGTGTACTCGCACTTCATCATAGTTTGTTCATAATGACAATGATAAACATATATGAGTGTGTAGCATCAGTGTACTCGCACTTCATCATAGTTTGTTCATAATGACAATGATAAACATATATGAGTGTGTAGCATCAGTGTACTGCACTTCATCATAGTTTGTTCATAATGACAATGATATACATATATGAGTGTAGCATCAGTGTACTCGCACTTCATCATAGTTTGTTCATAATGACAATGATAAACATATATGAGTGTGTAGCATCAGTGTACTCGCACTTCATCATAGTTTGTTCATAATGACAATGATAAACATATATGAGTGTGTAGCATCAGTGTACTCGCACTTCATCATAGTTTGTTCATAATGACAATGATATACATATATGAGTGTGTAGCATCAGTGTACTCGCACTTCATCATAGTTTGTTCATAATGACAATGATATACATATATGAGTGTGTAGCATCAGTGTACTCGCACTTCATCATAGTTTGTTCATAATGACAATGATAAACATATATGAGTGTGTAGCATCAGTGTACTCGCACTTCATCATAGTTTGTTCATAATGACAATGATATACATATATGAGTGTGTAGCATCAGTGTACTCGCACTCCATCATAGTTTGTTCATAATGACAATGATATACATATATGAGTGTGTAGCATCAGTGTACTCGCACTTCATCATAGTTTGTTCATAATGACAATGATAAACATATATGAGTGTGTAGCATCAGTGTACTCGCACTCCATCATAGTTTGTTCATAATGACAATGATATACATATATGAGTGTGTAGCATCAGTGTACTCGCACTCCATCATAGTTTGTTCATAATGACAATGATATACATATATGAGTGTGTAGCATCAGTGTACTCGCACTTCATCATAGTTTGTTCATAATGACAATGATATACATATATGAGTGTGTAGCATCAGTGTACTCGCACTCCATCATAGTTTGTTCATAATGACAATGATATACATATATGAGTGTGTAGCATCAGTGTACTCACACTCCATCATAGTTTGTTCATAATGACAATGATATACATATATGAGTGTGTAGCATCAGTGTACTCGCACTTCATCATAGTTTGTTCATAATGACAATGATATACATATATGAGTGTGTAGCATCAGTGTACTCGCACTCCATCATAGTTTGTTCATAATGACAATGATATACATATATGAGTGTGTAGCATCAGTGTACTCGCACTTCATCATAGTTTGTTCATAATGACAATGATATACATATATGAGTGTGTAGCATCAGTGTACCGCACTCCATCATAGTTTGTTCATAATGACAATGATATACATATATGAGTGTGTAGCATCAGTGTACTCGCACTTCATCATAGTTTGTTCATAATGACAATGATATACATATATGAGTGTGTAGCATCAGTGTACTCGCACTTCATCATAGTTTGTTCATAATGACAATGATATACATATATGAGTGTGTAGCATCAGTGTACTCGCACTCCATCATAGTTTGTTCATAATGACAATGATAAACATATATGAGTGTGTAGCATCAGTGTACTCGCACTCCATCATAGTTTGTTCATAATGACAATGATAAACATATGAGTGTGTAGCATCAGTGTACTCGCACTCCATCATAGTTTGTTCATAATGACAATGATAAACATATATGAGTGTGTAGCATCAGTGTACTCGCACTTCATCATAGTTTGTTCATAATGACAATGATAAACATATATGAGTGTGTAGCATCAGTGTACTCGCACTTCATCATAGTTTGTTCATAATGACAATGATATACATATATGAGTGTGTAGCATCAGTGTACTCGCACTTCATCATAGTTTGTTCATAATGACAATGATAAACATATATGAGTGTGTAGCATCAGTGTACTCGCACTCCATCATAGTTTGTTCATAATGACAATGATAAACATATATGAGTGTGTAGCATCAGTGTACTCGCACTTCATCATAGTTTGTTCATAATGACAATGATAAACATATATGAGTGTGTAGCATCAGTGTACTCGCACTTCATCATAGTTTGTTCATAATGACAATGATAAACATATATGAGTGTGTAGCATCAGTGTACTCGCACTCCATCATAGTTTGTTCATAATGACAATGATAAACATATATGAGTGTGTAGCATCAGTGTACTCGCACTTCATCATAGTTTGTTCATAATGACAATGATAAACATATATGAGTGTGTAGCATCAGTGTACTCGCACTTCATCATAGTTTGTTCATAATGACAATGATAAACATATATGAGTGTGTAGCATCAGTGTACTCGCACTTCATCATAGTTTGTTCATAATGACAATGATATACATATGAGTGTGTAGCATCAGTGTACTCGCACTTCATCATAGTTTGTTCATAATGACAATGATATACATATATGAGTGTGTAGCATCAGTGTACTCGCACTCCATCATAGTTTGTTCATAATGACAATGATATACATATATGAGTGTGTAGCATCAGTGTACTCGCACTCCATCATAGTTTGTTCATAATGACAATGATATACATATATGAGTGTGTAGCATCAGTGTACTCGCACTTCATCATAGTTTGTTCATAATGACAATGATATACATATATGAGTGTGTAGCATCAGTGTACTCGCACTTCATCATAGTTTGTTCATAATGACAATGATATACATATATGAGTGTGTAGCATCAGTGTACTCGCACTCCATCATAGTTTGTTCATAATGACAATGATATACATATATGAGTGTGTAGCATCAGTGTACTCGCACTTCATCATAGTTTGTTCATAATGACAATGATATACATATATGAGTGTGTAGCATCAGTGTACTCGCACTTCATCATAGTTTGTTCATAATGACAATGATATACATATATGAGTGTGTAGCATCAGTGTACTCGCACTTCATCATAGTTTGTTCATAATGACAATGATAAACATATATGAGTGTGTAGCATCAGTGTACTCGCACTTCATCATAGTTTGTTCATAATGACAATGATATACATATATGAGTGTGTAGCATCAGTGTACTCGCACTTCATCATAGTTTGTTCATAATGACAATGATAAACATATATGAGTGTGTAGCATCAGTGTACTCGCACTTCATCATAGTTTGTTCATAATGACAATGATAAACATATATGAGTGTGTAGCATCAGTGTACTCGCACTTCATCATAGTTTGTTCATAATGACAATGATATACATATATGAGTGTGTAGCATCAGTGTACTCGCACTTCATCATAGTTTGTTCATAATGACAATGATATACATATATGAGTGTGTAGCATCAGTGTACTCGCACTTCATCATAGTTTGTTCATAATGACAATGATAAACATATATGAGTGTGTAGCATCAGTGTACTCGCACTTCATCATAGTTTGTTCATAATGACAATGATATACATATATGAGTGTGTAGCATCAGTGTACTCGCACTTCATCATAGTTTGTTCATAATGACAATGATATACATATATGAGTGTGTAGCATCAGTGTACTCGCACTTCATCATAGTTTGTTCATAATGACAATGATATACATATATGAGTGTGTAGCATCAGTGTACTCGCACTTCATCATAGTTTGTTCATAATGACAATGATATACATATATGAGTGTGTAGCATCAGTGTACTCGCACTTCATCATAGTTTGTTCATAATGACAATGATATACATATATGAGTGTGTAGCATCAGTGTACTCGCACTTCATCATAGTTTGTTCATAATGACAATGATATACATATATGAGTGTGTAGCATCAGTGTACTCGCACTTCATCATAGTTTGTTCATAATGACAATGATATACATATATGAGTGTGTAGCATCAGTGTACTCGCACTTCATCATAGTTTGTTCATAATGACAATGATAAACATATATGAGTGTGTAGCATCAGTGTACTCGCACTCCATCATAGTTTGTTCATAATGACAATGATAAACATATATGAGTGTGTAGCATCAGTGTACTCGCACTCATCATAGTTTGTTCATAATGACAATGATAAACATATATGAGTGTGTAGCATCAGTGTACTCGCACTTCATCATAGTTTGTTCATAATGACAATGATAAACATATATGAGTGTGTAGCATCAGTGTACTCGCACTCCATCATAGTTTGTTCATAATGACAATGATAAACATATATGAGTGTGTAGCATCAGTGTACTCGCACTCCATCATAGTTTGTTCATAATGACAATGATAAACATATATGAGTGTGTAGCATCAGTGTACTCGCACTTCATCATAGTTTGTTCATAATGACAATGATATACATATATGAGTGTGTAGCATCAGTGTACTCGCACTTCATCATAGTTTGTTCATAATGACAATGATAAACATATATGAGTGTGTAGCATCAGTGTACTCGCACTCCATCATAGTTTGTTCATAATGACAATGATAAACATATATGAGTGTGTAGCATCAGTGTACTCGCACTCCATCATAGTTTGTTCATAATGACAATGATAAACATATATGAGTGTGTAGCATCAGTGTACTCGCACTTCATCATAGTTTGTTCATAATGACAATGATAAACATATATGAGTGTGTAGCATCAGTGTACTCGCACTTCATCATAGTTTGTTCATAATGACAATGATATACATATATGAGTGTGTAGCATCAGTGTACTCGCACTTCATCATAGTTTGTTCATAATGACAATGATAAACATATATGAGTGTGTAGCATCAGTGTACTTCGCACTTCATCATAGTTTGTTCATAATGACAATGATATACATATATGAGTGTGTAGCATCAGTGTACTCGCACTTCATCATAGTTTGTTCATAATGACAATGATATACATATATGAGTGTGTAGCATCAGTGTACTCGCACTTCATCATAGTTTGTTCATAATGACAATGATAAACATATATGAGTGTGTAGCATCAGTGTACTCGCCTTCATCATAGTTTGTTCATAATGACAATGATAAACATATATGAGTGTGTAGCATCAGTGTACTGCACTTCATCATAGTTTGTTCATAATGACAATGATATACATATATGAGTGTGTAGCATCAGTGTACTCGCACTTCATCATAGTTTGTTCATAATGACAATGATAAACATATATGAGTGTGTAGCATCAGTGTACTCGCACTTCATCATAGTTTGTTCATAATGACAATGATAAACATATATGAGTGTGTAGCATCAGTGTACTCGCACTTCATCATAGTTTGTTCATAATGACAATGATAAACATATATGAGTGTGTAGCATCAGTGTACTCGCACTTCATCATAGTTTGTTCATAATGACAATGATAAACATATATGAGTGTGTAGCATCAGTGTACTCGCACTTCATCATAGTTTGTTCATAATGACAATGATAAACATATATGAGTGTGTAGCATCAGTGTACTCGCACTTCATCATAGTTTGTTCATAATGACAATGATAAACATATATGAGTGTGTAGCATCAGTGTACTCGCACTTCATCATAGTTTGTTCATAATGACAATGATAAACATATATGAGTGTGTAGCATCAGTGTACTCGCACTTCATCATAGTTTGTTCATAATGACAATGATAAACATATATGAGTGTGTAGCATCAGTGTACTCGCACTTCATCATAGTTTGTTCATAATGACAATGATAAACATATATGAGTGTGTAGCATCAGTGTACTCGCACTTCATCATAGTTTGTTCATAATGACAATGATAAACATATATGAGTGTGTAGCATCAGTGTACTCGCACTTCATCATAGTTTGTTCATAATGACAATTATAAACATATGAGTGTGTAGCATCAGTGTACTCGCACTTCATCATAGTTTGTTCATAATGACAATGATAAACATATATGAGTGTGTAGCATCAGTGTACTCGCACTTCATCATAGTTTGTTCATAATGACAATGATAAACATATATGAGTGTGTAGCATCAGTGTACTCGCACTTCATCATAGTTTGTTCATAATGACAATGATAAACATATATGAGTGTGTAGCATCAGTGTACTCGCACTTCATCATAGTTTGTTCATAATGACAATGATAAACATATGAGTGTGTAGCATCAGTGTACTCGCACTTCATCATAGTTTGTTCATAATGACAATGATAAACATATATGAGTGTGTAGCATCAGTGTACTCGCACTTCATCATAGTTTGTTCATAATGACAATGATATACATATGAGTGTGTAGCATCAGTGTACTCGCACTCCATCATAGTTTGTTCATAATGACAATGATATACATATATGAGTGTGTAGCATCAGTGTACTCGCACTTCATCATAGTTTGTTCATAATGACAATGATAAACATATATGAGTGTGTAGCATCAGTGTACTCGCACTTCATCATAGTTTGTTCATAATGACAATGATATACATATATGAGTGTGTAGCATCAGTGTACTCGCACTTCATCATAGTTTGTTCATAATGACAATGATATACATATATGAGTGTGTAGCATCAGTGTACTCGCACTTCATCATAGTTTGTTCATAATGACAATGATATACATATATGAGTGTGTAGCATCAGTGTACTCGCACTTCATCATAGTTTGTTCATAATGACAATGATATACATATATGAGTGTGTAGCATCAGTGTACTCGCACTTCATCATAGTTTGTTCATAATGACAATGATAGCATATATGAGTGTGTAGCATCAGTGTACTCGCACTCCATCATAGTTTGTTCATAATGACAATGATATACATATATGAGTGTGTAGCATCAGTGTACTCGCACTTCATCATAGTTTGTTCATAATGACAATGATATACATATATGAGTGTGTAGCATCAGTGTACTCGCACTCCATCATAGTTTGTTCATAATGACAATGATATACATATATGAGTGTGTAGCATCAGTGTACTCGCACTTCATCATAGTTTGTTCATAATGACAATGATATACATATATGAGTGTGTAGCATCAGTGTACTCGCACTTCATCATAGTTTGTTCATAATGACAATGATATACATATATGAGTGTGTAGCATCAGTGTACTCGCACTTCCATCATAGTTTGTTCATAATGACAATGATAAACATATATGAGTGTGTAGCATCAGTGTACTCGCACTTCATCATAGTTTGTTCATAATGACAATGATATACATATATGAGTGTGTAGCATCAGTGTACTGCACTTCATCATAGTTTGTTCATAATGACAATGATATACATATATGAGTGTGTAGCATCAGTGTACTCGCACTTCATCATAGTTTGTTCATAATGACAATGATATACATATATGAGTGTGTAGCATCAGTGTACTCGCACTTCATCATAGTTTGTTCATAATGACAATGATATACATATATGAGTGTGTAGCATCAGTGTACTCGCACTTCATCATAGTTTGTTCATAATGACAATGATATACATATATGAGTGTGTAGCATCAGTGTACTCGCACTTCATCATAGTTTGTTCATAATGACAATGATATACATATATGAGTGTGTAGCATCAGTGTACTCGCACTTCATCATAGTTTGTTCATAATGACAATGATATACATATATGAGTGTGTAGCATCAGTGTACTCGCACTTCATCATAGTTTGTTCATAATGACAATGATAATACATATATGAGTGTGTAGCATCAGTGTACTCGCACTTCATCATAGTTTGTTCATAATGACAATGATATACATATATGAGTGTGTAGCATCAGTGTACTGCACTTCATCATAGTTTGTTCATAATGACAATGATAAACATATGAGTGTGTAGCATCAGTGTACTCGCACTTCATCATAGTTTGTTCATAATGACAATGATATACATATGAGTGTGTAGCATCAGTGTACTCGCACTTCCATCATAGTTTGTTCATAATGACAATGATATACATATATGAGTGTGTAGCATCAGTGTACTCGCACTTCATCATAGTTTGTTCATAATGACAATGATAAACATATATGAGTTAGTAGCATCAGTGTACCGCACTCCATCATAGTTTGTTCATAATGACAATGATAAACATATATGAGTGTGTAGCATCAGTGTACTCGCACTCCATCATAGTTTGTTCATAATGACAATGATAATACATATATGAGTGTGTAGCATCAGTGTACTCGCACTTCATCATAGTTTGTTCATAATGACAATGATAAACATATATGAGTGTGTAGCATCAGTGTACTCGCACTTCATCATAGTTTGTTCATAATGACAATGATAAACATATATGAGTGTGTAGCATCAGTGTACTCGCACTCCATCATAGTTTGTTCATAATGACAATGATAAACATATATGAGTGTGTAGCATCAGTGTACTCGCACTTCATCATAGTTTGTTCATAATGACAATGATAAACATATATGAGTGTGTAGCATCAGTGTACTCGCACTTCATCATAGTTTGTTCATAATGACAATGATATACATATATGAGTGTGTAGCATCAGTGTACTCGCACTTCATCATAGTTTGTTCATAATGACAATGATAAACATATATGAGTGTGTAGCATCAGTGTACTCGCACTTCATCATAGTTTGTTCATAATGACAATGATAAACATATATGAGTGTAGCATCAGTGTACGCACTTCATCATAGTTTGTTCATAATGACAATGATAAACATATATGAGTGTGTAGCATCAGTGTACTCGCACTTCATCATAGTTTGTTCATAATGACAATGATACATATATGAGTGTGTAGCATCAGTGTACTCGCACTCCATCATAGTTTGTTCATAATGACAATGATAATACATATATGAGTGTGTAGCATCAGTGTACTCGCACTTCATCATAGTTTGTTCATAATGACAATGATAATACATATATGAGTGTGTAGCATCAGTGTACTCGCACTTCATCATAGTTTGTTCATAATGACAATGATATACATATATGAGTGTGTAGCATCAGTGTACTCGCACTTCATCATAGTTTGTTCATAATGACAATGATATACATATATGAGTGTGTAGCATCAGTGTACTCGCACTTCATCATAGTTTGTTCATAATGACAATGATAAACATATATGAGTGTGTAGCATCAGTGTACTCGCACTTCATCATAGTTTGTTCATAATGACAATGATAATACATATATGAGTGTGTAGCATCAGTGTACTCGCACTTCCATCATAGTTTGTTCATAATGACAATGATAAACATATATGAGTGTGTAGCATCAGTGTACTCGCACTTCATCATAGTTTGTTCATAATGACAATGATAAACATATATGAGTGTGTAGCATCAGTGTACTCGCACTTCATCATAGTTTGTTCATAATGACAATGATATACATATATGAGTGTGTAGCATCAGTGTACTGCACTTCATCATAGTTTGTTCATAATGACAATGATATACATATATGAGTGTGTAGCATCAGTGTACTCGCACTTCATCATAGTTTGTTCATAATGACAATGATATACATATATGAGTGTGTAGCATCAGTGTACTCGCACTCCATCATAGTTTGTTCATAATGACAATGATAAACATATATGAGTGTGTAGCATCAGTGTACTCGCACTTCATCATAGTTTGTTCATAATGACAATGATAAACATATATGAGTGTGTAGCATCAGTGTACTCGCACTTCATCATAGTTTGTTCATAATGACAATGATAAACATATATGAGTGTGTAGCATCAGTGTACTCGCACTTCATCATAGTTTGTTCATAATGACAATGATAAACATATATGAGTGTGTAGCATCAGTGTACTCGCACTTCATCATAGTTTGTTCATAATGACAATGATAAACATATATGAGTGTGTAGCATCAGTGTACTCGCACTTCATCATAGTTTGTTCATAATGACAATGATATATATATATGAGTGTGTAGCATCAGTGTACCGCACTTCATCATAGTTTGTTCATAATGACAATGATAAACATATATGAGTGTGTAGCATCAGTGTACTCGCACTTCATCATAGTTTGTTCATAATGACAATGATATACATATATGAGTGTGTAGCATCAGTGTACTCGCACTCCATCATAGTTTGTTCATAATGACAATGATATACATATATGAGTGTGTAGCATCAGTGTACTCGCACTTCATCATAGTTTGTTCATAATGACAATGATAAACATATATGAGTGTGTAGCATCAGTGTACTCGCACTTCATCATAGTTTGTTCATAATGACAATGATATACATATATGAGTGTGTAGCATCAGTGTACTCGCACTTCATCATAGTTTGTTCATAATGACAATGATAAACATATATGAGTGTGTAGCATCAGTGTACTCGCACTTCATCATAGTTTGTTCATAATGACAATGATATACATATGAGTGTGTAGCATCAGTGTGCACTTCATCATAGTTTGTTCATAATGACAATGATAAACATATATGAGTGTGTAGCATCAGTGTACTCGCACTCCATCATAGTTTGTTCATAATGACAATGATAAACATATATGAGTGTGTAGCATCAGTGTACTTTCATCATAGTTTGTTCATAATGACAATGATAACATATATGAGTGTAGCATCAGTGTACTCGCATTCATCATAGTTTGTTCATAATGACAATGATAAACATTACTGTGCAAGGATATTCAAGTTCTGCAAATAAGGAATTCCTTATTCATATATTTTTATACCGTGAATATTACAGGAAATAGTTCTTTATATCGCTGCAAACAAAAATATGAATAAGGAATTACTTATTATTCACTGTAGGAGTGATTGTGAATGTGGATAAACACTTACATTGTACTGTTGCAAGCTTAAGAAAGCCCTGTATATGTTCTTTCTCTGATGCTGTTGTCTGATGTAACCATGCAAACATATCACCTACATAGCGCAGAGGGTCATGGCAGTGTAATTCAATTGGACGTGGAGTTCCACCTGGCCCTGAAAAACAAGCACAGTATTGTATCACCCAACAGCCAGGATTGATGTTGTATACAACCTCTGATGATATGCACATGATAAGGTTCACCTTAAACACAAATATTTTTAAGGGTATAATTACTACGTTTTATTATTAAGTTATGTGTTGCCTTGTTATTTTCACTGTTAATTGTCACCATTGCATCTATGAAAATTGCTGCAGCTGAAATACACTAATCCAGGATTTTTCAAAACTGTGGCGGTTTTATTTTTGGCAATTAAATCTGCTAGTGCGTAGTGAGGGGCCCACTTAAGGGCCGCAGGAAAAGTTTTAGTTTTATGCATTCTGGTGCATTTTAGGAGATTCCAGGAGGTTTTAGAAAATATTTTCAGTCATATATTTTTTCCCACACTCTAATTTACCAGAAAGCCTCAGTAGTCAGTGACTACTATTTTACATTTTCTGCACAAATCTTTAAACTGACACATGTAGTTTTAAATCAGTTATTAATTTTATTTAAACCTTACTGTGAAAGTTATATGAAGATATAAAATAAAAAAATGAATATAAATAATAGGCTATAAGATTTGAGGCATCGCATGGTGGAGTATCCATTTAATATCTGCCAGCCATTTTGAACGGAAAAAGTTGCTTCCGATTACATTTCCTGTATTCTATTCTGTACCTTAACGAAAACTTGATAAAAAACATTGATTTTTGTTATTCTTTTCTTTGGAAAAGAAGCGCCTTTCTAATGAGTCTGGGAAAGGGAATCAGTTTCCTAAGTTAATCGGCGGCAATACGCAATGAGTAGTACAGTATAGCCTGCATTCATGTCTCATTACGAATTTTCTGTGATGTGAATTCCATGTGCATGCCCTGTGCAATGATACACATGTTGACATGTAAACAGAGTGTGTTCGGTGTAGGCCTGCAAACGAAAGTTGGACTATAACTTATGATTCCCTGGACCACTAAAACTGTGACATGACAAAGACGTGATCGTTTTCGCTACATGTATGAACAATAAAGGTATTAAAAAAAGGTGCATATTGGGTGAAAAAAGTGCACATCGGCAGTATATCGGCCAAAAGTCTTTGCCTATCGGGCCGATACGCTAGCTTGTATGTAGGGAGAACCCTGCTAATCACTTGTCCTTTTTGGTTTATAGTATAAAATATATACAGTTGATATCATTAGTTAAAGCACACGGCCTCCATTACAAGTGACATCATATATTGAAAAATGTGTACACATTTATTTTGGCCATGTATAGGCTTTTATAAAATTGATTTGAAAAACAGTGTGCTAACTCTGCAACTTGTACATGTACATCTGCATTATTTATACCATCATCAGATTTACACTTAAAATCGTATGTTGTTTTACAACACAAATGAGTAATCTCTTCTTGGGAAGTGATAGCTCTGAAACAAGCTATTTTATTTGACTCAATGTTTGGACTAGTACACTCTTACCTCCTCTG
Organism: Zoroaster sp. YZ-2022; assembly: GCA_029582265.1. Classification (NCBI taxonomy): domain Eukaryota; kingdom Metazoa; phylum Echinodermata; class Asteroidea; order Forcipulatida; family Zoroasteridae; genus Zoroaster; species Zoroaster sp. YZ-2022. The sequence continues at coordinate 8,299,950 of CM055829.1, forward strand.
GTTAATGCATCAATGAAACCCCTTACAACTGCAGTTCTTCGAGCAGTACCAAATTCATCCAGAGCATATCTAACAAGTATTTAAAAAGTAAAACAGTATCAAACAATCTCAGTTTAGTCATAATATTACATTTATTTTCATTCTCAGATTATTCACATCAGATTATTCACATTAAATCTTTCCCTTAGCTCTACATGTATGGTGAAATTACTCGTGATTTACATGTAAACCCAAACATTTGAATAAATATTTTGGAATATCTAACTATATATATAAAAAAACATGTCAATACAGAGTAAACATAAAATCAAGTGTAAAATGTAAACTGAAGATTGCAAACCCAGACAAATAAAGTTCCTCACCTAAACAGTACAGCTCTGTCTTGTAGAGCTTCCATTGCTTGACAGTCAAGTGAATTCACTTCTACAGTATCACCAGTAAATCCTCTGCATTCTCCTATGATATTGAATATACATGTATATCATTCTTTATATTAAGCAGTTTAGGAATAAAGCCAAAATACATCATTGAAAAATTTGAGAGAAAATAAAATAAAATCCCAGTTTAACCTGAAGCTACATGTATTAAATAGTACTCAGTTTGCATTAGTATACAAATAATGAATGTTTATGAGTGCAATGGTGAAAATATTTTCATGAGTTGAAAGAGGGGAAGCCAAGTTGAATGGAACATTCCATTGAGGGCAGAGACGGTAATTGTGTTTGATTAAGCTCGTTGCACTACACATTTGGCAGCATGGGCTGCATACTCCCCAGGGAGTTGAGATGGTTCTAGGAATGATATAACTGGCCCGATGACAGGGGTAATAATGTTCATGCGCCATGAGCGTCAAACTTGGCGGATACCGGTGCCATATAAGCGTCCATCATCGTCATCATCGTCATCGTCGTCATCATCATATCAAAGTTGACAATAGAGAACTTGCATTACAGTACATGTAGCTGTCATGGATCAGTTCAAACAATGGGAATACATTAATGTGTATGCTTAGTGCGTCAGCATTAGCAAATGAGAAACCTTCTTTTGATGTCAGCGAGGCCACACTTGACATTATGTGCAACCTCTCACATTATCCCCCAAGTATTAACACACATAAACATGTTATATTGTCCCTAATTTGCCATAGTGACCAATCCGTGGAGTGTCGTGGCCGAGCGGTCTAGCGCACCGAACTCAAGTTCTGGTGTTGCCAGCAGCAGGGTGTGGGTTCGAGCCCCGGTCGTGACACTTGTGTCCTTGAGCAAGATACTTAACCATAATTGCTTTGTCCTTCGGATGGGACGTTAAGCCGTAGGTCCCGTGTACTAGATTAAGTAATGCACGTAAAAGAACCCAGAACACTTATCGTGGAAGTGTAAGGGGTTTACCCCGGTGTTTCTGGTTCACATTGCAAGCGCCCTTGTTTACAGGTTTCCTCAGGCTTTCGAGCTTACAGTGCTTAAGTGCGCTTTTCTGAGGCATCCCTTGGTTTCATTACCAGAAATGATAAATGAAAATGAAAATGAAATGAAATGAAATGAAATCCGACTTTTTTCAATTTTAAGTTTTCCCACCCATTAGTACATTCAGGAAGAGACCTACCATTGTATCTAATCCACATGCATGTATTCCTTATAGTTTTGGAGATAGAGCATGCATTCAAATGACGAATGCTCTAACTGGTTATTTTTGTAATTTGGCAAAGTGACCAATACCGCATTGGTCACTATGCCAACTTAACCAGTTCGCGTCGGGAATAAAAAAGTTTTTCTGGGACCCTGTGGCGGGTTTCTTTTTCCCACACACACGTTAATGGAAGCTTCCACAGCGGGTGGCCGGCACTTCCGAGCATGTCACCATACACGCGTGGCTCAACCGACCATGCATACAAATATTCCGGAGTTTCCTATGGCGTGTTTAGATGCTCTCCGATCCGCGGTGCAAAACAAAATTGCGTGTACATGTATACACGGCCTCCGACGCGAACTGGTTAATGATGATATGTGTACATGTTGTACAAAGATAGTACATGTACATACCCTGAATCCATCTATACAACCGTTCATATGCAGTTTCCTCATGTAGAGCCATACATTCCATTATCTCCAACCTGCAATATCCACAACAATTATTTGCTATATCAACAAAACTGTCATTATTTGAAATGGGCTTTGTCACATCACATAGGCTTTGCATTATATTCAACTATTAGCAACAAATTTATTAAGGTTAAATTATGATAATTATTTTGTCAAAATATGGTTTTATGAAACTTGAAATAACAAATGTTTGAAACGCCTAATCTTTGGAAAGCACATTTACTTCATCTAATAAAAGAAGCGAGAAAAAAAATACATTTCCACTCCACCAATTTTTAACCTTTTAAGATGCTACATGTACTAAATGTATGTGATTAATTCCAAAAAGGACTGCATTTTTAAATAAATTGTTTTGCATTTACTTCTACATGTACATGTAGTTTCTGAAAAGAAAGCCAAAAACACATTGTTTTAGCTAACGCCCCATATAACAAAGCTTCCAAGGAGGGAAAAAACAGATAGACAATGACAATACTTTCAGAAATTATTGTACTTTAAAAAGAATTGAAGTGATCTGAATCAGCCCTATTACATGTACCTTCAACGACATTATAATTTTCCATGGGGCAATTAACCCCTTGCGGACGGCTGACTGCCATAGCTGCAGCTTTCGGAGAGGCCACTGGGCCGGTGGACGTGTATAGCCGCATTCTAGCACATACAGAATTAATTGGTTATCCAGCTGCATTTGCTGGGGGTTTCGCCTCGAATAGAAATCTTCAAGAAGGCTGATAGTTTGGTGAACCATATTGTTCTTGAATGGGAGCGTTATATAATAGATTGGGCTTTCAAGAGCTTTCTGAACACAGCGCTTTTAAGAGCTTTCTGATGAAAAACAGCCATTTTAATTACACTACGTGGCGACTTCGCGTGCGATGAATAGTGTATGCCCGGTTTAACATGCCCGCTTAATGTTTGGTCTATACGCTCGGCTGAACAGCGCAGTGTATTATGCACAGTGCTGTCACTTCCATACACGATGGCTTTGAGTGAAGACAAAGATACTCTCATGGCAACCAGTGGTTCAGATTGTGAATCTTTTTCTGAACAAACTTCAGATATTGAAAGTAGTGCCAGTGATTCTGACATAAATGTGCCATTAGCGAGACTTCCGTTTTAACAAAATAAACAAAATATTTGGTAGTATCTAGGGGAGGTTATTAGAAAATAACTATATTGTACACCATGTCCAGGGGACAGAAGCTCTAATACTTATCAATATAAGTACAATATACAATAAGTAAAATATAAAACACGGGTCGTCGTGCACATGTACACGTAGTTGTAAAATCTCTGTATACCAGCACCCTATCCACGACTGGGTTCGGCCGGGTTCGACCCGGCGCTCCCCGGCCCCACAGATGTTTCTTGGTTGGACGCACCACCCTCACTCGGTAAAAAATAATACCGGCAAACCGTTCAGCAGTCCATAATATCGCGCCGTACGCAAGGGGTTAAGTTTAGATATTCAGATTTTGGCTTTAGAATAATACAAAGTAACTAAATGTTACCCAGCAGTTTGGTGATTGGTTCGCAATAGAATCTTGCAGTCATTATGTATCTGCTTTACTCGTTCAAGAGCTGGAAAGAATTCCTAATACAAAATGAAATGCAAGTCCATCGATATCATAAGTAAATGTATTTGAGTTATGGTACATATTTGTATTAACACTGAGGATTAACAGAAATTATAAGTTAATCATCCCAATGCTATACATGTATATATTAATGTATATATAGGCCCGTTTGTCTGCGAGAGACATTTGGGATTTGCAGCGAAAGATACAACAGAGACCTTGGCTTGCCCAGCATCTTGGTCCCTCTCTCTTCTTCAATGGTTTAACCCAGGGGAAAGACTCCACATCTGGAATTGGTGAAGTCACAGGAGCTGCCAGAAGAAACACTATAAAAGGGTTCCTCAACCGCCTCAGGGGCCCCACTCCTGATGTTCTTTTAGGGTTAACTCCCTTAGCACCTTGCTCTCCCCAGCTGTCCACAAGGCAGTGGTTCATGCAAGCAGAAATAGTCTACAGTGGATGACCAGCAGTTCAACTGAAGTAAATCGATGACCATGAAGGCTATGCTGTAATGTCTTCCTTGCTCAGATAAAGAAGCATATATACTTGGTCCACTCAAGAAGCCAGAACAGTCCATACAACACGACTGTACCATTGACACAATCATGTTCATCCGCTACATATGTACAAAAATGCTATACACATGTGTTAAATTCTTAATAATGAAACACATTAAACATGATAGATCTGAATTTGTAGAAGAAAATACTGGAGAATTACCAGCCAAATGGGTAGCCAATTATTTTTTTTTTTTTAAATAAAAATTTAAGAAAACAAATTGACCCCACAGCAAAAATTTTTACCCCATTTTTACCCTAAAGAAGGGGGGGGGGGGGGTGTTCAGTGGCATCAATCTCACTCCTGGTTTCAGCTCAGGCCCTCCCAAAAAGTATCTGGTTTCTGGTCATCGGTCGATTTCAAAATCAGTACGGTGACATGTTTTGTTTTTTTCCCTTTTTTTGCCAACAGGGAAATACGTGATATGTACATGCGGTGACCAAATTTCCAATATGGTCGTTTTCACAGTAAGGGGTGTAACTTTGAATTTGTAACATTTTGATCAGTAGTGGTCTCAAAAAGGTACAGAATTCCAAGATTTTTTACCACATAAGTCATCTAGTTAGCAGCTACCTTGGGTAGCATAAACATCTTTGGGAGTTACTGCGTTCAATTTTGGCAGGCACATATGTACCATAAATGTGACCTTTTTGTGATACTAAAATTACAGTAACATTTTTGTAAAGTCCTATATTTTCTTCAGTTATTTCATGGCTTGTTTTTCAATGCTGAAAGTGTAGTCATATGTTCAATGAAAACTGCCAAATTAGTTTGAATTGTGACCGTCCCTCTATTTTTGAGAACGGGACGTTGATATTTGTCGTTTCGGAGACTTCATTTTCCGTTAACAATTGTTAACAAACTTTGAGGGTTTAGCTATGGTTTATAATTGCTTTCTATTTCTTCATTCCTTCTTGATATATAACAGTTGATAACTGTACTTGAAATTGGTGACAAAACTTACCTGATCCCAGGGCTTTTAAGAATTTTTTTTTTAACTTGAATTAATAGTCATTTTTCCGTTAACTGTTTTGAAGCCTCCGAAACAAACTGTTCTGCCAGCTTGTGCAAATATGAATGAAAGAACTCACCCAATCTATTTATCAAAATGTAGCATATAGACCCCCAAGTCACATGACTATAAATAGTGGAGATATGCCTCACCGTTTGGAAAAGGGAGACAATACACACTTTCCGTTAACACTTGAAGCCTCCGAAACACATTGAAGCCTCCGAAACATTAATAAGATTAAATACCATCTTTCCACATCTAGACTGATGTGTTTCATCCTGAATCTGTATTGGAATCATAAGTTGAGATGTGGAGACTGCCATAAAACTAAACCTAACTAGATAGTAAGGTAAATTTTTGAATAATGGACTACGTTAACATGTTTGAAGTCTCCGAAACATGTATTACTATTCACTGAAGCCTCCAAAACACGTTCCTGAACTTTTCAGCTTCGATATAACAGATGCAATTTCTTTGGAATTTGTATTGCTACTGTAAGTTTACCCTAACTCAATTTCCATACAATGACAATCCAGTATAGGAAGTTACTGTCTTTGTAAATGTTGACTACTAAACATAAGACAGACATCGGGTAATGATACTTTGTTACATGTATTAACAAGTTGGTTTACTCTGTAAGCAAATGTTATAAGTGTTAAGTTTACAATTTAACATGTTATTAAAAATAAAGTTGGATTTCATTTACTATGTTACCTGAATAATGGACTTATATACTATGTTAACATGTTTGAAGTCTCCGAAACACACCTTATTGTTAACTGAAGTCTCCGAAACACATTATCCTGAAAATTTCAACTTTGGCATAACAAATGCGATTTCTTTGGAATTTGCACAAATTGGTAAGTAACCCTAACTGAAGGGTATTTGTACACCATGTTTTACTTTGCATTCCCTCTTGGAATATGTAATGAACTTAAAAAATGTCATGTGAGTATCATTTTTCCTTTAAAATTTGAAATTCACATTGAAATATTGTAAGACCAAATCAGTTTGACAAAGATTTTTTTTTCAACCTATGAACTACATTAGGATGACAAATGAAAAATGGCAATTAGATTGTATTTGCCCTACACAGGCTGTCAATTGAGCAATGAAATTTAAATGTTGTTTTTGCTCAAATTGATCATATTTGTCAAGTTAGTCAGAACATTTTTCACATTTAACATATAGTTTAAGCTCCAGAATGAATTTTTTTTAATAAATTAGACATTTCCACACATGATTTTAGTAGAAATGTTTATGGAAACTTATTTTGAAATTCTGACCCCTGGTGAGACAAGTTACACCCCTTACTGTGAAAATGACCATATACAAAGTATGGTGGCTAAGAGAGCCAAACATTCATACCCCTATGCAAATTCCAATCGATCCAGCAATTTTGGTTGCAATTGGACATCGTTTCATAGCAAAAAAAAAACATAATTAAAAATGCCAATGCACGTATCTGAGGCGACGTGTGCGGAGACCAGAAACTGGATTGTTTTATGGTCTTAATTTACTATTTATTACATTTCTGAACAAAATTATGAAAAATACAACTGACTTCAACAGATGAGAACACATTAATATTATGTGGGATCAATCTTTTGACAAAATTTGTATTTTCTCAAAATATTAAAATATACTTTTCCCACTTCCCTCAATATGTGAGTGTTCTTAGTACATGTACATTATGTAACATTGAACAACGTTATTTTCTGGTATTGACTTCCAAAGTAATTTATTTTACAATTGAAATTATTAGAAAGTAGAACTTTTAAAACCTTGCACAGAATTTCATGATAACAGCAACCCCAAGTAGGCCTACTGTTGAAAAACTCTTTTTCTACATAATTTGGCAATACAAACATCATACCGACTTAACTCTCATTCTGAGTGAGCAGATCACATACATGTATATGTGATCATATTTAGAACAAACCAACCTATTTGTAATTTACAGAATTATGGATATTGAACATTATTAGAACCCCTCAATATAACCTTAAATGTCAGAAGAAAATCAGTTGTAAACAAAAATAATAAAGCACAAACCTCCAGTAATTGACCATTTCTAGGCCCTCTCAATGCCTTGATCTCATCAGTTGTTAACTGGAACTTTGCCAGAAATGCATTAGTAACATTTGCTCTCATATCAAGCTGATGGCTGCAAGAGAAAATAAAAAAATAAAACTTGACCAAAACTTTTAATATGTATTACAAGGATACTATGTAGTGGATACATGTACATGTATGTATAAAAAGTAGGTTAGTCATAATCAGTCATCTATGCATACTTGGTCATAAACATAACATGTAACTTGAAAAATAATAATTAAGAACCACCGGCACCCAATTCAAGCAAACAGTTAAAGACAAAGAGACAGTTAAATACAAACAAAGAGACAGTTAAAGGCAAACAGACAGTTAAAGGCAAACAGACAGTTAAAGGCAAACAGACAGTTAAATGCAAACAAACAGACAGTTAAAGGCAAACAGAGAAAGAAAGAAAAACTAAACATAGAAACAAAAACACAAACTAGAAATTGAGTGTCTGTTGTAACATACACAGTGTTTGGGTTAACTTCAATAAACTGGTCATTGATGATGTCACATATTGTAAAATGTCTGACATCTATTATTATTATAATATAAATTTCATCATGTCGGATCAGGTCATTGAAAGGTCATATATCTGACACAATAATTCTTCCTCATGATCATGAAAAAAATAATGTAGTACCTGCTTTGGTTCAGGACATATGCTTTGTTATTACAGTATATATTATCAGAATTACATGTACATATATTGTGCTATAAGTAAGACTAATTGCGTTGACACAATATGAAAGAGAGAATTTCACATGGTGTCACCGCAATTAGTCTTACTTATCCTTTTCACCAAGTTTTACCTATATTGTGCTATGCTGAACACCTTAACTTCTGGTTGAGTCAACTTAACTTCTGAATTTATACTTCACAAAAGTAATAAAATGGATGTCTTTTATCATCCTACTAAATTGTGTGAAATTCTGTTGGATAATTTCTGAAAGAGGACCACATTCCCTTTTAAAAACTGCTGCAAGGGGGCACTCTGACCTGTGATAACATCATCCAACATATTTAAAAAAAGGATAAGATGTCACTAGTCACTTTATTCACAGAAGTCACATTGGATGCAGACCTTATAATAGTGCTTCAGAATATTTAGGTGTTTGGGTTTGTGCCCAAACACCTCTTGATATTGTTCTTTTTTTTTTTAGATGTTCGAGTGTTCTTCTCCCTGAGACTTGTCCAGAGACAAAAACATAGTTTCAGAGTTCACAGAACCTTAAAACTTAACACATACATTGTATTTAGACCTTTTACATATATATACGTGTAGGTTGGTGAAATTCTTGCATCGGGGGATAAACAATTGATTTAATTTTGCCCTACACTGATGTGTGTATAGCACTGTATACTCAGTGCTTTCCGAGTGTCTGTGAAAAAAATTCACAGGCGACTCAGGCGGGATTCGAACCCATGACCTCCTGCTTACTAGTGCAGACGTCTTAACCTCTCTACCACTGAGCTTGCCCGATGACGATTGGCCTTTGGCGTAGGGCAAAATTAAATCAATACCTTAACATATAGTTCCAGGTAACATTGTGACTTCATGGTGCGGTCATCAGATATCGAATTACACTAAATCAAAGTTTAATATTTCAAAAAATCATATCTCATGAACCACAACAGATATTTTCACAATCTTTGCATCATCTCAAAGCTCTTGAACTATGTCACATTTCATTCACAGACATGAACTTAATCTGACCTCTCCTTCCGGTCGAAACCGGAAGGTTAAGTGAAAAAAATATTCTGAAGCACTATTCCCTTCATGTACATGTATGTACAGCTCATTTTGCGCGTGCTCAGAGCATACACAGCACGAGGAATACAGTCTTACTGTTTATGTGTATTAATATATCTCGTGCATACAGTGTACATGTATGTGTACATATACATGTACATTGTACACATAGTTTAATATACGTAACGGAAAGAAATGAGCGTGGAAAATGTCTCCTTTTTTACATGATATTGGGCCACAAATATTCCTTCCTCAAGCCATCATCTCTCAATATAACAGACTTGAAGAATTACTACAGGTTTTAGATCTTTCTGTGGGAAAATGCGTGATAATATACACCATTCTCATTGAATGCGGCAGTATACGTACATGTGTACAGCGTACATGTACACTTGTACAGTGAGTACATGAGTATGTGTGTGTACCCAAGGAGCATACACTATCAAGTGTATGGTCCGTATGTTTCTGCAAAATATAGAGTTGACATATTAGACCATAGGCCGAGTTAGGTTTTTGTGTTCGTTTGTGCTCTTCACCTACAATCCCGGCCAAAATAGCTGGGATACGTGACAATAAACATACCCTCCCCTGTCCCCCGCTCCCCCCACCAATGTTGTTATCTCCAGCCGGAGCACAGACCTTGGAATTGTCAGGGGGCCGGGGTAGGGGGCAAAATTCCCCAAAATAAATGTTCTTTAATTCAACCTTTGGATGCCATTTCATGTTTGGGAAACAAAACCAAACACCCCTCCAGGGAAAAAATAATAGTACTACTGTAATAATAAAATAAAATAAAAAACTGAAATAAAATAAAATTCACAAAGACAGACAAGAAGCGCATGGATAAAATGGGCATGTCGCTGACTCACAAATACTACAAGGGAATTCAGACAATCCCGGCCAAAATAGTTGGGACACGTGACAATAAACATACCCTCCCCTGTCCCCCGCTCCTCCCACCAATGTTGTTATCTCCAGCCGGAGCACAGACCTTGGAATGAACATTGTCAGGGGGCCAGGGCGAGATTTGACCGGGATTGTAGGTACTCAATAAAAACTTGCATATATATATATATATATATAAAAAAATTATTATTGACAAAAAAGTGAATGTTCACGCCTCGAAAAAGTTGCTCTTTGCGTACATTTTGAGGAAAATTGTACTGCTAGATGAGAGGCTTTGGAAGACGTGACAGAGGCCCCTTTTCGACCACTCAGACACGCTTTGTTATATATGAGCCTTTCCCCCGCCAATCAACATTCTCGTTAGACAGAGCTTATCAAACTTTTTTCCCAGGGCTTTCATGCAATTCAACATACCCCCTCGTACACACTGCTCTCTACTCGACCATGGGACGAGGTTGGATTAAACATTAACAACCACGTTGATCAACATGGCGGAAATGGAGCAGAGCGGAGCGATCGTCCAAAAAAAAAAATAATCGCATCGTAAATGAATTTTACATTGTGATCCAGGGACACGGTGTTTCCAGACCAAAGCTGGTCTCGATTTATTAATTTCGCTAAAAATGGAAGGTTCTGAGGGTGCATGCATTGAGAAATTCTTGAGAGAAATTTCTGCAGAACGTCACGGTCATGACGGTGAGAACCGTCCAATATCAGTGTTGTGATACCCTGTCACTGACAGATATAACGTTAGAGCATGATCCAACGTCTGTCTGGCGGACTGCCAGAGTAAACGCTGGATATGCTAACTGTTGATCTTTCTCAGCCCGTTTCACCGAGAGAAACGCACATTTCGCCGCAGAAGAGACGACAAATGAGCATCTCTTAAACTGGTAAGAATAGGCCTAACAAACGTTAGTTACATTAGGGAAAGAATGTCGTATCCGACCGCCACTTTTTAAGGGTTTTTTTGTAATTTTTTTTACAACCACTAACCAGTTAAAAAATTATTCCATCGATTTTTGGGGTTACAGAAAGCGAAAACTATCTTTAAAATCCACTTTTATGATGGTTTTCGGACTTGATTTTCCTTCTAAAAAAATCCTCCCCTTCAGAAAATAAAAGGATCCTATTGTATATAGTTGCCACTGCGCATGTACAATGACCGTGTTGGTCACTTATGGGGGAGTTGACAAGATCAGACTGACATGACTGAAGAAGTCATCGTATACCAAAAATGCCTGATTTTTCATGAAATAAATATCCTGGAATAATTTGAAGTATATGTCCTTCATCATCCATATGTTCTCCACCTTACATGTAGGTAGGTAAGACCACATTATTGGTTATATTTAACCCTAACCACCCCAAACCCATTAAACTCCACCAGCTGGTTGTGTTGCACTTTGTTGGACTAAGTACTGTATAGCCCATGCATGGTGTTGGATTTCAATGGATTCAGAAAGGTTCCTAGCCAAAACCATTATGGGGTTAGGTTTAATGAGAAAAAGTGGCGGTCGGATATGACATTCTACCCTACATTAGTGCTGGGACGATTAACCGACCAAAAGTGCACTGTTTATTAGAAATTTGCTAACCGGCTATAACCGAAACCAATATTAAAAAAAGAAAAAAAAAGAAAAATTCAGAAGAATTTGCCACCCATTTTGTTTTTCTAGACTTTATTTATTATTATTATTTTGCCGCATTGGTTATTAAGCAATTTCATTTTTCATTTCATTTCATTTATTGATTTCACAGGTAGAAAAACAAATAAACACAAATTTACATTAAATTAACAGAAACAGAAACAAAGGTAGCACCCCTGTAGGATTACAAAAAAGTAAACTAAATTACTGTCGAGTTGATCTCCTTATACCACTTAGGAAGTAAACAAACATTGAATCACACAAAGAACGATAAATGGCTTTAGGCACACTTTTGAGATATAAAAATAATATTAAAATACAAATATAAAAACTTAAATACTACACAGTTTGAGTTGGGCATCTCCTAGGCCAGGGACTAATAAATGTTTTCTAAGTGAATTAACAAATAAAGATAAACTATAAATAACTGTTTCTTTAACATCTGCTGGTAGCACCTCCCATAATCTTGGGAATCTATAAAAAAGAGAATGATGAGCAGCATTGGACCTTGCCATTTGATGAGAAAACTTAATAACTTCAGTGTGTCTACGATTAACATGGATTAGATCAATAGGAATGTCAAATTTATTATATAAACATTTAATAACAAACAATTGAAAGGAAATGAATTCTATTGTTTAAAAAGGGAAGACCCACCTTGACACACCTGTCGGAATATTCAATTTCACTACCAGAATTAACTGAAGCCCTTCTCGGCAGGCCTAAACAAAAATGGGTGAAACGTCTCTGTACCTTCTCAAGCGTTTCTTGCTGGTTAGTAAGGACAGGACACCAGACAGGGGCTGCATACTCAAGTATGGGTCTGCTAATTGAGCGATAAAGTGAAATAAGAATTTTAGGGTCCCTACATGTAGTTTTAACTACTCTACCAATAAATCCATTTAGCCTTGTGGCTTTTGAAGTAACATTGCTAATATGGGTTTTCCAGCTTAAAGTCCCCAGAAATAATAACACCAAGGTATTTGTAGTTATCAACATTTTCCAAAGTGTAATCACCAATATTATACAGTGGTTTAGCAGGATTTCTAGAACGGGTCACAGTCATTAGCTTACATTTATTTGGGTTTAAAGCCATACAGTTTAAATTACACCAGGTGTTTATGTGCTGCAGATCATTCTGGAGTGTCACTTCATCATCTGGAGTTTTAATGACTCTATACAAAACAGTGTCATCTGCATATTGACGAAGATTCGACTGAACACAAAATGGCAAATCAAAAGCAAAAATGTCGAAAAGTAAAGGTCCAAGAACAGATCCCTGTGGCACACCAGAATGAACTGCAGCCCAGTCAGATGATGATCCCATAAACTGAACCCGTTCAGACCTACATGTATTTGTAAGATAAGACTTGAACCAGTCCAACATTGAACCACAAACACCATATTTATGTAATTTGTTCAAAAGAACTTGATGACTCACACGATCAAATGCTTTAGACCAATCTAAAAATATGGCGGGAGGGTTTCGGAACATCAGTGCATTGGCCCAGCTATGATAAAGGGTTGTCAATTGAGTAACGCAGGAGCGCTTTGGCAAAAACCCATGTTGAGTAGGTGAGATTATCCCCCCTCTATACATATGATTAATGAGATGTTTACAGACAACCCTTTCAAGAATCTTACCAACAACAGAACAGAGTGAGATGGGTCTATAGTTTGACATAACATGAGCATCACCAGTTTTAAGTAATGGAACAACATTCGCTAGCTTCCATTCATGAGGAACTACACCAGAGGCAAGCGAAAAATTAAAAAGTTTAGCTACATGTAATGGCTGGGCTAAACTATCACAAGTTAGTTTATGCAACATTGGAGACATGTCATCAGGACCACAAGATTTATGTATGTTAAGTTTAGAAAGGAGTTGTTTAACTTCAGCTGGAGTAGTTGACATGTTACAAAGACGAAAATCAGTAAAAGTGTGATCACTGAGATATCAATGATATTGTTAGAGTCACTACTAAAGTTTCTCTGGAAAATAAGGTTAAAATTCTGAGCAATATTGACCAGATCATTAATAACACCATTTTCAGTTTGAAAACTTGTAAAATGTACTCTTTCGACGCTGGGTACTAACAAACGACCAGAACCTTTTAGGATTAGATGGACAATTCATGGCCATGTCCTTGATATAACTACAATATGATTGTCTAACTAAATATTTGACCTCATTCCGAAGCTTTTTTGTATTTGTTCCATAAATTATTATTATCCTTGTTAGGGATAGCTGCTTTGTAAGCTTTGTTTTTCTTTTTAGACAAAATAATGATATCTGCAGAAATCCAAGGATGTTTCTTTCTACCTTTACATTTGGCAAGAGGAACAATATCTTTCACAGCTGCAAACAATAGGTCTTTAAAATAATCCCATACCATGTCAATGTTGTCTGAAGAATAACAAGTGTCCCAACGTGTCCCAACATGCCCAAGGCACCATACATGTACAAAGAGTGTCACATAAAGTATTGATATCAGCTTTATTATATTGGTAAAAAGACCTATTCATAGTTTTTTGATCATGAGGTTAACAAGTTAAAATAAACACCATTATGATCACTGTTACCAAGACCAGAATGTTGGGTAACAATTGAAAATAAGTCAAGTCTGTTGGTAAATAACAAATCTATAACTGAGCCAGAATTGGTAGGTGAATTTCCATTACGAGTGGTGAACATAACTAACTGCTGTAAATTGAGAATATCGGAAATATTATGGAGACGTTGTACTGAGGATGATTGTATGTGGGAGTTATTTGTTGACACCTTAAAATCTATGTTGAAATCACCAAGTATAGCAATGGCAACGTACTGTTGGGAAAATGCCAATATATTTTCAAGAACAGATTGATAATCCTCAAAAAATTTAACAGTGGCACTCGGAGGCCTGTACAAACATCCCAATAACACTTTACCATATTTAGTATGTATATCAACCATAATTAATTCTAGGCCCACATGTTCAAACTCACATGTTCAAACTCATTTACGAACCGGAGATAAATGTTTAGCAATAGTGACAAATACTCCCCCACCATGCCTGTTATGATCTTTTCTGAAAATAGCATAATTACAGTTAGAAGTGAGTTCTCCATCATGTATCGAGTTGTCCAGCTAGGATTCCGTGATAAAAGCTAAGTCAAGCTTGTAGACATCTAGTTCCGTTTGAAAGAGAAGCAACTTGTTGACAATACTTCTTGCGTTGAACAGAACTGCGCTAATAGTAGACTTGGATGAAAATCCCAAAGCAGTCCGAGATAATGGTGATGGTTGAGATATTGGCCGACATTGTGTAGGCTGTGAAGATGATGATGATGATGATGATGATAAGAGCTTTGTAGATGGACCAGGATTACTTTCAATATCACCACAGACCTCCAATACAATGTTAAATGAAGCAACACAGTTGGAATAATAACTGATTGGGGCATTTCCAAACTTACAGTTTCTTGGAGGTCTCGGTTTGTACTTGATACAGTGCAAGATTCTGGCTGAAAATACTGAGAATCCATGAAGAAGACTGGCCAGGAATCATTCCAGAAACATTGAGAATGTACATAACTTACATCAGAAGAAACAGTAGTCAAAGCCCCATCAGCTGGTATGAAATTCATACAGTACAAAAATGTATGTGAAGCTACAAATGGCAAAAATAATACATATTGTCAGAGCCCAGCAAGGAGCGTGCTGACTGACCGCCATCATTAACTAAGCAATCATTGCGGGAAGTTTATTGATGCTTTTAATTTTTATTGAAATGGTATGTACCCTAAGAAATAATATGGTAAACATAAAACACCTTAAAACACAGAATTCTACCATAAAAGTGTACATATATGCAGACCATGCAAGGACATGTCACAAATGTATATTCAGTACATTACATGCAGTTCACTCATGGTTCACTGTAAGCCTTTTCTGTTCTGAAGTAAATTTTTGGGGATGAGTGTACAGTAGGTCCTCCCTGTTGCTGATTTCTGAGTTCCAGCAGAGTGGCACTTCTTCGTAACTTCTCATGGGAAAACATCATGTGATGGTGTTTCAGGTACCCTAAAACATCTTGTCTCCAGAGCAAAGCCTTCAAAGCCAGCCTTATGACAATCAAATAATCACACTTCAACAACTGTATGAGTTCACATGCAAAGAAATTAAAGGAATGCATGTTTGCTTCACAACAACTGAGTAGCACAACAAAGAAGGAAATCTCTTGAAATATCGCTTTGAAAATGCACACACACTATCCCAGGAATTAAAAAAATACATGCCTACAAACCAGTGTCAAAAGAATGTGTTGAGGTCCGTGAATTCTCGAGTAGCCACTAACCATACCATCCGACAAGAATATGTAACCACAGGTGTTACACTATTGGAAAAATTTCCGTAGAGAAGAATCGTCTCAATTGCTGCTTGGAAGTATCTCAACTTAAGTTTCTTTGACAGGCTTGACCTCCATATTTTCTTCATGTCATGAAGAGCTTTCCATGCCAGAGCCTTCCTTACCTTGAAGTCCTTATCAGTACTCTGAATCCTGGCGCCGAGGTACTTGAAGTCATTAGAGAGCTTGAGAGACACACCGCCATTGGTCTTTAGAGCCTCATGGTCGCCGATGTTGAACACCATGTACTCAGTTTTCTTGGCGTTGAGGTGCAGCCCCACTTTCTCACACTCAGACTCTACTCTGCTCAGCAGCTCCTGAGCCTCTCTGATCTGGTCAGATAGTAGGGCTATGTCATCCGCAAAGTCGAGGTCAGACAGGGTGACTGGACCGACTCTTCTGGATTTCCTTGGTGTGACGGTGAAGCCCAGATCCTCATAATCCTTGAGTGCTTGTCTCGGGGTGTAGTCGAGGACAATGATGAACAAGAAAGGCGCCAGCGTGTCACCTTGAAGGACTCCAGCGAGAATGTCGAACTCATGACTGTCTCCGTCAGGGGTGACAACTTTGGCGGTGGTGCCGGTGTAAGTAGCCTCAATGGCTTTGAGAAGTCGAGGGGGGACTCTATATGCCTTCAAGATCTTGATCATTTTGTCTCGGTGGATAGAGTCGAAGGCCTTCTTGAAGTCAATGAAAGTCAGTACAGCTGGCAGATTGTTCTTCTTGACCTCCTCAATGATTCTTCGGAGGGCCAGGATTTGTGCGACTGTAGACCTCTTCTCGCTGAAGCCGTTTTGGTTGAATCTCAGATTAGGGTCTATGGCCATCCTGATACGGTTGAGAATCAGGTGGTTATAGATTTTGGCTAGGACACATGTGAGGCTGATCCCACGGTAGTTGTCAGTCTTCCTCAGGTTGCCGGATTTGGGGATGGGGATGATGTTGGATAAGGACCATTGGGCAGGTTTGTCATTCTTCATTAACGCTGTGTTGCAGAACTGGAGCATGATGTCATCGAGCTCACAGTTTTTGAACACCTCTGGAGGGATGCCATCTGGACCCGCACTCTTCCCTTGTTTGAGAGATGTCTTAACTTTCCTGAGCTCTTCCATTTTGAAGGGTCCATCATCGATATCAATATCCATGAGGACAGTCTGTATGTCTTCGTCCTCATCAGCGACCGTTGGGAGGTCACCCAGCAGGTTCTTGAAGTGGGTGAACCAAGTCTTTACACGTTCCTCCGATGTAGGACCGCTGACTTGGCTTGCCTTGGACTGCCTCCTGCCACTGATCTCGCTCACGATCTTCCAGGCCTCTCCATGTCGCTTCCTGTCACTCGCTGCCTCCACCTCACTGATCTTGTGCTCCAGCTCCTCCTCCCTCACCTACTACAAAATCATTAGTTTGGGAAATTGATAAATTCTTCAAAAAATATAAAGTGAAATATGTTTTCGTTGATATTTAGTTTCTATAAAATACAACAAAACTTTATAAATACTTGGATACAAATCTGTAAGCTCGCATTTCCGGACCATGATTGTTTATCTCTCTGACCTTTTACAGCTTGTTTATGTTATCTGTCTGCCACGTAAACTGGGGTAAGCACAATCTGCTTTCGTTTCCCACAAGCCGTTATTCCCCGGGGGATTCTTAAGCCCCTGAGCTTACCCCTACTCCAGAGCAGGGGTGGCTATTCCACGGGGGATGCCCATTTGCCGGGGGATGCCCATTTGCCGGGGCATGCCCATTTGCCGGGGCAGACCGGGGGTAAAGTGATCCAAGTGTGAAAAGGCCGACTATAATTAATAAATTAAACGAGACTTGCCAAGTTGAAGTTTGATTGTAGTTCTATACTGCTCTCTGGAGAAGATATTAGGAATTACATGGGTATACGTTGCGCATGCGCCAAGCCAGACTTTAACAAAGTCCATGGGTCAGGTTCAGCACCTGATCCAAAGTCTCTAATGGAATTATAATAATTAATATAATAACTAAGACTGTGATCATATCATCTATCTCAAGGGAGGGATGGTGGGCACGTAATTCCTAATATCTTCTCCAGAGAGCAATATAGAACTACAATCAAACTTCAACTTGGTAAGTCTCGTTTAATTTATTAATTCTATACTGCCCTCTGGAGGGCGATACGGAATTACATGGGATTTCAAAGCCAATGCACCTGGGCCATGGACCCTAATAATCTTATGCCCAATTAAAAAATACATGTACATCCATGTAGAAAATAATTTTTCACACTGAAAGCAGAAAGTCAATTTATCAGTTTAATAATAACTCCGCAGATATTGCAAACAAACTTCTCAACAATAACACTTAATTAAAATTTGAACAATAAAATGTCAGTAATTGACAAAACTCATGCGAATATGTTGTGAAAACATTGTTTCAGGATTGAGTTATTCTTTTGGTCATTAAGTATATTTACGAATTAAGGATTCCCTCTGCCACGCCATTGGCTGGCATAATTTTCTTGTTGTAATACTTAGTAAATGTGGAGGCATTACTCCAACCCGCTGTGTTCAAAATGTCATCCAGGGGAACGCCACCTTTGATAGCTTTAGATGACGCTGCTGATCTCACACTATGTGCCTTGTACCGCATAGTATTTATACCTGCTTTTGCCATCATTGTTTTCACCCAATGTCCTATAGCTGAGGATGCACTCGTTTGTGTGGTGACACATAATTAATAAAAAGTCGTGATTCGTCTTTGCGAAGTGCCTCTGTTCTTTTTATATATTCAGCCAGTGCTGTGTAGACACAAAGTCCTCTATCAACTGGGTAAGCTTTAAGTTCAAAATTTGGTGGAGCATAACCTGGCCTACTTTGTTTCAGATCCGCAGTGCCAACAGTAAAACAGAATTTTGATTTGTTGCGGTTCATAGTTTTCAGATCAAGGAAAGTCAGAGTTTGAGCTCTTGCTACTAACAGTATAGCCACAAGGGTAACTGTTTTCAGAGTTAAATCTTTGAGAGATAAATATCTGACTGGTGACATACATCGCAACTTGGTGAGCAAGTCAGTGACATCCCCAGAGCTGCCAACTCTTCCGGATTCTGCGGAAGACTTCGCGTATTTGACGGTAATTTACTTACTTAAAATATATGCAAGGAGGCCTCTCCTTTTGGCACCAAAAGGAGAGGCCTCCTTGCATATATTTTAAGTAAGTAAATTACCGTCAAATATGCGAAGTCTTCCGCAGAATCCGAAAGAGTTGCCAGCTCTGCATCCCAAGTATCTTTGTATCGAGGTACAGGAGGCCTCAAATTATGCACTGCCCTTAAAAATCTTATAATCCAAGGATGAGAACCAATAGTACAATGACCTTTCCAAATTATAATCTGAGACAAAGCACTCCTAGCAGTATTTATGGCAGCATAACCTAAGCCTTGATCAAATAATAGGGTGAGAAAATTTAACACTTCATCAACAGTTGGTTTATCACAATCAATCTTCCGTTCAGAACAAAAGATGTTCCATTTCCGGATGTAAACGTCATACATGTACTGTCTGTGAGTTCCAGGTTTCCAGGCACTGAGCATGATTTCTGTAGTCCGCTTTGAAACTTTACATTGTCTAAGCGTTTTCCTGATACATGTCCCGCTATCATTGCCAATTTCTTGCGAAGGGGGTGTAATTGTTGCCCGGATTTCAGTGTCAACAGGTTGTGTTGCTGTGGGAGTGCCACTGGTTCCCTGTGAAAACCACGGCTGTGTCGGCCATATAGTGGAACTATATTATCAATGCTGTGCCCTGGTCTTGACGTAGTTTCTGTAGACATTTCCCAATTAAGCTGAAAGGGGAAAGATGTACGAGTAAAAATCGGACCAAGAGCGTGAAAATGCATCAATAAAGTCAGCGTGTGGGTCTCTGCGCCATGCGACATATCTAGGGCATTTGGCATTCAGCCGTGAAACAAAAAGATCAATGTCAAAATAGCCACATTTTTGGACCAAGTTGTCAAAGACATTGACATTCAGGGACCATTCTACTCGATCATTAAAGTGCCTGCTCTCATAATCTGCCTCAACATTATCCTTGCCAGGAATGTGTGCAGCACTGAGCAGACACCCATAAATCTTTGGTCAAGCACCATGTCCACAACGTTTTAGCTAATTCATTGAGGTGGGGACATTTTCCTCCCATATGATTGATGTAAGCAATCACAGTCGTATTATCTAGTAAAAGTTGGACATGCTTACCAATAAGGCTATCTTTGAATGATTGCAGGGCATGATAGGCCCCCAACAATTCAAGGTAATTTATTTATTCAAGGTAGTTTACTTTTTCATCTTCTTTCCATCGATCCCCAGTATTTTCATACATACATGAACAACCCCATCCTTCTAACGAAGCATCCAATGAAATGGTTATAGCTGGGTTGTTAGACAAAATTGCTTTGCTTTGAGAGTGTACATGTATGTTGTCTATCCACCAACGCAATTCTTCCTTCATATTGGATGTTATGGTCTCATAGCCCCCTCAAAGTCACCTTTGAATTGTTTAAGTGCCTCATCTTTTTCCTTTTCAAGAGTTCTATAATGCAAAGGACCCATTTGCACTGCAGGGAAACTAGCCACAATACTACCAATCACCCTAGCCACATTTCGTACAGTATCCTGAGTTTTCTGTAACATATTGTTAGCTGCTGAGGTAATAGTATTCATCTTATCAATGGGCAAACTGACCAACATAGAATTAGAATCTATTTCAAACCCCAAATGGGTAATCCTCGTTTCAATACTGATTTTTTCAAAATTGATGATGAAGCCCAATTCCTTTAAAGTATGCACTACCTGTGCTACCTAAGCAGACAATGACAGCTCAGAGTCAGCAACAATTAACATATCATCCAAAAATCCTGTTATGTACGGTACTGTGTCCTGCTTTACGCAGTGTGGCATAGACTGGTTTCATTATCTTTGTATATTTTCGCGGGGCACAAGATAAGCCATTAGGCAAACAGGTAAACTGAAAAAGTTGTCCATTCCAAATAAACCTGAGGAATTTTTTTATGGTGCTCATCAACTGGGACACCATAATATGCATCCCTTAAATCTATTGATGCCATGAAACACCCCTTAGAAATCAAACAAAGTGCTACATCAAATGTTTCCATTTTAAAATGATTGTACTCAACATATTCATTGAATTCTTTCAGGTTCAGTATCATTCTGAAAGTTCCACTCTTTTTTGGAACAAGGAAAATGGGGGACACAAATTCCACAGATTCTGACTCCGCAACTTCCAGTACTCCCATTTTCAATAATTTGTTTACTTCATCTTTAATTATTTGATCCCGGGCAGAATTAAATCGTGACCATCGCACAGTCCCGTTTTGGACAGGCAGTGTGTCATTCTTGAACTCGATAGTGCATCCTGCAACTGTTTGCAGAATTTCTTTATCACATGTAATCTTGTTCCAATTTGGAAGGAAATCTTTCAGCTGGCCTGCTTTAAATCTAACGTTGTTCGTGTCTCTTACCTCACCTTTAGAAATAGGTGTACCAGATCGGCTCTTGCCGCCTCACATCCCCTCTCATTGGTGCAGAGGCACTGCCACGGTATGGGTAGGCCCTACATGTAGTTTGGCCTTCGGCCGCCATTGTTGAAAGAACCCCTGTTGCTAGTAACCAGCCGCTCCGTGTGGGCGGTACAATGGGTATCTGCCTCGGGGGTTGTATACGCTTGTGCAGTTCGGGGCCGATACGAAGTGCTCACGTAGGGCCTATTCCCAGGCCGGAGTTGGCTCGAGACTTGGTTTACATTCCCAATGTCCTTGATGAGTTTCTCAACATTCTCGCCATACAGCAGCTCATTGTGTGCGATATTGGCAGAAAAAAGATGGCCATATTTCCAAGCCACATCAGGTTTGTGGAGTTCACGTCGCCGCAAACATAAATTGTGAAAGCCATGTCCTAAAAGGGCAAGGCCATTCATGCCCAATTCCATGAAATTTTCAACATCTTTTTCCACTTCATTTTTTTCCCAACGAGTCCACCATCTGAACAAGACATGAGGCGGATTTTGCAAGTGCAATTTGGATAACTTGCATTCTCTCGTCGAACTTCTTGGTTGGGTTTTTAAGTAAATTCCAAACCAATTCATTGACCCTTACTTGTCTTAGTTCGGTGCAATATTTTTTTGTTTTGTTTTTTGTTTGTTTTTTGGCCGTCCCAGTTTAGCAGTCATGGTCTTAAACTGGTCGTAATCCATTCCTGAAATGAATATCTTGTTCACCACATCAGCCAGAGATGACTCTACTGCATCCGTAATTGTTTCCTGATCTTTGCTAAATTTCTTCAGAAACTTGTCAAATTTCCGGGAGTCACGTCGGGCCTTGTTTCCACTGACGGGCCTTTGTCCGCAGTACTAGTAGCAGTGGCATCGCCACCGCTATCGTTTGTAGCTATGCTTTGTGCTTGTTCGGCATGTTCGGCATAATGTTCGGGAAATGGCGCGTATTCTCCCGCGCCTGGAAAATAATCCTCATTGGGATTGTATTCATCATGATCATAATATCCACACCAATCCTCTTCTTGTTGCACATTCCTTTGCGTCTTCAAATCTGTGACTTCAGCAGAAAGTTTTCTTAATTCCTGCATAACCTGAGAAATCATACTAGTTTCTTCTTCTTGTGGCTCTTTTCTCACATTTGAGCCTGCAGCATGCAGCGGCGGTGGATTTCGCTTCCCGCCTTACTTTTGGAACCTTGCCAATACTACTAGCTTTGCTTCTAGTTGTAGTCGTATTAACTTTGCTCGGACTGGCAAGCTGTCGCTCAAAGATTGGCACATTCTTGTCTTTTTGAGCGGAAGTTTTTGATGTGTCATCGACACCATCATTCTTGTCTTTTGGCATTGTTATCAAATACCAATACAACTAGGTTGTGGTTGTATATAGGTTGGTGAAATTCTTGCGTCGGGAGATAAACAATTGATTTAATTGGTGTAGGGCAAAATTAAATCAATCTACTATAATGTAGTTTTTACGCAATTTTTTACAAGTATTTTTTCATCGAAAAAATATACGTACTGTCTCGCTTGACGAGCTAACGTAATCTGGCTTGGCGCATGTGCAACGTATACCCATGTAATTCCGTATCGCCCTCCAGAGGGCAGTATAGAATTCCCCGGGGATTTGACTCGTGTGAAAAGCCCTTTAATTACTTGAGAGCCCATTTTTATATTTGGTATACACAATGAGTATACTTGGGGCCTTTGTTTGACAGAATTTCATGAATTGTAATTCTGCGGCCTGCGCGGGGTCAAAGTACACTTTGCTTGACCACTTGTTTATTTAAAAACAGATTTTTCCAAATTGCAAAGTGGATAATTTGTGATGATAAAAATCAATTTGTGATGATAAAAATCACTTTCTTACGATATTCTTAACCGGAGTTCCAAAGTTGTAGAGGTCAAAACGAAAGGTAAAAAGTTCAACGACCTGTAACTCACAAACCACATGACCAAAAACGCTCAAATTTCAGTTTTGGAGTTTTTTCATACAACAAAAATAAACCTAGAAAGTAAAAAAAATAAAAAATCTGTGAGACTGACCTCGGAAAGTGTGTGATTTGACGTGGAATGACCCCTTTGCAAAATACGATATTGACATCATCGATGATAATTTGATTGAACAGGAAGTTCACACGAACACTGTGTGTTTGTTCCAACAAACACTAGAGCTCTAGTTTTTTAGGTGTTTTCTTCTTCTCGATGAGACTTATTGAACAAAAAACCATAGTTCCAAAGTTCACAGAGCCTTCAAACTTGACACATACTTAGACCATAACATGTAGTTGTCAATAAATTTATGACATAGTTTCAGGTAAAGTTGTGACGTCATGATGACATATCAGATATCAAAATACACTAAAACCCAATTTTAATATTTCAAAAAATCATATCTCATGAACCACACAACATATTTACACAATCGTCTTACAGATCTTGAATTATGTGACATTTCGTACTCAGACATGACCCAATCTGACCTCTCCTTCCGGTCGAAACCGCAAGTTTAAGTGAAAAATATTCTGAAGCACTTTTATAGGGTCTGCAGTAGTGCTGCGCATTTTCGGATATTTTTGGAACCGAATACCCGAAATCAGAAAAGTTCGGATACCCGGATACCCGTTTTCATTCTTGTTTAAAATATACCTCCTTTGGTGTACAAATACATGTAAATGTTAACAAAATTGACCTTTACAATACAGAGGATACCATATTTAATTCGATCTTTATCGAAGTATAACATCTTGGTGACAATATATTGTATTTACTGAACGTTATTTCTGAAATAAAACTGTAAAAATTGCTTAGTTACAACGTACATATACACTAAGAAAGCCCTATTGGACACACCCATGCACGCCCCGGCAATCACGCAGCTACAGCGGCCTCACACGTGACTGTGTCAGGCGTGACTATCATATCAGAAGACAATGATCACTGGTGGGGGCGTGATCAGAGCGCATGTGTATATCAGTTGACATGGATGTTCATGTCACAAAACACGTGTTGAATAATGTCATTGGTCGATCAAAGGTGATGTGGGCGGAACTAACCCGTTGTGGGAAAACGATCCATGTGCTTGCGCCTTGCCGCGCCCCTGCCTTCTAAATAAGGATATCCCGTACGTTATGTTGGCTTTGGATAAGGACATGATTTTGCGTACTAAAATAATATTTAATATTATGAAACTAACAAACTGCAAAATATTATGAATCTAAAATCAGAACTTGAATATGTTTCTATCACAATGAACTTCAGTTAAATGTAAATAAACCTGTCAATAAAACCTTGTTTCCTGAAAGAATGAATTTATAAGAGACCTAGCTAGGAATATTAACCCTAACTCCCTAGACAACAAAGGCAGTTGGAGGATTTTGAAGGATTTTTATCAGTAACAATGCTTAGGGAGTTAGGGTTAAAAACAACTACTACTACTACTACTACTACTTACAAAGCTAAACAACGATTTTAAGAATTAAGATTATTTTCAGAACCCAATATTTCTCTTTCAAAATCGGTTGTGGTGTACTGATTGTTACTTATTGGTAAGTTATAAATCATGTTCACTTTTGTTGGGTGGCAGTTATGCGGGCGTTCATTGCCAGGAATACCAGCATGTTCACGTTATCAGGCATTAAGCCGCTTTGCCGTGACGATATTTCCCGCGGTGGAAAACACCCGTTCGGATCTAGGGCACTGACGCCGGAATATCAAGATACTTCTTGGCGATCCTTGCGACCACCACCAATGCCATGGATCATCACTGAGCCTGGCTGGTTTGGTTTCAAAGACAATGACCAACTTAACACCTCCCTTTTTACGTCTTTCTTTTAAAACAAACTGTCACCTTGTCGGAAAAATGTAATACACAAGAGAGCTCGGTATCGGTGGGTAAATAAATGTAAAAGTTGGTGATACGCTGATGGATGGTCGGTGGCACACAAAATAATTACACAACAAAACCAATTTAAACACCACTTTTTTTATTAGGATGTCCCCTATAATAAAATCCCCTCTATTAACACATGGCGCACGCTCCAGCGCAGACACAAAGCAGCAGTTATTGTCCCACTAATCCAATTACTGTGAACAATAGGCAAACATTCCATCCTGAGCAGCTTGTTTGATACTTGTTTGTAGCGTGCCACAGCCAGGCTATTTGAGTCTTAATGATTGGATACAATGTATCACAAACAGTTTGACAAAAGTGTATGGAAAATGGCGTTATCAGAGTGTAATTTCCTGAATAAAATTGCTCCTAAAAGTGTAAACAATACATTGTTCAATAGTCAAAGATTTCTGAAATGGTAAGTCCCAATTTTAAAAAGTCGTTTACGGGTACTCGGAACCGAAAAATGGAACCGGGTAATGACAGTTTTGGTCAGGTATCCGGATACCCGGCACAGCCCTAGTCTGCAGCCAACATGATATGGTTTTTGGGCATGCCTTCTGTGGACGAAATTACTATTGACATGTGACCTTTTCAAAAATGTGACTGATGATGTCATCGCCTGTCACAGCGCCCTCTGGCGGAAGGTTTAGAAAAATAATAAAAACCATAGGAAACTTGAATATGACTTCTGTGAATAAAATGATTAGTGACATCTTATCTTTAAAAAAAATATGTTTGATGACGTCATCAAAGTTTCAAACTCAGATTTTGAACCAAAGCAGGTACTAATGTTATTTTTTCATGATCATGAAAAAGTTTTATTGTGTCATAATATGACCTTCAAATCACCTGATCTGACCTTTACTTCCAGTCTAAACAGGAAGTTCAAATTCAACACATTCTAAAGCAAAATTGATAGGTCTTTCGAATATGAAATTGATATTGTTATAATAAAAGATGATACACCTTTGTAAAATATGATTGACATCATCGATGATAATTTGATTGAACCGGAAGTTGACACGAACACTGTGTGTTTGTTCTAACAAACACTTGAGCTCTAGTTTTTTTTCTCCTCCATCCTTCCTCGTGAAACTTATCCAACAAAAAACATAATTGCAAAGTTCACAGATCCTTCAAACTTGAAACACATGTATTTGACTGCAAATGTAAGGTCAGTTTGTTAATGTAAAAATGGATGATATTTTGCCACCTTTGTAAAATATGATTGACATCATCGATGATAATTTGATTGAACCGGAAGTTGACACGAACACTGTGTGTTTGTTCTAACAAACACTTGAGCTCTAGTTTTTTTTCTCCTCCATCCTTCCTCGTGAAACTTATCCAACAAAAAACATAATTGCAAAGTTCACAGATCCTTCAAACTTGAAACACATGTATTTGACTGCAAATGTAAGGTCAGTTTGTTAATGTAAAAATGGATGATATTTTGCCACATTAGCATATTGAGACTTGCAATAATCTGCAGACAAAAGATTTATTGACATGCGAGAATTACTTCAATAGATTATGCTACATGTACATACTTGGAGCTGGATTATATACAAAACTACTTACAAAGAGAAAAATACATTTGTAAGCTCTCTGTGGAAAACAATAGACAGGTGAAGAGTGTGGAACCAAACCACAACAAGAGTGTGATTCTGAAAGAATGTTGTTAATTTAAAAGAGACTTTGACTACTGTGTAAGTTACCTTTCCTTGTGAAGGTCTGTTGTCTTACTGATCAAATCAGATGTCTGTTCTCTGGCTGCCTGTTGAGAAATTTGATGACACTTCAATTACAAATTTTACACTTAAAAACACACTTCAAAATAGGCTTGGGCGATGACACGATAATATTGAATATCGCGATATTTGTTTTTTATTCGATTATGATATTGAGACTTTTCAAATTATCGAAATATCGGCAAATCACGAAATTCCATGGAAAAAACTGGGAAGTCT
This sequence comes from Zoroaster sp. YZ-2022, assembly GCA_029582265.1. Lineage (NCBI taxonomy): Eukaryota > Metazoa > Echinodermata > Asteroidea > Forcipulatida > Zoroasteridae > Zoroaster > Zoroaster sp. YZ-2022. Next base: position 8,327,390 of record CM055829.1, read on the forward strand.
TTTTAGCTTTCGGAAGTGAGAAACAAAATCGAACTACTTCTGTGGTAAGCCGACGGCCATATCACAAAGGAGCCGCCTGAGAAGACGTTTAAAATCCACCGCCACTCAAAGAAATCTATTCAAACGGATTAGTTGGGGATTGAATGGGATATTTGATCCAACAATGTGTACACAATGTTTACGTCTCACTGTCTATCCATGCTGGTCTGTGACTCTGGATGGCGCACCACGTGCGAGTACATTATATCATGCATATTTAAATATATGCAGAATATGGGCGTTAGCTTAAAATCGACAACAAAATAACATTTGCAGTAATTGCAGGTGCTCTGTGCTCACATTAGTCATGAAATAAATCAAAGCATGGATCGACAGCGGCTTGATCAAAGTTGGGGAATTAGGACACTATTCTATTATACCATACTGGGACTCTTGTCTAGTGACAAAATGCATACACTACTCTTGACACTACTCTTGATAAACCATGTGACGTTTATTTAAAATAGTGTGCGTACAATCCAAACTCAGTCACATTTTCAGAAGTGCAAATGACGTGTCACAATCACATGGTTTTATTCTCCACGTTACTAGACTATGCAGGAATAAACCTAGTCACGTGTTTATACTATGACATAGTCACGTGAACTTGGGCCAATGATTTGATTGGGACGCACGACGCAGTAACCGTCCCACATAATTATTACGCAAACGAATTTGCCAATGGCCATGGTGCACTCGTGAATGGTGTGATTCCACGTGTCTCTCAGGTAAGCACTGGCAATTTATTGTGACGCGTGTATGGGTACATTCCTGTTATTATCGGCTCTAAAGTACTAATGCGTGAAAAAAAAAAAATCGTGATATATCGCAAATCGCGATATATGTTTGACAATATATCGTGGATGAATAAAATTAATATCGCCCAAGCCTACTTCAAAAAGAATAATTCCATTTCATCACATACCCATCATGACTATGCATGATCATTGATCATGTAGTTGGACCCCAAACTACCTCAGATTAACATTTAGTCAGACCAATCCAACTGCATGTATATTAACCAGTTCGCGTCGGAGGCCGTGTATACACGCAATTTATTTTTGCACCGTGGATCGGAGAGCGTCTAAACACGCCAAAGGAAACTCCGGAATATTGGTATGCATGCTCGGTTGAGCCACCCGTGTACGGTGACATGCTCGGAAGACGTGGCCACCTGCTGTGGAAGCTTCCATTCACAGTGTGTGTGGGAAAAATAAACCCGCACAGGGGCCCAGAAAAACTTTTTTATTCCCGACGCGAACTGGTTAAACAGACAGTATTGTCACGATCAAAGCAGACTTTCAATAGGGAATGGTGTCCTAGTTTAAGGTGAACACAATGACTGAAAATTACTGGCTCATTTATGCAGCAGCAACGGTAATATGACTTTATCATGTGAGGTATTATTTTCAGTCACTGGCTTCATCTAAAACTAATACTCCGATTCCCTGCCCTGTTGATCGTGACAATATTGCCCCTTTAAGCATTTCTGAGGTGTGGTGGACATAACAGGAAGGCATTGTTTAAAGTGGACGAATTTTAGTAACTCTGAAAAGATTCCTCCTATCCCCCTATGTACATACACATTGTAGCCCTTTAGAGGTACGTGGAAATGCACTATAAGCTCCAAGTTCGTGGCATTTCGTGTTGGTATTTCATAGAACCATTTAACAGTGTGTACAATGTATCTGTCCAACATAAATGCAATTGGTGATATTGTGTGTTTACCTTGAGTATACAAACTGCTGCATCACATCCTTCTTAAATTTTATTAATTGTATTTCTTTGAATCCGGTTTTATTTATTTTTATTCAATTGAGTCTACTTTGATATACTTATTTTTGTTTCATTTGTCTCTTTAAAAACTGCATTAAATTTTTGTTGTGTCATGCGTACATTTTCCCAAGCATTTGGTCCAAGCATCTGAAATTATACCCATGATATATTCTTCATAGAGCCAACAACTGTACAAAGTTTCATCAACATCATCAGTGACAAGGAACAGAAGTGTGTTGAACTAGTAATATGGAATGACATAACATAAATGTGTATGTTTCTGCTGTAGGCACATTGAGATGATTTTTGATACAAACCTTTAATCTTGTTGTCATATCCTGGCAGCTTGATCTCATTGATTCTACATCATCATGAATACTGTCCAAACCCTTGAAAAGAAAATAACATTTCAAAATAACTTAGTGAATGCACATAGCCGTTTTAAAAGGAATTTAACTACACTTTCAATGTCCAAACATTGCCTTGAATTCAGATATTTAAATAACATCAGTGTATTTTTCTAGCCTACACATATAAAAAAATTCATACCAGATTAGCACAATGGTTAACCTTGGTTGTTCACTCATATACATGTAGGAGAAGGAAAACTCTAATTCCAAACCTCTGCACTGCGGCCATACCCTTTCCAGGGAAAGGCTAAGGGAGTTAACCCCAACAGAGAATCAGGAGTAGGAGCCCCTCAGGCAGTCTTATGTTGACATCAACGTCCTTCTGGCAGCTTCTGTAATGGCATTGGTGCCAAATTGTATCGGCTTCTGCCTTTCTTTTTGAGCCAATCAATGATGTGGAGAGGGGGACCTGATACTTGGACAACATCTGGTCCTCCATACCAACTTACCCAGGCTTGCGCCCTGGAGAGGAAACTCGCCTAACAGCATCTAGACATAACACAGGAAGCAGAAGTTTACCGGTTATAAGCCAGTACTTGATTGGTGTTGTGTTGTGGCGCCAGGGGTTGCTTCCGACAGTGAGAGGATCTCACTGGACAGCTACTGCCCGCTTTAAGCTTTGCAGCCCACAGCCAATAAGGTGATGTCCTGTCACAGTTCACTACCTCACTGGGTGAGTGGGGCTTAGGACTTTTTCAACCTGACAAGTGGAATAAAATAAAGAAACCAGCACTCGGGCTGGGATGCTGGAGCGTACGTACCATGAAAATTGGTATGTCACAAAGACTGCAGTGATAAACAACAAGCTCAGGAGACTTCAAGTTGACCTTGCTACACTCCAGGAAACATGCATACATGTACAGTAGCTGACTCGGGTACACTTAGTGAAAAATATTACACATTTTTCTGGAAAGGTAAAGAACAACACGCTAAAAGAGAGAACACGGTGTTGGGTTCGCCGTAAAGAATTCACTGTTGAGGATGATAGATCCACCTGAGAATGGAACAGAGAGACTCCTTGTACTCCACCTCCATACATCCGATGGCCTGTCAACCTAATTGTCAGTGTGTATGCACCAACCCTGCACTCTGCTCAAGAAGTGAAGGATGATTTCACTTGCAAGCTTAAGGCTACCATCAACCAAATTCCTCGGCAGGAACAGCTACTGATTCTTGGTGACTTTAATGCAAGAGTTGGTGGTGATTATGACTCATGGCCCTCATGCCTTGGTCGGTTTGAAATTGGGCAGTGACTGTTAGAACTGTGCACGTACATGTACATGTACATGTACCACAAACTTTGCATTACCAACTCCTTATTCCAAATGAAGCTCAAACTCCATCGGTCAAAGCAATGGCCCCAGCTGGATTAATCATCATGAGGCGGTCTCACCTCAGAAGCATCCTCCATCCACACATGCAACTACCACAGTGCATTTTACAATGCACTCTCTACAGCTCTTCTTCATGGGGATGCTCATCAGAAATGGGACCACATGAGAGACAACCTTGCATAGCACTTTCAATCTTTGGTAAGAAGCAGGGAAAGACAAATGATTGGTTTGAGGCTAACTCCAGCAAGCTCACCCCAGTCATTGAGGAAAAGTGTGCAGCCCTTTCAGAATACAAGCATTTTCCCAGCGAGAAGACTTTGCAGTCGCTGTGTTCAACCAGAAGCAATGTCCACAGATCAGCAAGACCCTGTGCACACGACTACTGGCTCCAGCTCTGTGAGACCATCCTGTCTTCAGCCGACTCAGGAAACATCAGGGGCATGTATGATGGCATTAAAAAAGCCATCAAAGGACCAACCCAGAAAAAAACAGCCCCTCTAAAGTCAGCCTCTTGTGAGACCATAATAATAGCAAACAGATGGGTAGAGCACTACTTAGAACTCTACTCTAGGGAGAACACTGTCTCCGAATCAGCCCTAGATGCCATAGAATGCCTGCCAATAATGAAAGATCTACTGCAGATGAGAAACCCTCTGTTATAGAATTGAGCAAGGCAATCAACAAATTGGCAACAGAAAAAGCCTGGAAATGACGGGATACCAGCAGAGATGCGGGAAGAGCAGCCTTCTATCACAATTGCACAATCTCCTCTATCAGTGTTGGGAAGAAGTAACCATTCCACAGGATATGAGAAATGCCAACATAGTCAATAAGCTCGGGCAGTTTTCAATTTTTGGCTAGCCGGTTTAACGCCGTGAAAAAAAACCTCGTGGTTTTTGGTTTTACCGTGAAAAGAAAAATAATTTAAAAATCCTTATATAACATGTTACTGAATGTTTTTTCACTGTATTATAATCAGAGGGCAATACAATATATTTATTCCAGTGTTTCTTATTAATTTGTATGAATAAAAAAAATTATATATGTTTTGTTACGAAACATAAACCAGGCTTATGGTAGTCTGCTGGCCTAGCCAAATGCCAGTTAAAAATCATAAATACTGTACTAAATCATAGTTATTTTTACTTTATATATATTTACAAATCTTATTCCACTGGGCCATAATTTCTTAATTTTTAAATATATACAGTGCGTATCAAAAAAAAGGTAATCCGAATTCAGGGGGTTAATATGCCAAGGTTATTTAGTTTGACAATTTACATGTAGTGTACCAAAGAAGAGGAACTCCTCAGCTTTCCATTGATACCTTTATTGACCCATTGCTGTCACACATGACCGAGTACATTGTTATTGAAAATGACAAATTCAAATCGCATTTTTGCAAGTTTGGGTAATCAGTGCAAGGCAGGATAATTAGTGAAAGTCAGTATGATAAACCAGATTTTCTTTAGGAATGACTGGACATTATTCAAGAAGAATCTCTTCTAACATTGCCCTTTATGCACCCACACCTTCAACATGTCCACCTCCCTTTCGACACAAAGCTGACAGCGACGGAGCATGTCCTGCACTGCTCGTCTCACCATAGCCGGATTATTGCATAAAGCATCCACTTCATTTCGAATACGGCCCTGCAACTCATCAAGATCACGGGGAGTTGCAAACACCTTGTTCTTCAAATGTCCCCAAAGGAAATAGTCACATGGTGTGAGGTCAGGTGATCTTGGTGGCCATTCCACCTCATGGTTGTGGCGATGACTGCTCGCCAAAGAGTTCCCTCAGGCGATCTCGGACAGCGATAAGGCGATGTGCTGGGGCGCCATCTTGGGCCCACCAGAGTTGTCTGAAGACCCCACGAACCTGTCGCTCAAAGTGTTCCTGCAGCTGCGGTAAAACGTTATCATTGAGCATCTGCAGATACATGTTACCATTGACATTCCTTTGAAAGAAAAACGGTCCGATCAGCTGACCACTTCCACAAAGTCCTAACCAAACAGTCCACTTTTGTCGACTCATGTTAACCTCAAAATTGAATTCTGGGGGTGTCTTGCTGGTGCATATTCAAGAACATTATGCGTATTGACTTTGCGGTTATTGGAGAAAGCAGCTTGGTCGCCGATTACAAGATTCCGCAGAAAATTGACATCTCTCTCTCGGTACGGGCTATCAACCATCTGGCAAACGCCAGCCTTCTAGCAAAATCTCCTGGCGTAAGTTGATGTCGGATGTGAATCCGATATGGATGCTGGTGGAGGTCCAATCTCGTGATTCTGTTGAATGTCGCCGAAGGCAATCGAAGGCAATCTCAGCCCATTTCGCCTTGCGCTGGTGTCCCTAGGATGCTCCAAAAGTTGCTGCCTTACTGCTGCAATGTTCCCTTCTGATCGCCCGGTGCGCCTCCTGCCAGAATTCCCCTTGTTGCGGTTGAGGCTAGTGCCATACTCTTGATATTTTCTAACATTCGCCCAGATGGTTTTGGCTGCTGGGGGCTCCCGTTCTGGGAAAGCGTTCCTGAAAGCATCGCGAGTTTGCTGCAAACTGTGAGTTTGGTGAAATGTTGTAATCACGAAAACTCGCTGTTCAGTCGTTAGTTGTACCATCTTTCCAACTACCTGTCCCTAAACCCAGGCCCTTCTTAAATACCCAACTTGAAGAAAAGGATGTCGTAACAGATGATTACCGCACCAGCTTAAAAATCTTACATAATCATCTAGGCAGTCAAGTGATGCGTCCATTTCAGACTGCCTTGAACTGATTACCCAAACTTGCAAAAATGCGATTTGAATTTGCCATTTTTAATAACAATGTACTCGGCCATGTGTGACAGCAATGGATCGATACAGGTATCAATGGAAAGCTGAGGAGTTCCTCTTCTTTGGTACACTACATGTAAATTGTCAAACTAAATAACCTTGGCATATTAACGCCCTGAATTCGGATTACCTTTTTTTTGATACGCACTGTATATTAGCATCGGGAAATTCAACTCATAAAGATTTACAAACACGAGAATGCAACACACCAGTCAACAATTATGTATATATATATGTACATTTATACACGTATACTTACAGTGTACATACCACGTGCGACCATGGTGCGACCGTGTAGTGCTGATGGCTGTGTGGGCAATGTTCATAGGTAGTGTTTGAGGATCATGTGCCTGTTTCTGCGCATCAAGATTGGATAGATTTGCATAGTAGCAAATTTATATTGTTCTTATTGGCTGTTCGATAGCTCATGAATAGGTTCATTATGTTGCATATATTCATTATTTATTTTTACACCTCGCATGTACGAACATAGGCACTCTGTAAACTATGAAAATGCACTGTATATAATGCATTGACTGTGCCAAACTGAGGTATGTTGAGGGCCACACAGGTGCTAAAAAACAGGATTTTAAATAACAATTTATCCATCGGGGTTCCTAATGATTACGGTTAATGCGGTGCTTCAATAATCATCAGTAAAAGTAAGCCTCGACTGTCGGGATAAATTGCCTTGCTCTGGGGCTCAAAAACGGATGATTTTATAAAACCGCAGTTTTGTTTTTGAAAACCAAATTTGGCAGTATTTCGGCTTAGTAAAAAAAAAACGTGACTACTCAGTTTTACCGAAAAACTGCCCAAGCCTATAGTCACATTATATAAGAACAAAGGTGACAAAAGTACCTGTAACAACTACCGAGGGATATCTCTGCTGAGTATTGTTAGAAAGCACTTTGCACATCTTGTGAGCACTGAATAGACTGCAGATACATGTACATGTACTTGCCAACAGAGTGTATCCAGAGTCACGGTGTGGTTTCAGGGCACAAAGGCCCACTATCGTTATTATATTCTCACTCAGGCAGCTGCAGGAGAAATGTAGGGAGCAGAGGAAACCTCTTTATGTTGTTTTTATCGACCTCAGCAAAGCTTTCATAGTGATTCGTGGACATTGTAATCCAGCCAAGAAAAGAGACTCAACTATTTCCACATGCTCAGTCTAAGGTGCATACTTGGAATTTCATACATGTAGATGGATGGGGTGCCCAACACAGAAATTCTCACACTGGTTAATACCTCACGCATTTTCACCTTGCTCAAACGTCATCTTCACTGGCTTGGTCACCTTCACCGAATGGTAGATGAGAGGATTCTCAAAGACGTCCTCTATGGGGAGCTCGCCTCTGGTATGAGAACAGTTGGTCATCCATAACTTTGCTTCAAGGATGTGTGCAAACGCGACTTGAAAACACTGGATATCAATGTTCACAGATGGGAACAGTTCATCAAGGACCTTTGCCAGTGGAGACGGGAGCTGAAAAAGGGGCCTCAAACAAGTGGAGGCGAAGCTTCGTCAACAGGCAGTTGAGAAAAGAGCAAGGAGAAAAGCCGAACAAGCAGCAACCCCAGTGGATACCACCTACATGTACAAGGGACTGCTACATGTATACCAGTGTGGGCCTGCACAGTCACAACAGGTGCTGCTGTGCCAACAGCGACCCCAGGAGCACAAAACCATAGTCTTCTGAGACTGACAGATGCCAAATACATACAGTTTAGATTAATTCATCACACAGTGTCATTTAGCACACATTACACATGCTGACATACACTGTTCGTACATATATACATTGTACTTTTGTACATGTACATGTAGTACATAATACATTGAAAACAATTTGAATGATCTATCAACAGGAGTATTAATAACCTTAATTTTAAATAGAAATGCAAAACAGAAATATGCAAAGTGTATTATTACTATTAATATCTTTGTATTTATATCAAATGCTCACCTCCTTCACTATTTCAAAAGCTTGTGCAAAATCTTCACTTATTCCAAGACTCCGTCTTTCAATGTCACCACGCAGATTTCTACGACTTCGCAACGTGTTTTCTCCAAAAAAAGTTGATAAAGCTTTTAATGCTTCCAAAATATCCTGAAAAAAAGACACAGCGATCAGTAGCGATAGTGTGTTGTTTGGTGTATATTTGCAATGGATATTTCGCACGTGTATACAAACTGCGTGTGTAGTACCATAAGCGTTGTGGCTATCATCAAAATACCCACACACAAAAATCGCAGTTACAAAAAATCTAAATTTAACACATTTATAAATACAAAGTGTATTACTTGGGGTCATGCCTATGTTCCCTCAGCCCTATGTTCCCTCAGCCCTATGTTCCCTCAATGCCTAACATTTAAAAAAAATCCAAATTAGGCCCTATGTTCCCTCAACCCTTTGGTCCCTAAACCCTATGTTCCTCATCCCAAAATAGACCCTATGTTCCCTCAGGGAACATAGGGCTGAGGGAACATAGGGTCTATTTTGGGATGGGAGAACATAGGGCTGAGGGAACATAGGGTCTATTTTGGGATGAGGGAACATAGGGCTGAGGGAACATAGGGTCTATTTTGGGATGAGGGAACATAGGGCTGAGGGAACATAGGGCTGAGGGAACATAAGGCTGAGGGAACTGGAGTACGGTCCCTATTACTTTTGCTTTAAATAATAATAATAATAGTAGCATTTATATATAGCGCTCTTACACGACTGAAAGGTATCACAGCGCTTTACAAAATGGATCAACTTAATAATTTCTTAAATTAACAGTGAATAAAATGAGATGTACAACAAAGCTAAAATAAATGAGTCTTAAGTTTACTTTTAAACATCTGAAGTTCACTAGTATGACGAATATCTGATGGGAGATTGTTCCACAGATTTGGCGCAGAAGCAAAGAAACCCTTATTTGCAGAACAAAGATGAGTGCGGGGTTTAGAGAACATCTTTTGGTCAGAACTAGAGCGAAGTCCACTACGGTTAGGTTGGTATAGCGAGACAAGCTCGCATAGATAAGATGGTGCATTATTAGAAAGGCAATTAAAAGTAATAGTCATAATTTTAAAATCGATACGTTTTTGTACAGGTAGCCAATGAAGCTGTTGGAGGAGCGGAGATACATGGCCAGACTTTTTTGTCTTGAATATGAGTTTAGCAGCCCTATTTTGAAGTCGCTGAAGTCTTTTAATTTCTTTGGCTGATGAACCTATGAGAAGTGAGTTAGCTTTGTATTCGTCAGTGAACAATTTCCCCTGTATCGCATCGCAAAATACGTAATTTCAAACAATACATCGCAGATTTTGCGATACAAATTGCGACAGATTTTTTTTTTCACTACTGTGGTTTAATAATAAACATTTCTGAAATCATATTGTAACAAAGTTTTTGGCCCATCATTTTTTATGTTAAATTGTTCCTTTAAGATTTCAAATTATTAGTAGAGCCCTCTGTTGGTCACTCCTAGTTAAGTTGACTTAGTTTTCTTTTACCTGCTGTGTAGGACCATAGTGAATGTGGCCTTAGTGATTGACCCAGCTAGTTACATGTAGTCCGGTGGAAAGTATTATATAAATTCTTTTCAAAGTTACAGTAGCATAGTCTGATTTCATTTACACTCACTGGCCAAAAGTATTGCAACATGCTCAAAATTAGCACTTTACAGTAACAGGTGAGATGATCATTTAATCCGATTTCATCGATCGTGTATTACATAGCAAGAACAGTAAAAAAGAACATTGACTTCAAAACACAGGCACTGTCAAGAAGTCTTAAGTAGTGTAAATAAAATAAAATAAATTATTGTAACACAGTTCTCCAAACTGAACTTTGGTGTGAATTTCAATGTAGCAATACTTATGGCCAGTGAGTGTACAATAGTACCCGCAAGTGGAAATTTCCGTTTAGACTCCAGCCACCTTGATAAAAACTACTGGCAGCATGGTCCAGTGTGGAGTCTACGATTGGGAGCAGTAGTGGATGGTGCCTGTCATTTTGTCTCTAAAATGGCTCAAGTTAGCCAAGTGCCCCATTTTGGAATTATTTATTTTATTAGGGGAGTATTTTGTCTTATTTTAGATTGCACCATCCACCTCCTCATATGTACTGTGCTGTGTGAGTACACTTTTATTTTATTTATACTTGCCTTGTGTTGATATTTACCATGCCTATCCCCTAACATGAATTTATAACATAGTCTATAGTTGACTGACAAATTGCTTTCCCCTGGGCGCCTACAATGTAACTTGTGGCGAGAGGCAGAACATTTTATTAAACCTACTTTATTTCTTGGTATGCCGTAAAATCTGTTTCCTTGTAAAATTATTTTAGTTGGTTTTTGTCATTTTTTTTGAGCTAGTAAATCTTTCTTTTCTTATGGGCATTTCATGACTGGCGGTCGACCCCTAATTTCAGAGTAAAAGGCGCTGTTACACTATTCACAAACCTTTCCCGAAATAACGTTTACATACTTTCTGACCAAAAAATATCAAGGGTTCCGCCCGACCGGGTGTGTTTCCATATTTCCGTACCACTCTGGGGTATACATCCATCTGACATAATTTATGTTGTCAACGATGATAGGTTTTACCTACATGTATGTGTACGCCGTACGCAACTTTAATTTTCAGCAATCAGTAAGGATTTTCACCACAATGCCCAAAATTCTATGTGCATGCAATATTTTTCTGCAGATGAATTAACTACAGGCGAAATCCCCAAAATGGAAAACACGCAATAACCGCCCAGTCTTTTTTTAAACTTTGCACATATTTATTTTTTCTTCTCCCGAGTTTGGGGGTTCAGTTCACATGTGCGCTTTCATAATGTACGATCACTACGGCTGTATTGAAAAGAACTCTATAGATGTTAGAAATATTTCTAACTTGGTTTTATAATAAAAGTTTGTGAACATTTTAATAACAAAATGAGCATTCATTTATATACAGGTGTATGTGGTGGTGAGGTTTAGATTCATTTCGCCATGAAATATGATCCCACTTTTAACCACGGTGATCCACTTATTTTCTCGAAAGTTTTTTTCTAACAAATTCAAGCTTGATCATACCACAAAGTACACTCAGAATTCACTTTGCAAAGCACATGAATACGTTGCAATTGGTAATTTGTTTTTGCGATATTGCATCTGTTTTAGCGATCGATATACATTTACATACATGTACATGTAACAATGTAAAGAAACAAAAATGGATGGAGGACTAACATTCATGAATGACTGCAACTTTGCCAAAATAAGAAATTGGCCTGGATGAAAGATACACGTTAAGTATTTTTATCACATTTAGCCCAATTTCCGGACACAAAAGATGATGAAACAAACGACAGAAAAGCCTTGGAAAAACAACACCTGTACCTGTGCACACTGTAATTTTAAGCATTTTAAATTTGCTGTACATAATTCACAGATTGCTATACAAAAAATGATGTTGCTTTGCAAATTCTTTTTTTTGCATCACAGTTTTGCTATGCAAAATTTTCAAACAAAATCGTTCCCTGTTCATTACTAATGTGAAATTCCATACCTACACATATTTCAATGCACTTAAAGGATCCCTGACATACCAAGTTATGATGGCGTTATTTTATAGTTGATAATTAATAAACACTAAATCAAAAAGAAAAAATGAGTTTATTACCCCGTGTCTATTTTTAATTATTTTTTTTCATTTAAAAATATTACCCTCATGAATATATGACGTCATGCGCGTGACATAAACGGGATAAGATCTAGGAAAGCTTAGAACGCTTCTCACGGTCCTGGCCTGGCAACGCGAAGCTACATGTGTAACGTTAAGCTGCAGATAGTATTCACGTTTGCTCAAATGGATTCATTAGATTCATCCGATAGTGAAATTTTTTCCGAACCACCTTCAAACGTTGATCATGACGACATAAATATAGATCACGGTGGAGAACAGGCTGTTATTCAGCCCTATATGTTCGAGTGTGAGCTTGGACGTTCCGATTCCAACCAGGCAGGATGAAATGCCGCCAGGGGCACGGAATGACGAAGAAGACCGAGAGAACAGACTGCAAAATTCGGCCTGGTACGTTTTTTGGCAATTATTTCAATTACAAATAATCATGTACTGTTAAGTACATTTCAAACAAACTTCCGATATAGTGAGATCTCAGAAAAATTGAGACGAAAACGTGGACTCTTACAAATTTAATATCGTAACTGGTTAAGGCCATTTCTATACACTACTCAATAGGGAAGTACGACCTCCACGTTCGGACCGTGAAGTCTATAAATATTGTTGAATTGCCGTGCTTATTTTTTCGATGTAAGTCTGTGCCATTTCCATTGATTTGTTTAAAGTAAATTTAACACTTTCTTTTAAATTTAATTCAAAAAACAAATAGGTGCTCCTGTGGGTGTTGTGTTGCAATGCCGACAGTAAGAGAGTCCATTTGCTGCAAACACTAGAAGCCTACGGTGGTGCAGAAAATGGACGAGTTATTCTGGATCTGGACTGCATCACAGAACACCCGGGATGGATGAAGCCAAATTTAACATTTCAGTAATACTAAATATAGTGTAATAGTGCTTGGAAGTATTTCACTGGTTTTTGTATAAAAATCTTTTACAATTTATGCACAGGTACACTGGCAACGGAGAAACTAACTGCTATTTTGTCCAAAACAACCCTTGTGGATGACATCAAGATGATGTCAACTACCAAGCAGACATCATCAGTGGAGAGCTTTCACAGCGTAATAAATCGTTTTGCCCCCAAGATGAATACATACACATACCATGGGATGTACTGTCGGTAAGAAATATACTTGTTTGTACAAAAAAGACAATCTTATTTTTATGTTTTTCAAGAAATGAAGTTCATATACATGTACAAGTATTTAAGTGAATCAAACAGCCAACAACTCAATTTGTTTAACGTACAGAAATGTGCATTAATGCATGTATTATTTTACTTGTTGATGATAATTGAAATGTTATTATCTTTTTATTTTTAAAGGTTACGCATTACAGCTTTGCATTTCAATGAAAACAGCAATAGAAGACAGGCAACAACCAAGTTGGGACAGTACAGCTGAAACACAAGCTCAGCAAGCCAAATTATAAGAAAGGAGACGCTACTGTAAAGCCAGTGAAAGAACCTTGCAGGTATTGTAAGATTTTTATTCTAAATTATACAGTATTATATATTAAAACATTCTTAGATTTGAATACATAAACATTGAAGGACCTTAACATCCATCTTGTGTCATTGTTTAGATAACTAGCCCTCCCAACACACACAACCATATACATGTACTCGTATTTTCCCCTTGTTGTTTGACTTGAATCATTTCTATTATCCATTGTCTGTACAATAATACATATATACAAATATATAAAAATTATTTTGTTTTGTATTTTTTTAAATAACAGTTTACATTGATGAGTTGATGGCTGAGGTGGTGAAGACTATCAAATCCACATCTGAAGAAGTTATGAAGAAACCACCTCCTACACTTTGTATCAGCTACAAATTTCCCCAGAAAATATTCACTCATTTCATGCCATCGAAGCAGGTTTAGCCTTCCCTAAATGTCTACCATGTACATGTATACTGCAAGTTCTTATTAAATATATACACTATATAAAACGTATCAATAATGCACACGTTAAAGTTCCAACTTAATGTAGTTTGATGAGGAGAACATTTTAAAAGTGCCTTCAGGGTTTGTTAATATGTATTCTCATGTGAAAATTCAACATCAGCTATTACATTGTATTAATTTCGAAACAAAATTATCAATCATAAAAGGGGGAACCAGACTTAGTGATTGTCTACTATAAGCTGACTATGATCACACCAACAGTATGAAACGCACTACATGTATGTATCTGCATCTTTAATAGTAAAACATAATGGGGATAAATTTACATGTGTATAATGTACATGTATAACATTTTCAGTGCACTGTGACCGGGTTGTTTATTTAAATATTCAGTTTAAATTTAAAATGCTTTTACTTGGCATCAGTCAGTCACTTACGTACATTTGTGTACATTGTACATGTATTGTAATTATATGTATGTATACTACTAGATAAATAAACTAATATGTCCTAGATATTCCTTTTTTTGCAATGAAAGAAATCACGTTTAAATAGTGATTGCTTCATAAAAATGGATTTCAATTATTGTTATTATTACATTTTTCATACCCAGGGTATGCCCAAACAGTTTAAAACTGGTTTCCATTGGGGCCCTGCGAGTACAAATACAATACATTACAATAAAAGCATATGGGATATTCATCCTGGGGGCAAAACGATTGATTACGCTGTGAAAACTCTCCACTGATGTCTGCTTGGTAGTTGACATCATCTTGATGTCATCCACAAGGGTTGTTTTGGACAAAATAGCAGTTAGTTTCTCCGTTGCCAGTGTATCTGTGCATAAATAGTAAAACATTTTTATACAAAAACCAGTGAAATACTTCCAAGCGCTATTGCGCTATATTTAGTTTTACTGAAATGTTAAATTTGGTAATGGATTATTTAAAAAAAATCAAACGATTTACTTGGCTTCATCCATCCCGGGTGTTGTGTGATGCAGTCCAGATCCAGAATAACTCGTCCATTTTCTGCACCACTGTAGACTTCTAGTGTTTGCAGCAAATGGACTCTCTTACTGTCGGCATTGCAGCACAACACCCACAGGAGCACCTATTTGTTTTTTGAATTAAATTTAAAAGAAAGTGTTAAATTTACTTTAAACAAATCAATAGAAATGGCACAGACTTACATCGAAAAAATAAGCACGGCAGTTCAACAATATTTATAGACTTCCCGGTCTGAACGTGGAGGTCGTACTTCCCTATTGAGTAGTGTATAGAAATGGCCTTAACCAGTTACGATATTAAATTTGTAATCCACGTTTTCGTCTCGATTTTTCTGAGATCTCACTATATCGGAAGTTTGTTTTGTTTACAAACAGTACATGTTTATTTGTAATTGAAATAATTGCCAAAAAACGTACCAGGCCGAATTTTGCAGTCTGTTCTCTCGGTCTTCTTCGTCATTCCGTGCCCCTGGCGGCATCTCATCCTGCCTGGTCGGAATCGGAACTTCCAAGCTCAGACTCGAACATATAGGGCTGAATAACAGCCTGTTCTCCACCGTGATCTATATTTATGTCGTCATGATCAACGTTTGAAGGTGGTTCGGACAAAATTTCACTATCGGATGAATCTAATGAATCCATTTGAGCAAACGTGAATACTATCTGCAGCTTAACGTTACACATGTAGCTTCGCGTTGCCAGGCCAGGACCGTGAGAAGCGTTCTAAGCTTTCCTTACCCCGTTTATGTCACGCGCATGACGTCATATATTCATGAGGGTAATATTTTTAAATGAAAAAAAATAATTAAAAAATAGACACGGGGTAATAAACTCATTTTTTCTTTTTGATTTAGTGTTTATTAATTATCAGCTATAAAATAACGCCATCATAACTTGGTATGTCAGGGATCCTTTAAAACTGTTAAGATGCTTAACTTTTTAGTGATTAACTTTTATTCAATGATAATTATTTTTTGATAACAAAGTGTTCCTAAAACGATACAACACAGTCTTTAAATGACATGAATACATGATATTGTACATAACGTATTTGTTCAGTGTTCTGTACTTGCAGTAAATGCTCATTAAGGGTCAAAAACAGTCAAAATGTTGTTTTACTTGCCAAGGTACATGTATATCTAGTGCACTTAAATGTCAAACACTGTCAAACCTTACGTGTAGCAAGTGCATGATTTACAGGTCAAAATGAGCCTACCGTTTTTGACTGGTAAAAACATTGTCTGGTATTGTTCAGGGTGGTCAAAATGACAGTAAAAACCTGTCAAAAATGCCCCTAAGTGCACATTTGGGTCAACAGTCAAAACAGGCAGTTGACCGATTTTGACCTCTCTAGCAACTTCCCACTAAAGTGCAGCTAGAGTAGGAGGGTTAATGCATGATCCAACTGGTTTATGTACAGGATATACATGTATGTGGGTCTTTCCACACTACAACTTTGTGATATTATGTGAGGTAAACATGGGACAATAATAATATGAACTCCCAAGCATTTCTATATTAATAACAGGTTCATAATGTGGACAGAAAGTTAAATTAAACAAGCTCATCTCTTGGAAAAGCACCGCATCTCTTGGGAAGTACATGTACATGTACATGTATGTACAAACATGTGTACACAATATGTATTATGAGTGTTGGAGGATCGCTTTAAGGTACATGTATGCACACAATATGTGTACATGTACATACATGTAGATCTATGTGATTCAAAGAAAGTACATGTAATCATACTTTCAGAGCAATTGGCAATATATTTAGTACAGGTCTTCTTTCTCAGTGATTAAAATCTACAAAACACTCGGGGTCTCTCAACATTGTGTGCAAAGAATGGATCTAGACAGCCTAACGGAATGTTTTGTTACTCACCTTATCATTTTCCAGTCTTATTTCCAGAATCTTGTTTAGTTTTCTGGAAAGTGGATTGGTTGATTGAGCAGTATCTTGTTTAGGCAGTAGTCCAATAGTTTCTTGTTCGTTGTGGCTTGCTGCCATTATGGGTTCATTTAAACCATCATATCTTGAGTTGGTAGTCATGTTTTCTTCAATATTATCTAGCAAGATCTGCCCTTGTCATGTAATTTTCTCCTTACCATGTACATGTAGTGTACATGTACATCATTTGCTTGTAGTTTACTACTTGTACTCACTTGTCATATTCATTCACAAGGTAATGAGACAAGATTGGAACTGCATGTACATTTTTTATAGTATCTTGCAAAAGTCATTTGATGATGTCAGTGTACATATCTTTACTGCCATGATGACATCTGAGGAGTTGTAGTCTGCTGAAAGAAGAATTTAACCAAATATAAATATGCAATACATGTACAAGTATGTAATTGTAGACTATAGAGTATCCTTTCCGACTTGAACTTCAAAACGGAATATTCACATCTTTGGGTTTTTTTTGGCAGATGAAAAACAAGAGGTTATATTACTTGTACAGCGTATGCACTAGTGCTACATACATGTATGCACTAAATAGTTACTCATGACTAGGCCTGGGCGAATACATGTAGTTTGATTATTCAAATATTCACAAATAATTGTTGCTAATCGTACTCATATTCGCATTTTTGGAACTATTCAATTAATCGGGCTGGCGCAAATACCTGCAACTATTCGCAAATAAAGACCATTCACAAGTAATTGCGAGTAATAATGTATTGCCTTTGCACTGCATAACTTGTGGTTGTGAACTGTTTGCTAACTATTCGCGAGTAACACTGCCAATTGCACTGTTTTGTCTAGGCACTTCTGGTACTGGTAGCCATTTTAGTATTTGCGAATATACATTTGTAGTACTCCCGAGTAATGCCTTTGAGGAAGCCGACATGGCTGGCTGTGACTGCAGCGACTGTTACCTGCTGCAGAGGCATGCCGCGTCATAGGTAACATTCTTGCCATTGTTCATGGGTTGGCCGATGTTTAAAACACTTGAGAGTAAATGTAATACATTGTACATTGCAACTATGCAAATCTATCCAATCACATTGTGCGGAAATGGGCACGTGATACTGGGGATCCTGAATTACAACCTTGTGCACAAATGCACCCACAGTCTGCAGCTCAAAGCATGCGTCTCAAAAAATGCATGTACATATACAGAGTACACAATCTGATCAGGGGCACGGGCACGACGTGCTTCGAGAGGCTATTTAAGCATAGTGCGGGGCACAACGTGGAAGCTTTGTGTTTTGTGAACAACAAATAACGTCTAAACAGTGGCCCCTACATGAGCATAAACACTGCTTACCACTGGTGATTTGTTTTTGTTTCGTCTGTAGGGCTGATCAATTTGAAATAATGGTTTGAAGAATAATCCATGAAATTTTCAAAGATTGTACATGTACCCGAAGTTATGGGGGACTTTTTTCGACGATAAGCCCACAGACTAGGTGACCATTAACATACTGGCATTACTCTTAACGACGACTTGAATACAACTCGATCGTGTTCATTTCATTACGTTCCGTCTGTCGATATGGGATGAACATAACCATGCGCGTGAATATAGCATGTGCTATTGAGCTGAAAGTTTCCCACACTGCCAAAGTAATAACAAACATAACCTGACGACCATTGTATTTTCACTTACAAATTCTATTATTTAGGGTACAATTTTGCAAGAAATAAAGAGGAAACAACAGGCATTCAAGAACTCGATGTACCCTGTATGTATAAATTTGTCTATTGTCTGAAACTTAGAAATAGGCCATAAATTACTATCAAAGCACATATACATGTATACGTCCATGTAATGATGGCGTTTGCCGAATGTTGAACGCAAGGTGTTTATTTTGGTATCCCTAAACCATTAGGGCATATTAGTCAAGTCGCCCCTGAGGAAGGAAGTCACCCCTGACGAAATGAGACAAATATTTCATAAAAAAGAACTCGCCGTGACGTCCATTAAACAAACCTGTGGCCGTGGTTTATAAATTATGCATACAGCCCCCCCATCCCAACCCAGAGCTGAGAATGAATGGGCCATTGATCGATCGTGCACGAACAGTTCAGGGGCCCGTTTTCGCAACCCTAACCAGAAACTTGTTTCTGACGTCATATACTTGACCAGAAACAAGACGGCATTGGTACACGAAAACGCGAATGTAACCAGAAAATTGTTTTCAGTTTGCAACGTGTTCGATCAATGTTTCTCAAAATATACGGTGTAAATTACTTTTGAGTGATAGTAATAAACTTATCAAAGATATACTGGTATACGAACAATCATTCCATCATGTTTTACCAAATAATTAACCAAACTTTCGTTACTTTTTACAATCTGCCATCTTGAAACCAAGTGTAACTGATTGCAAACTTCGGTTCATGTTTGGTCAGAACAATGTCATCGCAGCACAACCATGTTTCTGGTTGCGAAAACGCACCAGCTCAGCTGTCATCATCCACACTTATATCCTGGTATCCGACATCTGCTGAATGTGAACAACCTCACAATGTACACCAGTTATTCCAGGAGTGTACCACGTGATACTGGGACTAGCCTTTAGTTAAGGCCCATGTGGCAACCAGTATCTAGCACAACGCACACAAAAAAACACATGCACGCAGTAGAAACATGAGCAACGCTGCATTGTGATTTCGAACTGTTTTTAGCACTGAAATCGTAACTTCGTTGATATCACCATATAATGACATGAAATTTGGAGACAATTTATCACTCCGGAGATATTTTAACTGAAAAGAGCGATATAAATTTGATATCGACCATATTTTTTGAATATTGTCAATATGGCGATATCTTCAAAACCATAACCGATTTAGCCGATATTTGTTTTTAATATCGTATCATTACGATATCGTTCAGCCCAAGTTGACCCTCTGACTTTTTCCCCCTTAATCTGAATAATGCCGATTTACTTTTCAAGAGAGTATTACAGAAATCTGACCATTGCCGATATTTCAGGATTTCTAATGTAAATGATTCAGAAAATGTTGTTGCCAACATGTTTGTATATTTGCAGCGTACGAGAGATTGACATACACTCACTAGCTAATAGTAGCTATTTGAATAGTGCATACGTGCTTACACACAGTCAATGTACCTGGCGCTTAATACACGTATTTTATAAGCCACGATGTTCACCACGCGCGTCAGCATTTGCAAATGAGACATGTATGTAGCTGCATTGGTGGCACTTAGACGGCACTTCGCATTTGGTAGAGTTGTCCTGGGTACGAGTTGACCCAAATTCAAAATCCACAAATTGTTTTCACAAGCAAAATGTTGGGTTTGAGCATAACTCAGTCAAACTGAAGTCAACCTTCATGCCATGCAGGGAAAATGGAGGTGGGGGGCGGGGGGGGACAGCCGCTGTTGTTTTACTTTACCACCTCCCCCCCCCCCATGAAGGTTTCCATTTTGAAGTCTTAAATATTTTGAACATTATCATCTGCATTTCAACATTCTTTAAATTACAAACGAGTTTGCACGAGTACAAGTTGGTAAAAGTACAAGTAGACTGAAATGAGCATGACTTTGTAACCGTTTCTGCGTGTGTGTGTGTGTGTTGTGGGGGGGGGGGGGGGAGGGGTGATCAAGGAATGGGATGTCATGACATGCCAGGTTTCCCCTCCCTACTGTGCGCACAAAAAAGTGTGCCTCATTTAATGTTTTTTCTTTCACAGGTGATCCTGCAGTCACTGTGTACATGTCATCCAGCCATAAAAACAATATTTGCTGTAAAGAAACACTTTAGAAAAGATGTCAGCACTGGACATGAATATGGAGGACTTCCACAGATGCTTAGCTTTGCAGGATTGGTTTGAAGCCGTCTGTCTCCACCCTGGTGTTTTTGAAAAGCAGATCTCTCCAGTACCGGGCTGACTATGGGAGATTTACAGTTAAAGGGACGCTTGACCAGTAAGTGTATTATTTGTAGTTTTTAAATTATTATAACAATAAAGCAGAAATTAGGGCTAAGCGTTTTCGAATATTTTGGTTACCGGATATTCGTATTTTGATTTTGATCGAATATTCAATATTCGAAGGCCACCGATTGTAAATTGCGCCACGTGATAAAAAAAGCATGCACGATATGGTGGGGCCAAAAAATGTACTAAACACAATGTCACCCGGACAAGGATGGCGACCAAATGTAGTCGAGAGGATGATTGGGGGGGGGGGGGGGAGGGGGGAGAGATAATGATGGAAGTGCCAATATAAAAAATATAAAAAATTCAATAAACACTTAATTTTTTTCTTCGAATATTCGAACCGGAAAAAACCAACTGGATATTCGAACCATCGATCAATTATTTGAATATTTGGCACAGCCCTAGCAAATATCATGTATGTAGTCTCACTCCCACTAGGATGCATAGAGCTTCGTGATGATGTAGAAGCCAAGTCATAACTAATGTTAACAATGAACACGCTCTTTTGATATTGTTGACATCAACAATGAATCCCCCAACACAACACAACACAACACACACTGCCCTCCTCGTACTATTACAGTGTACTAATAATGATAGTAACAAATCATTGTATGAGATTTGCATTCCACATACATGACATAACAGAAATACCCACATTTGAATTTATTACAGCAACTGTTTTTCAATAATTAAAAAATGTTATTTTATTTCATCTTATAGAGTTGTCATCCGTACAATGTTTTCAGACCCTATTGGACAATAAAAGGGATTTTCATATCCACCAGTAAAGCTGTTCGCTAAATGATGCCAATCTACATGTAGGCCTACATGTGTTTTGACAACATAATGTATTCAATGTTTTCCCTTGTAATTAAAAAAGTGGTTTCATTATTTGTGAACTTTCTGTAGTATGCTTCATTAGTTACAATTTTTCAGTACATAAAATTCAGACATTGTTTTTTTCCACCTTTGCACATACATGTAATCCAAGATGAATGGCTGCATATTTGAACATTTTTAACGAGGGGCTCTAAGGTCAAATTTAGTTTTGTGATTTTCCAATAACTAGAGTCCTTATTAAAGTGTGAAAAAATTAGGAAAAAAATTAGTCTCTAACCTCACGTTAAAGTGATGTAAAATGTCATTTTATTTGATAACCTTCCTGTGTGAAATTTGTTAACATCCAAAGACAACAGTGACGTCACATTTCAAATAAATGGATCTCTACATTTTTGTACAGTGAATTTGCAGTTCATTCCTGAATCTCCACAATATTTGATCAAATCGGCGTTGAAATTGACTTTTTGACAAACAAAAAATTCCTGTATGGAATGTTACAGACTCATTTACCGTAAGAAAATAGTGACGTCATGTTTCAAATATCGCTCTGAAAGGGTATCAAATAAAATGATATGTTACACCACTTTAAAGTGAAGTTAGAGACTTGTAATTTTTTCACACTTTAATAAGGACTCTATCTATTGGAAAATGAGTGCATCACAAAACTGAATTTGACCTTAGAGTGCCTCTTTAATATAACTTGTGTACATACATGTATGTTGTATTCTATTTGTGTACTAACATCTTAATGTCTCCAGACAGACACAGAATAATAAGAAACATGTATATATACATGTAATTTTGCTTGGCAGTCTGGCTATACAGGCAGTGTACACATTTTGAATTTTTTTTAGTAACTGCATGCATACTTTATACAAAGAGATGTATGTGCAGATGTTGTGTAGTTACAGGGGCAGTATCATCATGATCAGAGCAGACTCAACAGGGCATGAAATCAGTGTCCTAGTTTAAGATGAACACAGTGAATGAAAATTACTGATGCAGCAGCAACGATAATATGACCTTATCATTCGGGGTATTATTTTCAGTCACTGAGTTAATCTAAACCTAGCACTCAAATTCCATGCCCTGTTGATCGTGATGATATTATCTCAGTATGTTTGTTTTCATAACCATCTTAAAAACAAGTTTTAGATAAAATAATTATCTTTCTCATTTTCTATGCGAGTACATTGTAATAACCACTGTGTACACCCCTTTAAATTAGTCATACAAGTACAGATATTTTTAATTGACAAATATCAATTTGTTTGTCCAATAAATATTTTATTCAAACTTTGTCAAATTACTCCCAAGTGGCTGTACTATTGCTATTTTGACTATTCTATAAATACATCAACAAATAGTCCCAAAGTGCTCGACTTCATCGCCTACATGTACCAATGACTTTGTTTTTAAAATCAAATCTTTTAATAATAAAATAATAAATCGTGAGATTAATGAGAACTAAGTTATGTCAATACAATTCACATAATTATTTCTATATTTTGATTTTTTAAATAACATATTAGGTTAACATCTACATGTAATAGGTTCAGTATGGGTGTGAGGGCAACTACTATACATGTATGTAATGACAATATTTGTTCAAGTCTAGTTAATTCTAAAATAATAAACACAAAGGATTATTACAACAAAGAGTTATTAAATTTTAAGAAAGTATTTAATATAACTAGTCTTGTAATAAATTCTTCATTTACAAAGTCACCCCATCCCCCCCCACCCACCAATTTAGTTTATCGTTCACATCATTTATCAAAGTACCGAAGTGTGATGTTATGTTCCCTTCACAGTATGGCTGCTGGTTTTGTATTTTTCTTTATATTGTTCAATGAACAGCATTTACGAAATGTCCAATGTTTCTATTAACATGATGGCATTACATTGTACATGTACTTTGGTTCTCTACATGTACAAGTAGCTGTTATCATTAATTCTATCTTTTTAGACAGACTACAGCGCATGTAGATGTGCTCATTGTACTGTATTGAACTAGGCTAAAGGAAATACAGTTAGGTAAAGAGGTAAAAATGCACACAAATAAAAATAAATACAATGTAATTATGTGTCTGACTTTGCATACATGTGAATATAATTGCCATCAGACCTGTATCTCACTGCAGCCATCTTTGCCATTCTCTGTCCACACAATGCATAAATGGACCATACTAATAGGCGCGTCAAACACACCGTTTTACCCCACTAGACAAGGCGTAACAACATGAGAATTTGCAATTTTTGTGATGATATTTAGAGACTTTAAGCATAAGAAAGCAGCTTATTTTTGATATCATAAAAAAATCTAATCCTTTATTTATTAGAATGCGAAAGAAAAATTAGAATATATTTTTAAAATACACGATAAATAGCATTCTGAATTTCCCACCTCCCGCGCTCCCGGCTTGTTTCGAAACAACGTTACCAACGCATCTGAAGCCTCCAATTTTCAAGTTGACATTTGCACCGGAAAGAGTTGTCGTATCTAGTCGAATGCGGGCACCAAAAATAAAGCCTGCTTTGCAAGGAACTGATTTCTACGTGCGCGTTATCGATAGGCGAGTCGGGGGGTGCAGAAAACATCGTTGAAAATTCCGTCGAAGATCTTTGAAAAACAATGCCAATTTCGCAAAACGCGGCACCATAAACCGAAAGTACGAACGATAATCCATCCCCACATGAATTTGGAATGAAATCAGACGTCATTTTCCAGTAGATAATACGATATATAATCGCACGTTTTTCTTCAGACGGCCGGAAGCAATTTTTCACGACCGCCACGGTAACGCGGAGTCACACACACGATGCAGTTGACCGAGCGAGAGAGATCTACGATCACTCGCTAAAAGTGTCGGACTTTCTCCCGAAAATCAACATGAAATTGCCAGGATTTTGGAGGAAGATGGTGATTACAAGTTCCTGAACATTAACATATGTTATAAAGTGGACTTTATTTGTAAATACATTAGTTCTTATTGTCTCAATTTATCGTTAATTTAATCCGAAGATTTGAAAGAAATGCCGATTCGGTGCGTGCATGCTGCATGAACTATACCGTTTGCAATACGATTGTAATGCGCATGTGTGCAGTAGACCACTTTTTTTGGATAAACAATGGGGAAGAAAACACAGTGCACAAATCAATGGGGAAACTGCAAATAAATTTTTTACTTTTCCATACATTTTGCCCCCAAAAACAACTTTACAGATTATTAAATTTGGAGATAAGAGTTATGATAAAGTTAAAAAATACGATTTTTTTTTTTTTAAGTTTGAAGGATTTAAAAAAATATCACTGGCCTCACACAGAAATTTACAACCAAAAAATAAAAAAATAAAATAATCGGTGAAAATTTATACTTTTTGACTGGATCATGCACAGCATTTGCTTTGAAGTGAGACTGGGACAATGGAGATTTGAAATTATTGTCAAGATTTATAAATTATTGTCATTATTTATAACGTTATGAATATATAATTAGCTTATTAAAGTAATGAAAAACAAGGCTTTTGATCCTAAATTAACTGTGAAATTATTATAATTGTTTTTCTTTTACTTTGAGTATATTGGTATTCAAATGTTTACTCAATGAACAAATTTGAGTGGAATAGGATTGACAGAACTTAACTTATGACATTTTTGCATATTTAATTAGCCAGACTTAGTCTCCAGAGCTAAAAAAAAAAAGGGAAAATTTTGTGTTTAAGCCCAAATTTATGCCAGTTTTACACAACAACCATTAATGTTCTCAGCTTGGAACACATTTAATACTTTAAATATGAGTAACAAAGACTCAGAATATGCAAAATGATTCACAAGATCCTCTACAATCATTATGAAAAGGATACTTAAAATATGCAAATTTTGAGAATTTACTGTGATTTCGGCTTTAAAAAGGCCCATTTTGGCACTTTAAAGCTTTTTTAATGAGCTACATGTATATGACAGAAAACACAGTAAAGGGGGCCAGTAACCTACCACAGGGTCCAAAATTTAAAATCGTTCCTATAACTTTTTGGGTGAGTGGTACTTGATGAAATACAAATTTACCATTGATCATAAGTGGAAAAAAGACAACTTTTAATATTTTTTTCTTTTTACAGCACTTTGATTTTTGATAAATGCATTGCAATGCACATGAAAGTAATAAAGTTCAAAAACTAAAAACAAATAAGTTTTCTCAACTATAAAGATGATAAACAAACTAATAGTAACTATTAAGTTTTTACCATGTAATAACTTTATGTTACTTGTCAACTAAATCTTTAAGGCACACCAAAAACAGTACTGCTAACGTGACATGTCAAGGACAATATAGAGTGTTTTGTCACGTTAGCATTCATCACAGTCTTGTAACAACTTGCCATTTATCCCCATCATAACATATCTGGAACCTAGGGTCTCACATAAGTCATTTCTGATGTTGATTAACCCTCCTGCAATCAGTGAATTTTTTTAAACAACCCATTTGGGCCACTCCAAGCCATTGCTATGGTAGGCAGTGGCTCCTCATAGCTATACTGCATAGTAACATAATGCCTCATACATGTTTGTCTGTTGGTTTTAGTGGTTTGTGATTGACATATTGCAGGGCATATTACTTTGTTCCAGACTCAGTGGCTGGTGGTAGGTTACTATGGAGAGTCTGTGTTTACAAAATAACTGCTGAAAATCCCAATGGATGATGGAGGCTTGGTATGGTTTATTGGTCTCAGTGGCTGATGGTGATTTATTATTGGGAGTTTGTTTACAGTATAACCTGCTGAAAATAAGGTCAACTGTGGTATACATGTGTCTTTGTATGCATGTATGTACATTGGAGATTACTTCAAAGGGTCAGTGTGGCTTATATGCACAAACAATGTGTGTACAACACATTGGACATTTAGTGGCTTACAGTGGCCTCTATGTGTAGGAGGGTTAATACATCTAAATATAGTAACAAAAATAGCTTATGATGTGTTGTTTAATTGATATTCTTAAAATAAGTACTGCTAACGTGACAGTGTTTTGGACAAATAATGATAATGTGTGATTTTTCTTGTACCAATGGAATGAAAATTAACTACTATGTACGTGTATATAATTATTTTAATTAATTATATAATTAACTATGCATGTGTAAAAATAATTATGTATCTCTTGTTTGTTTCAGAGTTTGCATGGTCTTGTTCATGTAGCTGCTGCTGTTTGCAAATCCTTACATGTACATTAGAAGTAGTACATTAGAAGTAGCAAACCACCAAAAATAAAAAAAATCGGCGCGCAAAGTCGGGCCGCGGCGCTCCCGCGAAGAGCCGATAGCGAGCTCCTCTTTGCCCCAGCGAACCTTTGGGGCACAAAGATTCAATCTATAGCTAAATTTCGAAGCCCTTTGTTATGCTAATAAGCCAACCATGCTCAGCGGCTGTGCTACCGACCGACAAAATGCCACAATGACATTTATTTCATAGTCCCTTGTGGTCCAATTGTGGCTCCATGGGGCTCTCATTCGGGAGACTGACAAAACGCCGCGACTGAAATCCTTTGTGTCAGTTTTGAGGATGCGCTAAAAATAGAGCATTTTTTATCCAAAAGAATGTTGCTACCAGAGGTTTGGTTTAAATAGATCTAAAATAAATATTTTAGGGACGGATTCAGTACTGACTGAGCGCACACGAAACAAGTTTTTATGGGCTTAGCAGTCGCTTGCCCGTGTTCTATATTATTTTTTCACATTGGGTCTGCAGTTTGTTCCTAGGTCACGAACCCGCTATTGCTTAAGTTCGCAGACGCTACTTCCATTTCTGAATTCTGATGGTAAAGTGTGTCAGTTACAGAACTGTGTTTTCTTCTTAAACACAAGTTCTGTC
This sequence comes from Zoroaster sp. YZ-2022, assembly GCA_029582265.1. Taxonomy (NCBI): domain Eukaryota; kingdom Metazoa; phylum Echinodermata; class Asteroidea; order Forcipulatida; family Zoroasteridae; genus Zoroaster; species Zoroaster sp. YZ-2022. The sequence goes on from CM055829.1 coordinate 8,355,035, forward strand.
CACAGATATCTTCAGTGTATCACAATATTTTCATCAACAAGTCTGGCGGCTCCCAGCACGAATGCTTACATGTACATGTATGATGGCTTATGAACTCGGCATAAGTTAACATCAACGGAGCAGCGGCGTAGCCACGAGGGGCCTGGGGGAGCGTGCCCCCCAGGTGTCCCCCACGAAAAATCCTCATAGTGCCCCAAAAACAGAAAAGAAAAAGAAAAGGGAAACAACCATATACCCTGGGCCCCCACTGAAAAGCAATTTCCCCCGTCCCCCCACTGAAAAAGTCCTGGCTACGCCGCTGCAACGGAGCTGTTAATCATTATCCTTGGAATTAATGTATTCTCAAGGCATATTGAAGGCATTTTTAATATCAATTTTAAAATATTTACAACATTATTTATTTTACTGAATTGAAACATAATGTTGGTTAAACTATTAAAACTTCAGCACATACTGTGGATGAAGGTATTAAATAAATGACTGAGACTGTTAATGGATCAGCAATTACACCGATGATGCAGAGGATTCGTCATGCAGGTAATATTTACACTACATAGATAATGTACGTTTATGATTGTTTCGTTGGCGTCCAAAAACACAGTAAATAAAGTCATGTATGAACGGGAAACCAGTGTTTTAGTCAAACAGCAACTCGTAAGATTAAAATGGTAGGGTATGTAAGGAAAATATAAAAACTGGGATTTTATTTGTTTTGTTTTTAAAACTGCACGCAATTTTAAACACTAAATACGCATATGGGCCGGGGTAGGATAGGGAGCATTATTATTACATAATTCCACAACCCGCCTTTCTGCGAGCCAATCAAACCTTAAAATCTGATAGGTCAATTTTGTTTTACCAATGCAGTCTTCATTGTAAGCGCCCACTTGATAGAGTTCATCGACTTTTGATTATTTGCGCGGCGATTTTCGGAACCTTAAAGGGCTGTGTCTGCCAGCCAAGCTTCTGGAACAACAATGGAGCTGTCAATCATTTCTTCGGATGGGCAATTTATTTTAAGTAATAAGAAACTCTGATTTCTCTGCTGGTAAAGTATTTTAATATTGTAGGGGAATATACACAGGATATGTTTTAAAGAATACCAAAATTAATATTTCGTTTGGATTTTCTTAGTTCTCGCAGGCAGCAGAGATAGGGAATTTGTCTGGACGGGTAAAATAATTATTTTGCCTATAGTCCTAGTCTGCAAATTTATAAGTGAAACCTGAATAATGTTTTTTTTTGGGGGGGACGCCGATAATAATATTTTTTTTGTCCCCGTTCCTCACCGTTCTTGTTCCACCATCGGTAAATCCCAGTGCCTCCTTAGACGATTTTTATTTTTATTTTAGCAGCTTTATATGTCTGAGCGTAAAATGCTCCAAAATCATTCCTTTTAATTTGTTAATGTTATTGGTCTGACTGCTTCTGCTTGAAAATGTACTGCCACTAAAAGTGAGGGTATGTATATATTTTTTATTTGTATGTACAAGTATTATTTTTCGGAGTGGCCCATATAGCCCGGGCCTCTTAATAATTTAATAATAATTTATTAGCTTATATAGCGCATGCGACATGCCGAAATGATCGTATGCGCTTTAACCAGTTCGCACCGGGAATAAAACAGTTTTTCCGAACCCCGTGGTGGGTTTATTTTTACCGCACAAACACGACCAATGGTGCTCACCGTATGCTTATGGCTCGTTGCCACGCCGACCAGGAATCTATACAAATATTCCCGAGAATCCTGTGGTGTTTAGACGCTCTCCGATCCGCTGTCCAAAAAAAAAATGTGCGTGTTTACACGGCCTCTGATGACGCGAACTGGTTAAATCTCTTTCTATCTAGTAAATGTGTAGTGCAGCAAACAGTCGGTTAGTTTCTGAAGAGTTAACAACTCTTCTTGGCAGTGTTCCAAAGATCTGGATCCTCTGATTTCTGGAAATGTCGGCACAGCACCCGTACCTGGAACTGAAAACTGGGGGGGGGGGGGGGGAATTTGGAGACCTTCAAAAAGTGGGCGTACATGAACACTATGATTTATTGAACAACCAATCATTTGGAGATACTCACCCATCTAATAATTGATTGGACATTTTCTCATACAGTGATGTAGCCCGATGTATATTATTGGATGAATTATTGATGTTTCTGTGCAACAGTACTGTCCTGGCAACAGCATAATTACATTTTTGCCTTCCGAGGAATGATTTCCTGGTCAGAATGATTGGCAGCCCATTGTTGAAGAATTAAGTCTTCCGTCTGATTTGTATTAACAAGAGAAGTTGCTAAGATTATGGTGAAAACGATTGAAATAAAGTGTAACGATAACATGATTTCGGTTAACTGCCAGCGGCGGCACCAGACCTGGGGGGGGGAGGGGGAAAGAGGGGAGCAAGCTTAAATTTAAGGGGGCAAACATTAATCTTTAATGTAATTTTGTACTGCTAAAAAAGCATTAACTTTCCATCGGGGAAAAAATTGGGGGCATCCCCCTCCCCCGTAGCGCCGCCGCTGTTCACTGCACAGTCATCTTAGCTTACTTTACCTCCAAACAAATATAACGTTAGCAAAAGCATTGTCAAAATTTGTCACCATAGCACTGAATATGTCTCCCAAAAATCATGTTAGCAGTATTTTTGTCCAATATAGTGTAACCATAGCATTATTTCTGTCCCGAAAACAGTCACGTTAGCATCCTTGACGTCCAAACAAATATCACGTTAGCGGCATCGCTGTCCAATATTTGTCACCATAGCACCGTATATGTCCAAATTACGTCACGATTGCATTTTGGTGTCCAACAAAGTGTAACGATAACATGATTTTTGTCCCGAAAACAGTCACGTTAGCATCCTTGACGTCCAAACAAATATCACGTTAGCGGCATCACCGTCCAAGTATTTGTCACCATAGCACCGTAAATGTCCAAATTATGTCACGATTGCATTTTGGTGTCCAATAAAGTGTAACGATAACATGATTTCTGTCCAAAGAACAGTCACGTTAGCACCCTTTCCATCCAAACAAATATCACGTTAGCAGCACATTTGTCCAATATTTGTAACCATCATTCTTTCTGTCAAAATTAATGTAACGATATCATATTTTCTCCTTGGCAATGCAAAATGTCTACTCCAACAGCGCGTGTATTTTGTGAGCGCCCCAAAACGTGATCGATCATCGCTAGAAAGCTTCCAGTATCACCACAATAACGTTAAGCGTGATCTGAGCAAAATTTACTGGTATTTATTACCCAAACGTTTAACCCACTTTGTGCTATCGTTATATGTACAACTCTCAACGGTGTTGACGGAACTACTTAATTCCTCGTTTCTGTAAAATGTGTACATACCTTGATCTTCTCTCTACAACGGATCTACTTATTGTCTATTAGGCTTGGGCGGTTCCGGCGGGTACCCGGTTCTACCCGATTCCAAATTGAGAATCGGAACCGTGGTTCCACTCTTTTAAAGAACCGGGTACTCGCAAGAGTCGGTTCCGGAACAGAGTCCTTCAAATACCCGGTTCCCAGAGCCGAGTCCCAGAGCCGGCTGGGAGCCGAGTCCCAGTCAGAGCCGGCTCCAGCAAAATACCCGACTCTGAGGACAAACCCGGCCGGCTCCAATTCGGTCGATTCACAACTCAGTGCGCCGCCAGCGGCAAGCCGGGAAAGGCCAATTTCAAACTTTCAGGGTCGACATCGCGTCTATCGCGTTGTATTAGATGGTGGTCAGTACAGCAGTATGGATTTCGCGCGAATGCGAGTGGATGAGTTAAATCAATTTTTGACTAATCGGGGCATACCTTGTGCGGGAAAGAAGAGAGAAGAGTTGATAGATTTAGCGGAGAAGGGGTGTAAGAAGTACGGTCGATGCATTGGCGATACCCGCTTCCGGTTTTGCGATGTCGACTTTTTCCCATGATGCACTGCGTAATTTGGCCTTTTCCCGGCTTGCCGCTGGCGGCGCCCTTGTTGTGAATCGACCGAATTGAAATACGCAGTTGTCTGAGCTCCAACTCTAGAGCCGAGAACCGGCTCCAGTCAAAATACCTGATTCTCTTTGATGAGTGACCGACAAAATGTAACTCTACACTACAGCAAACTTGTGAAGGCGCCAACCATGCAACTGAAGCAAACCGCAATGTCTGTGTGTTAGTCATGCCTCGAAATAACCCACGGCACCCACAGCAATTGCCGTGGTGCCCTCTGCAAAGTTCCAATACAAATTTTAATTTTCCTCATAGAAGTGCCCCTTACCAGAGGAAAATTGCTGTGCCCCTTCAAGAACGAAATTCAAGGCCTGGCGTTAGTAGTATAAATTGTGCGTCACTGAGTGGCCCCATAACGTGGATACTTTGGTTATAATGGAGATGTTGTTAAAAATGTTGACAGCACGTGTCTTGAGAAGTGGAGTGATCAAGGGGGCCCCGTAATATGGATAATCTTGTGACGAAGTTAACAGTCATGTTGCTTGGTGTTCTTTGTGTACTTTCAATACGGCAATACGACATGGACGGTAGTACGGTACCTTGTATGGGGTGGTGCAATTGCTTAATTGCTCCAACCCCTGTTTATAAAGTGGCCCCATAACATGGATACTTTGGTTATAATGGAGATGTTGTTAAAAATGTTGACAGCACGTGTCTTGTGAAGTGGAATGATCAAGGTGGCCCCGTAATATGGATAATCTTGTGACGAATTAGTCATGTTGCTAGTGTTCTTAATGTAATTTCAATAGGCATGGACGGTAATACGGTACCTTGTGCATAGGGGGTACGTGGTATAATTGCTTAATTGCTCCAACCCCTGAAGCATGTGCATGCAAAGCCATGGCATGTACTCGCACGGCTTGTAACGTTGACAGTTGTTTGCTCACGGTAGGATAATGGAAACAAATATCTTACTTAGCTTAACGTTTCCAAAAAGTTTCTTTAAAGTTTCTGAAACATATTTTAAATTAAACAACATTATCATCACTGCATTTGCGGTTGAAAATTGAAACTCCTTCGTTTCGTATTAGCATAGAGCGAGGACCTATGGTATTAGGGACACAACGAAGTTTGAATAGACCATATGTTTTATTATTTTCTGTAATCCTTATGTTTTTCTTTGAATCTCTTGGAACCGAGTCTTTTTTTTTGAACCGAACCGGTTCCAGAAATTGTGGAACCGCCCAAGCCTATTGTCTATCGCCATGATTGAATGAGATCGCCAGATATCGAAGTCTCGTAACCAATGGTTGATATCCCATGATTTAAAACTGGTATCGCGACGGTGAAAGTTTGGCGGAAGTCACGATCGCAGAGCGAAAGTTGTTTTTTCTGCTACCAGAAATCCACAAGCTTGGATTCTCATTTTATTGCAAACACGATGCACATTACAATACAACAACAATTCAATAAAACTTTTATAAAATAATTATAGAAGTGTTCCTGATTTATTGCCATCGTTATGAGGCGTCCGAGATGGATCGTGGTCACGTTAGTAGCGACTTTTTAAGGACGTCCAGAAAGAAAACCTGAAAGTATTTTTCAAACAAAATGTATCTGAAACCTTGCAAAATATATGTTTAAGACGTGGTTGACACAAATTTAATAATTTTCGCATGCAAAATTAACCTATGAAACGTTTTATAAGTTGTTGTTTTTTTGGTAACTTTTTCCGTCCACTTTTGATGGAAATTTTAAAGTGTTGTCCTTAAAATTATTTACAAGAATTTCAGAATTTTTTTCAATTATCTTGAGTATTAACCTGCATGTCCACTGACATGTTGAAACACTTGATTGGTGTTTGTAGTTATTTGCAAAAAATATATGGCCATCGGGAAAACGCTAACGTTACTGGCCCCCTTTACCATGTTTTCTGTCATATGTTGTACATGAACAAAGGTGTTAAGTTGATCGCCCCCCCCCCCCCCCAAGAAAAAGTAATAGATTAAAGGGACGATATCGTCATGATCTGAGAACACTTTCAACATGAACTCAGTGACTGAGAATAATACCCAACAAGTGAGCGCTAGCGCTGGCTTAGATAACAGGGCATGATAAGATCATAATTATTACCAGGATTGATGCATGTTTGTCAGGGGGTGAGATTGGGCGAGTTGACTTGCATGCATGCATAAAATAATATCCATTGTATCATATGTATCAACCAGGGTAATATGATCTTATAGCTCACGGGGTATTATTTTCAGTCATGTAAAACTAGCACTGATTCAATGCCCTGTTAATAGCCTACTGATCGTGATGATACTGTCCCTTTAATATGATAATATAAAACAGTGAAAAGAAATACAACTCATCCTTTGTGTCTCAATACATTGCAAGCATTTCACATGTGCTACCTATTTTGAGGACAGATTAATAGTATCACATGAAATAAACAGTGACACTTGAAGGGTCAAAACCCACAAGTTTATCAGTTTTCAAATCAAGTCTTGACGCAAATCTTTCCACTGAAGTGTCTGTCTGGTTGGGTATAGTGAATATAATTGTCATAAGCTTGGTTTAACAATAACATTAACAGTAGCCATGGTAGCGCCTAAACAGAAGATTTCAGCACTTTTGGGTCGGTCGGTGGAGGGCAACTCAACATCTTTTTTTGGGGGGCCTTATAATAGAGATTAGTGGAACCCACCACGTTCTAACCAATTTTGTTAGCTGCGTTCCAAAGTTTGCCGCCACCAAGCGCCTGCCTACTTTTAGTCTGGGACATGATGACTGGGACATTTACTGTGTCCTTCCTCCATGGTGAAACCATGCTTGTTATATTTTGAAAAATGTGTAATAATCCGATGAAAAAACAGAAAATGTTTGGAAAATGCTGTCAAAATAACAACACGGTTTGGCCTGTGCGTTGGACATACGTTCCTTTTCGACGAATTTCAACCCTTTCCCATTCAAGTTAATTCATAAGTCGTGGTGCCGCATTCTAAGTAGGCCTACCCAACTCGACTCAGCGCGTTTTCAATTCGACTACATCAATCCTTCCCGCAGCGCGAGCAAAAAAAGTGGGTCGAGTTGTCACATAATGGGTCGGGTTGTCTCTTAAGTCGAGTTGTCACAAGGGTCGAGTTGTCTCATGGGTCGAGTTGTCACAAGGGTCGAGTTGTCTTAAGACCTTTACAACTACGTGTAGCTAGGTCTAGACTTAGGACAATCCTATCGGTTTTGACATAACGCTAGATCTAGGATACAGAGTGTACAAACAAACGTGTATTTGCATGTTTCACGAAAAGTAAACACATTGTACTGTAACAACTAAAACACTATGTATCTATAGTCCTATACTGTATTTTTATTACGTTTATGCATTTGATAATACAAAATATTGAGACTTACACTGTGTTTTTGACCAATTCTTGTCTTGTTTTGGTCTTCTTTGCGGTTCGATTCTTTCCGCACGATGTGTTCACGTACTTAATATTATTCATCCGCTAATTCACACGGCGCGGTCCGCGGTATAGCTAGCTACATGTACAGTACATGGACGTTATAATATAACGTTAGTATGTATGTGCAAGCGGAGCGGCAAACAGCGCCCCCGCCCGATTCAACGTTCAATCTTTTGTAATATCCGGCTGTTTCAGTTTTATGGCAGAAATGCTTTATTTTCAATGAAATTGCGAACAAAATCCCTGATATTTTACATGAAACTGCAAAGGACCATATGTGAAATGAAAAATTATATAAAATTTAATTTAATGGTTCCAAAGAAAACCTTAATTTCATCAACTGAAGACCGCATTTCTGCCATGATGCACCTAAGGGTATATAATCAACTGGATGGTAACTTACAAATGAAATTAGCAGTCACGGTGTGGTGTTTCAGTTTGTTTCAGTGAAGGATTCTCTTGTAAAATGCTGAATTTCAATGCGTAATCATACGCGTGGACGTCTTGAGCACCGTTTTTTGACACGCACAGAATTGTGGTCATTTAAAAATCTGTGTTGGTATAATGACTCACCCCCAAACTGGAAAAGTTTATGGGGGCACAGAAAACATTACCTAATAAGAAAAACAGTTGAATCATGCTTCATCTTATTCAAGGTATTGTTTTTAATCTTGAAAAAATTGTTTAAAACATTTTAAAAATAAAATGGTTATAATTTGGAGAAGCTTTTAAAACTTTTAATCAATATTCTTGAAAGACCAATAAAATGGAAGATGGTTAAAATATTTGCAAAAAGTACTTTAAAACTTTGAAGTGTGTAAAAATGTTAACATTTTGTCTAATAATAAATTTCTTTTCATGGCATGATATTAATGTTTCATTTTCTCAGTAATTTTCCACTCCTGATGAAGTAAACATCAAAGAATTAATTATCTTCGTTCGTTTCGTCTATAAGGAATACGGTCTATTTTGAGGATCAGTATTTAAAAAAAAATCAATGCAAATGCAAAGCATTCATATATTTTGGTTTCCACAGACAACAGCTCGTTGACGGCATAGAACAATAAAATCACAGATGTTCATAACAAAATTGAGGTCATGTAAATCCCTTACTATTTTTGTATCTCGTAAAATCAGTGGTTAAACAACGTTTTCCACTTTCACAAGCACTAACTTTCCAGTAAATCATACAATTTCACTATTATTTTTTTTGTAACAAGCATGACTTAGATAAGTTTCTGCAACCAGTAATACGCCATAGTTTTGTAAGTTTTCCGAGAAATGCTAAGTATGGAATTCCATATCTGCCATTCTAAACGTCGCCCTTCTAAACGTCGCGCGTCGCCCGTCGACTTCAATGTGATTGATCAATTGACCTTCGCTGTAATTTTTGTAATGAAATAGAAGCATCAAATCACATCAAAATCACAATTTCATAAACAAACATATCTCTGTTCCATTTTGCTAGGAATATTGGAAAAATTCACATAGGAACTTGGAAGGAAGACTATTGTTTTTTGCAAATTTTATTTGATGCTTCAATTTGACGGTCGACAGGCGACGCGCGACGGTCGACGGGCGACGCGCGACGTTTAGAAGGGCGACGGGCGACGTTTAGAATGGCAGATATGGAATTCCATATTAGGCCAAAAAAAATAAAATTGTTGAGTTGCCCTCCAGTGAAAATATTTGAAGGGGTCGGTCGGTCGGGATATTTTTATTTTATTTTATTTTTTCTCCTTGACTTCATTTTAAGATTGAAATGCATTGGAACTGAAACCACATACCATGTTTTTCATTTGTATACCTATCAGCAAGGAATTTTGCTTAAGAATAAAAGTATCCCAAGCATTTTTGTTGTACTTTTCGCTGTGATTGACACAGCAAATTCATTCATATTGCGTGCAATGCTCAACATGCAACATGTGAGTGGCCATTCGATTTGAAAACATGTAGATCGAGTCGCAATCGTTGACACACGTACAGTGCGGGGAGCCAGTGCACAACATGTGAGGGCCATTTGATTTGAAAACGTGTAGATTGAGTCGCAATCAGACATACAAAACAGTGCGCGAAGCCAGTGGAAAACATGTGAGGGGCCATTCGATTGGAAAACGTGTAGATTTGAGTCGCAATCGTTGGCACACAGTGTGTGCGAAGGCAGTGCACCATGTGAGGGCCGGGGCCATTCGATTTGAAAACATGTAGATTGAGTCTTGGGTACCGGTAAATTTACCGGTAAAAAAAGTGGAAAATTTCACAAATCAAACGTATTATGTTTTATACAAAGAAAATTGGTAAGTTTCATTAATAAATAGGCCTAAGAATGACGGGGGGGAAAAAAAAAAAAAAAAAAAAACCGACCCGAGATTTCAGCACTTTTGGGTCGGTCGGTGGAGGGCAACTCAACATCTTTTTTGGGGGGGCCTTATAATAGAGATTAGTGGAACCCACCACGTTCTAACCAATTTTGTTAGCTGCGTTCCAAAGTTTGCCGCCACCAAGCGCCTGCCTACTTTTAGTCATTACAGTCATGGCCTTATGGTGTTCTATAATGGACACCTACGCTGCGCCTTTTTTTCTTCTACCCGGCGACTTTTTGTTTTTGGGCGGCGACTTTTGTTTTTTTTACGTGGCGACTTCCGGGTTGTTGAGTGTTTTTCACCCAAAGAAAATAGGCATTGTATATTTGTTTCACTTCCCTGAAATAAATATTCTTCCACTAGTAAGGGCTTTCTAGATGGTGATTGACATCCCCATTGTTTGGCTTGAAACCACCGTCAGGCTGGGCAAAAATATGAAAGAAAGCCGCCGAACTTCGGAAGCCCCTGGAAAAATTTGCATTCTGCAACAATATACACGTATATATATATAAAAACGGTTCGCGAGCAAAGAAAAATTGGCTGATGCCGGACTCGAACCCGCGACCTCTCGATTACCGTACGAGCGCTCTACCAACTGAGCTAACCAGCCCCTATGTTGGTGGGCGGTCCACTTATGCCAATTATCTATTGCTCTATGGGGCCAGGTCAGAGGCCAAACCATATCTGCCGAGTAGCCAGGGATCAAGTCCCGGTCAGATGCAAACAACCCGGGTAACGGCAGTAGCGGGGATCACACAATTAACAGGACACACGCAAGCCTTTTATGTGGTTATACACAAATTATGTGGAGAAACTGACCTGAAATATTATATATATATATATATATATATATATATATATATATATATTTTTTTTTTTGGGGGGGGGATTCCAACACATTCTCACTTTCTACGCTGACATCTAGGGTCTAAGAGATGATCTTGCCCGTCAGAATGTGACAGGAAACTCGCGTGACGAGAATAACAAAAAATGCCAAATACCACAACCGAGAAGTGATCCATGCAATATTTCAGCATGCAAAACAACAATTCCCCGAATTCACAGACTGGTACACAGACCATAAGTGTGTAGAAGTCCTCAACGACGGTTGCAAACGGGCAAGACAAGATCGATTAAAGGGTCGATTGACACACTTAAGTTTATTATTGGGAATGAAACGGCACTCCGATATAAGTTTGGTTGATTATATTTTAAAATAAAATTAATATATTTGTGGCAATAACGGATTGAGTCTTCAAATAATGCTTCGTACGGACCTTGAATTTCCTTGAAAGTACTTGAAAATCCTTGAATTTATGAAGAAGGAAAAATACTTAAAAGTCCTTGAATCTTAGTTTGATGCCTCCAAAAATTCATTCATGATATTTCGATGTCTTCGTTATTGTAGCCAAAGTAAACATCGTCGAATCTTGTTGTGCACATTCTCATGTATGCCTAATACCGCGGTGTTCCATAAATATCGCCGTCAGATGTATAATCCTCAGGTAAAAATTCACCATCATGCAACCAAACTTATATCGGAGTGCCGTTTCATTCCCAATAATAAACTTAGTGTGTCAATCGACCCTTTAATCGATTTGTCTTGCCCGTTTGCAACCGTCGTTGAGGACTTCTACAGTTTTACACTTATGGTCTGTGTACCAGTCTGTGAATTCGGGGAATTGTTGCTTTGCTTGCTGAAATATTGCATGGATCACTTCTCGGTTGATTTGTGGTATTTGGCATTTTTTGTTATTCTCGTCGCGCGAGTTTCCTGTCACATTCTGACGGGCAAGATCATCTCTTAGACCCTAGATGTCGGCGTAGAAAGTGAGAATGTGTTGGAATCCCCCCCCCCAAATAAATATATATACATGTATATTGTTGCAGAATGCCGTATATTTTTCCAGGGGCTTCCGAAGTCCGGCGGCTTTCTTTCATGTTTTTGCCCAGCCTGACAGTGGTTTCAAGCCAAACAATGGGGCTGTCAATCACCATCTCGAAAGCCCTTACTAGTGGAAGAATATTTATTTCAGGGGAGTGAAACAAATATACAATGCCTATTTTCTTTGGGTGAAAAACACTCAACAATCCGGAAGTCGCCGCGAAGTCGCCGCGTAAAAAAAAAAAAGTCGCCGCCCCCCCAAAAAAAGTCGCCGCGTTACAAAAAAAGTCGCCGCGTAAAAAAAAGAAGTCGCCGCGTAAAAAAAAAAAGTCGCCGCGTAGAAAAAAGGCGCCGCTTAGGTGTCCATTATACTAGAACACCATAATGGCCGGCCAAGTTTACATTATTTGGTACCGCAACATTCTAACGTTACACACGATTTCCACAGTTGTAGCCAGTAGCCGGCCATTTTAAAAGGTGTTGAAAATTTGGCCCTGCATTCTATAGTTACTCCAACCCTTGGCCTTGACGGGACTGCATGACTCGGCGTCTCTTACTCTTCCGTAGAGCTCCCTCTGGCGCTAGAATCATCGTTACTATCATCAAAATTTCTTAAAGGGAACACTTCTTTCTTGTCAACACTATATTCCGCCCATGATCCGCTACTTTCCGACATTTTTGGAGCATTTCGTTTTGTTGTGTTCAAGCGATCGATGCAACGTGTGTGTATAATACAGCTTACACGTCACACGTTAACTTAAATATAGCATATTTATTATTGAATGAATTTTGGCGAGAATTAACCGTGCCCAGTGCCGTTCAAGTGGGTCTTTAACATTATATTTTCCCCAGGGATGAGGTATATTTACTATTTACATTCTTAAAAGGATTTTCCAAGAATTAAATATGTCTCAAATATTTTCCCAATGTATATTTTTATGAATCATATTTTGACGACAGGCAAGAGCGGGCAATTGTGCGTTTACATCCCGTGACAGAATAAGCCTAGTGATCAATCTTTTTTTGAGGGAAAAAGATGATCCACTTCTAAACAACGATAAATTGTATCGAGTTGTCACAGGAGGTCGATTTGTCTCGTGGGTCGAGTTTTTTGTGGATCGAGTTGTCACAAGGGTCGAGTTGTCTTAACCCCAGTTGTAAAACAGCATTGAAACCTGACTCTTAGTTACACAGGGGCACACAGCAAAAAAAGGTACAATGTTACAATTGTCACATCTCAATGAATATTAGATCATAAATTACTTTCAAGAGTTCATGACTTCTTGGGTCACTTAAAGTTTCATCTGTTTCTTCACCATAGGCCCATGTGGCATCACAATTGTATCAATTCAAGGAGAATCACGTAGCAGAAAAGAAAAACCATTTATCTAAAAAATTTAATTTGTATTTTGTTCTTTTTTGTATCTGGGAGGGACCAAATAATTTTTTTCCAACTAAGCATGTATAGATATTCCATCTTGTAAACGTTTACGTCAATGTGACTTTTATTTTATCTCTACTAAATATTGCGCACTCAATACAATTCAGTTCCCAAGGTCAAATTATAATCAGTATTATGGCCATCTAGCATGTCGAATGTCTCCCATGGTTTACACAAACTCATATTAACTGTATGGCCTTTGCATAACTTGGTGAGGTGATCTTTAAACAATCTCCCTATTAAACTAGAGAAATGAAGTTTAACGAGAGGTATTGAGTTTGTAGAAAACAAACTCAGGGTGTTCGAGTGTGCATCACCTAAAGTTGTTAAGACAAGAGTTACTTCAGGAGATATGAGTTTTCATAATATATAATGTGCTATACTGAATACATTAACTTCCGGTTCAGTCATCCCATATACTTTTAAATTCTTCCAATCGTAAGTTCCGGTTCAATCATGTTACGTCATTCATACTTCATAAAATATTTCCTCACAATATGGGTGTCAATTCGTGCCAAATTTGGTAAAATTCTGTCTGTTTTCTCGAGATAGCAAAAAGTGACTTTTTTAAACCTGCTGCTAGAGGGCGCTGTTAAGAGCGATGACGTCATCAAATATATTTTGTAAAAGAGCAGATCCCACTTAACATATAAACCCAGAATGTTTTTTCGAATACGCTTTCAGATTTGCGTCAATTTATAAAGAACTTTTTAAACTTGAACTTCCAGTTTGGACCGGAAGTAAGGGTCAATAGGGTCATGTCCGTGTATCAAATGTCGAGTCCTCCATGTTCTGTATGATTATGAAGGAATCCAGAAATTGTCTGTTGTGGTTCACGAGATATGAAATATATTGTTTTAATTATAATTACGTAATAATTCATTAGATGACCTCACCATGACGTCACAACGTTACCTGGAACTATATGTTAAGGTCTAACTATGTGTTAAGTTTTAAGGTTCTTTGAACTCGCAACTGTTTTGGCTGTACAAATACATTTACAGAATAGTGATTCTGAATAGTTGTTCAATTAAACTTCCGGTTTCGACTGGAAGGAGAGGTCAGATTAGGGTCTGTGTACGAAATGTGACATAGTTCAAGGTTTTTAAGATGATGCAAAGATTGTGAAAATGTCTTCTGTGGTTCATGCGATATATTTTGAAATATTCAACTTCCGGTTTCAACCGGAAGGAGAGGTCAGATTGGGGTCACGTCTGTGTACGAAAAATCACATAATTTAAGATCTTTCAGATGATGCAAAGATTGTGAAAATATCTGTTGTGGTTCACGAGATATAATTTTTTGAAATATTAAACTTTGATCATGTGTAATTCGATATTTGATGACGTCACAACTACATGATAAGGTCTAACTTTGCGTTAAGTTTTAAGGTTCTGTGAACTCTGCAACTATGCTTTTGTCTCTGGATAAGTCTTGAGGAGGAGGAGGAGGAGGAGGAGGAGGAGGAGGAGGAGGAGGAGGAGGAGGAGGAGGAGGAGGAGGAGGAGGAGGAGGAGGAGGAGGAGGAGGAGGAGGAGGAGGAGGAGGAGGAGGAGGAGGAGGAGGAGGAGGATATCAAGAGGTATTCGCGCTGTCGCTCGAACACCTAATTAGGATTCTATCGGTCTATTGTCGAAATGACTTACCACACCTTTTTTTGCAGGTATCGTGGATTTTGCTAGGTGAACGGTGCGTCTGTAAATAAACTCTTACCCTTGTCAACTCCTCCCTAACCAAATCATACCTTTGCCGACTTTATGTCAATAACATGTTAAAATCTTTGTGCAGCTATCATTCTTATTTCGGGTTAATTATGTGTTATAAGATTTTTTTAAATTCTTTGTATATCTTTTCTTTTTGTGTATCTTATAGTGGAAATATACTATTGGTAAACTTCAAGACAATTCTCTCGCTTCAATTGTCTCACTTCATGTGATCAACTAATCTGTTTCAGGTCATTACATGTACATGTATGTACAGTACATTGTGTTGTTATTGAGAAAATTCATTCATTCATTGGTGCCATCAAACACTATTCTGTGCCAATCGGGTGCACTCGTATAAGCTCGGATTGGTCCACTGTTTAATTATGTCTTCCAACTTTCCTCGTTTGTTTTTCATTGTGTCCATGAAATACGTCTGTTCCGGACCATAATGTCCGCAAGTACCATTATGTCCGCGAACCGATTTGGGCCCATTATGTCCGACCCATTACGTCCGCTGAACCATTACGTCCGACCCATTACGTCCGCTGAACCTTTACGTCCGACCCATTACGTCCGCGGAACCATTACGTCCGACTCATTACGTCCGCTGAACCATTACGTCCGACCCATTACGTCCGCGGAACCATTACGTCCGACCCATTACGTCCGCTGAACCATTACGTCCGACGCATTACGTCCGCGGAACCATTACGTCCGACCCATTACGTCCGCGGAACCATTATGTCCGGCCCATTACGTCCGCCGAACCATTATGTCCGACCCATTACGTCCGCCGAACCATTATGTCCGACCCATTACGTCCGCGGGCCCATTATGTCCGACCCATTACGTCCGCGGGCCCATAACTCAAATAATGTTTGAACACGTAACGTTTGGGAAGTTAAAACCAACAATTTCATGTCACAGCGCTCTACTTAAAAAATGCAAAATTGGGTTGTTAAAAACCACTGGTGTTAATTTAAGTGTTTTTGCACTGTAAGTACTTACAGTGCAAAAACTGGTATGTTAAATAGTACACCAGTGGTGCTCATATGAAGCACGATAATTCAGACACTTTACTAAATTAACACCAGTGGTTTTTAATAACCCAATTTTGCAGTAGAGCGCTGTGCCATGAAATTGTTCAAAGTAATTGGTTTTAACTTCCCCAACGTTACGTGTTCAAACATTATTTGAGTTATGGGCCCGCGGACGTAATGGGTCGGACATAATGGTTCCGCGGACGTAATGGGTCGGACATAATGGTTCCGTGGACGTAATGGGTTGGACATAATGGTTCCGCGGACATAATGGGCCGGACATAATGGTTCGGCGGACGTAATGGGCCGGACATAATGGTTCCGCGGACGTAATGGGTCGGACGTAATGGTTCAGCGGACGTAATGAGTCGGACGTAATGGTTCCGCGGACGTAATGGGTCGGACGTAATGGTTCCGCGGACGTAATGGGTCGGACGTAATGGTTCAGCGGACGTAATGGGTCGGACGTAATGGTTCAGCGGACATAATGGGTCGGACATAATGGGCCCAAATCGGTTCGCGGACATAATGGTACTTGCGGACATTATGGTCCGGAACATACGTCCGATTCTCCTGAAATCCACATCTCAAATATTTCGAGTTTCGCCTACATACCCTTTTATTGATTTTCCAAGTTTCTGATCTATGTAATAGGGTGGACCATATGCAACTATTATTGAGCCTCATTTTTCTGTTGTATAGCCATCTTTTGATTTAATTTTGCCCTACACCGACGTGTGTATAACACTGTATACTCAGTGCTTTCCGAGTGTCTGTGAAAAAAACTACACAGGCGAGATTCGAACCGACGACCTGCTTACTAGTGCAGACTAGATACAGTGCTATACACACGTCGGTGTAGGGCAAAATTAAATCAATTGTTTATCTCCCGACGCAAGAATTTCATCAACCTATATATAGCCATCTTCTTAGATGTCGGCAGTTGTTTATTTCATTGAAGGCTGATTTGTTGTTAACCTTATGTTCTTTCCATCCAGATCGACTTTATCAAACGCCTTGGCATAGTCTGTAAAACATGCATACACGTCCTTTTGCACTTCAATGTATTCTTCTGACATAATTTTCATGCAAAACATTGCTTCCCTAGTGCCGATATTATTGCCTGCATCCGAACTGTTCTTCACTGATTTCTACGTTGACCTTGCGTTTAATTATTTGGTATACTTTTGAGCAGTAACTTAATGGTTACATGGCTCATCAGGTTTATTGTGTTCTGAAGTGGGAGCACTTTTTTTTCTTCTTCTGAATTTGAGATTGAAATCCTTTGGACATCTAGCTCAAGGATAGAATTCGTACAAGGATTGAATACACAATGATGTTTGTTATTAGAAAACGTTTCTTTAGATCGTGCTCTGGTTTGGTTTCTAAATACAAAATCATTTCTGAATTTGGAGAATCCATCCTTCGACTTGGAAGAGAATCCAAACACAGATATTGACCGAATTGTATTGAAAATACCTGGATTTTACGCGACACTTTCAAGTTTCTTCATCTGTCTCGAATAGTTTTTCCGACCGAAAAGTCTAGTTCGACGCAGATATTAAAAACAAGAATGAAGTTTGTATTTAGAAACGGACCGAGAGCTCGATCCAAAGACAAATATCATTTCTGTCTTTGAGATTCCACCTTTGGACATAGAGAAAAATTGTACATACAGACTGTGATGAAATCTTTGGAAGTGATTTCGTAATTTGCATCGAATATTTTTTCCGAGCCAGAAAGTCTAGTTCGACGCAGATATTGAAAACAAGAATGATTTTTGTTTTTAGAAAAAGGTCGAGAGGTCGAATCCGAAGATTTTGAAAATAGTTTCTTTAGATCGAGCTCTGGTTTGGTTTCGAAATATTAATATCATTTGTGAATTTGGGATTCCATTGTTGGACCATGTAGCTCGAAAACAAATACGTCCAGAGATTGAATTACACAAATTATGTTTGCTTTTAAAAGTGATCAAGAGCTCTAACCGAAGATTCTGAAAATAGTTTCTTTAGGTCGAGCTCTGGTTTGGTTTCGAAATATAAATATCATTTCTGTATTTTGAGATTCCACCTTTGGACATAGAGAAAAATTGTACATACAGACTGTGATGAAATCTTTGGAAGTGATTTCGTAATTTGCATCGAATATTTTTTCCGAGCCAGAAAGTCTAGTTCGACGCAGATATTGAAAACAAGAATGATTTTTGTTTTTAGAAAAAGGTCGAGAGGTCGAATCCGAAGATTTTGAAAATAGTTTCTTTAGATCGAGCTCTGGTTTGGTTTCGAAATATTAATATCATTTGTGAATTTGGGATTCCATTGTTGGACCATGTAGCTCGAAAACAAATACGTCCAGAGATTGAATTACACAAATTATGTTTGCTTTTAAAAGTGATCAAGAGCTCTAACCGAAGATTCTGAAAATAGTTTCTTTAGGTCGAGCTCTGGTTTGGTTTCGAAATATAAATATCATTTCTGTATTTTGAGATTCCACCTTTGGACATAGAGAAGAAAATTTTACATACATGTAAAGAAATCTTTGGAATTGATTTCGTAATTTGCATCAAATACTTTGCCGAGCCAGAAGTCTAGTTCGACGCAGATATTGAAAACAAAAATGATTTTTGTATTTAGAAAAAGGTCGAGAGGTTGAAACTGAAGATTTTGAAATTAGTTTCTTTAAATTGAGCTCTGGTTTGGTTTCGAAATATAAATATATCATTTCTGAATTCGAGATTCCATGATTGGACATATAAAAACTCGAAAAGAGAAATTGGTCCAAGGGATTAAATACTGAATACAACAAATGATGTTTGTTTCTAGAAAGCGATCAAGAGCTCTAAATTCATTTCTGAATTTCGAAAATCCATCCTTGGACTTGGAGAGAGAATCCAAACACATATATCCTGGCCCTACTGATGCTGTTTCTTCTAGATATACAAATTCAGCAAATATCCCTCAGATCAACAATGTCTCAAGATCAAGTATTAACTGTGTTATGTTTAATGCTAGAAGTATTGTCAACAAAAGTCTCTTGTTTCAAACTGAACTGTTGGTGAACAAGTATGACATTGCTTTTATCACTGAATCCTGGCTGGACTCTGCAATAAATGACGGTGAATTAAATTTTAACGCCAACTACTGTATCTTCAGGAAGGATCGCAATCGGCATGGTGGTGGTGTATTTATTGCGGTATCTCATCATTTAAAGCCTGTACGTATAAATAAATTTGAACATTTGGATTTAGAACTTATTTGGGTTGAGATTCATTGTAAACATGGTACTATTCTTTTAGGATGTTTATACAGACCACCTAGTGCCGGTGTTAAATTCTTTGAAAATTATCAAATGGTTTTGGATTCAATTTTGCCATTTTCTCATAATTACTTGGCCATTGCTATACTGGGTGATTTTAATATTGATATTACCTCATCTGTTTCTAGTCCCTCATATGCAAATGTGCAACGCTTATTCACTGCCTCAGATATCCTTGATTTTGTAACACGTCCCAATTCATCTGGGAATCTTGGCTCTGTAATCGATCTTGTTTTCACAAATAGACCTGATTTGTTTACAAACATTCATGTACAACCAGGCCTAGGGTCAAGTGATCATAATGGTATCTCATGTAATATTCTCACTAGCTACGATGTTAAATCTATTACCCGGTACATTTATCAATATAATAAAGCTAATTTAAATACTCTCTGTGATACCCTGAATAGAACTCCATGGGATATATGCTTTTGTCCAGAGTTTAACATTAATGATGTTTGGGTTAATTTTAAAGATTTACTATTTGCAGTAGTCAAAGATGTGGTTCCTATAGGAAGGCAAAATGGTAAAAAACGTAAACCTTGGATCACTAATGAAATTGTTATTCTCAGCAGAAAGAAACATCGCGCATATAATGCAGCTAGAAGAAATCCTACAAACAACTATCTGTGGACTAAATATAAATCAATTCGTAATAAAGTTAAATATCTCACTGCTCAATCTTATGCAAACTTCATTAAGGACCTATCTCAGAACTGCTCATCCTCTCCAAAACGTTTCTGGTCATTTGTTAACAGTCAGCGTGGTAAGAGTAGTCCTAATAGCTTTCGTATAGCTAATGGATCTGTTTTCACTGACCATTTAGATATTGCAAATAATTTTAATTCCATCTTTCAAAGTAATTTCACAATTAATAAGGCTGACTCTATCTCCTCTGAATGTACTAGTGCCTGCAGTCATTCTTCACAATTTAGACTATATTGTAGTAACTGTTGATGAAGTTAGGAAATTATTGAAGAGCCTAAATATGTATAAATCGGCTGGGCCAGACGATATCTCTCCTATGCTCCTTAACTTAGCCAGTGATAGTCTAGCCGAACCACTTACTAAATTATTTAACTTTTCTCTTTCATCTGGTACTGTGCCTACAGAACGGAAACTTGCTAATGTTGTACCTCTTTATAAATCTGGTGACTCTCATGATATGTCTAATTACAGACCTATATCTCTTTGTTCAGCACTTGGTAAAATTCTTGAAAAGCTTGTCAGTAAACGTCTTGTCGATCATATGTATAGGAGTGGCATTATTACTGATATTCAACACGGTTTCATACCTAAACGTTCTTGTATCACTCAATTAACAACTTTATACCATGAATGGGCAGAAACTATTGATGTTCCCAAACCTCCCCGCATTGATGTCATCTTTCTCGACTGGTCTAAAAGCTTTTGATCGTGTAAGTCATAAAATATTATTAGATAAATTACATAAGTACGGCATTTGTGGATCTGTTTTAAACTGGTTTCACTCATATTTAAGTAATCGATCACAAAGGGTTATCTTTCAAGGTTCCCAGTCTAACTGGGCACCAGTTCACTCTGGAGTGCCCCATGTCAGTTCTCGGACCTTTGTTATTTAATATCTTTGCATTTGACCTTCCTTTTTGTGTTCAGTCTCACCTGAGACAATATGCTGATGATACAGTCTTGTACAGGGCTATTAGACATGAGGCAGACTCAGTTATTCTTCAAAATGATTTAAATAGCATATTAACATGGTGTAATCTCAATCATATGTCTCTTAATGTAAAGAAATGTAAACTTATGACAGTAACACGGTCTAAACATCCATTTCAACCTATTTACAAAATGGGGTCTGATACTCTTGAAATTGTTAATAGTTATAAATACCTCGGTGTCATTATTTCACGTGATCTTGACTGGAAACCTCATATTAATAGTATTGTATGTAAAACATCCAAATTATCTGGTTTTATTAGAAGGGTTATTAAGAGCAAAGATCCTGACATACTTGTTAAATTATATTGTTCTCTTTGTCGGCCAATTCTTGAGTATGCAGCCCTTGTTTGGTGTCCGTGCCTTCGCACCCACCAGGAAACTTTAGAAAGAGTTCAAAGGCGTTTCACTCGGTCTTGTCTTGGACTTCCAAGAAGAACCACTATTAACCCTGATAATGAAATAAATTACCCAGCTAGATGTATTCAATTAGGATTACCGTTTTTACTTAACAGAATTCATTTTCTTTCTATTTCATTTGTTATAAAGTGTTTGTATAATTGCTTTGATATTGATGTTCACAGGTATATTAAAGTTAACACTAGACATATCGAAACTATTAAATTTCATCACCAGAGATCAAGAACAAATGCTTTACATCATTCACTCTTCTCCAGATTTCCTAGATTGTGGGAAGGTCTGCCTTTAAATGTTAAGGAGTTAATCTTATCAGGTTTATCACCTTTCATAACTGAACTGCGTAAACATATCCTGTCCCCAGGTACAAATTTAGACTTGCCAACATAACACTTTGTGCTAATGCTTTGTTCCTTTTTGTCGTTTTATTTTGTTTGTACTTGTTTTTAATCTCTTGGATTGATTTTTATTTTGGCTTTTTATATTATATTATATTTTATTATATTGTTTGATTATGTTTGGCAGCATTATGGAGAGCCACTAGATTGTGATTTGGTTCGCATTTTGGTAATCCTACAGGGGTGCTGTCAACATTTTGTCATGTTTACCTTATTTTCATCATGTATATGTATTTAATTTTTTTCTCTAATTGTTTTTTTGCCATTGTATTTGTGATTGTTTCTGCCCTGTGAAATAATAAATGAAATGAAATGAAATGAAATGAAAATTGTTTTGAAAATACCTGGATTTATCGCGACACTTTCAAGTTTCTTCATCTGTCTCGAATAACTTTTCCGAGCGAAAAAGTCTGGTTCGATGCAGATATTAAAAACAAGAATGATGTTTGTATTTAGAAACGGACCGAGAGCTCTATCCAAAGACAAACATTTCTGTATTTGAGATTCCACCTTTGGACATAGAGAAGAAATTTTTACATACAGACTGATGAAATCTTTGGAATTGGTTTCGTAATTTGCATCGAATACTTTTTCCGAACCAAAAGTGTAATCAACCGCAGATATTGAAAACAAGAATGATTTTTGTATTTAGGAAAAGATCGAGAGGTTGAACCAAAGAATTTGAAAATAGTTTCTTTAGAAAAGTTTAGATCGAGCTCTGGTTTGGTTTCGAAATATAAATATCACTTCTGAATTCGAGATTCCATTCTTGGATATATGAAAACTCTAAAAGAGAAATTGGTCCAATGGATTAAATATTGAATACAACAAATGATGTTTGTTTTCAGAATGCGATCAAGAACTTTTAACTGAAGATTTAAAAGGAAAAAATTCTTTAGATTGTGCTCTGATTTGGTTTCTAAATACAAAATCATTTCTGAATTTCGAGAATCCATACACAGATATTGAGTGAATTGTATTGAAAATACCTGAATTTAATGCAAGACTTTCAAATTTCTTCATCAAATAACAGAAAATATCCCATAGATATTGATAGTGGGGGACCTCTGCTTACTCGTCAGAGCGAGCTACGTTTAAAAAGACAAGAGTACCAAACATTTTGTACGATCAGATATATTTATAATACACATACATTTACATTATAATTAGAAACAACAAAAAGACAAAAAAAAAACATTGTTTGTTTTCTGGACAATAGTCAGTACGGTGACGAGTTTTGTTTTGTTTTGTTTTGTTTGTTTTAAAATCTTTTTGCCAACCAGCGAAACACGTGACGAATTTGTGGTATACGCAGTTATTGGAACACCACCAAATGTTATTGGAGAGGCCCACAAACGTCCATACCGTATGTGAAAAAGGGGTCAAAGTCCGGTTAGAACGTGTATTCAAACCTGCTTACGGTATTTGGTAGCTTATATATCCGTGTTAATGATTTAATACCTTTTTAGAATTTTAAAACTGAAAAAAAAAAAATCCAAAATTAGTATCTTTTCTAAAACCCCGTTTTCACGATTCTGAAATCAAAGGTCACGGCGCCCAAGCTGATGCTTCCGTGTTACGCCATAGTTGGGAGACAATCCCGTTGACTGGTACTTGCACTCACCCCTACACACGCCCGCAAATCTGTGCGTTATTTACATTGTTGACAAATGAGACCCATTTTGTTTAGACTCGCTCGTTAAAAATGCCATAATTCGACAGTTCCAAGATTATTTACAATACAATGCAATACAATACAATGAAGGTATTTATATAGCGCTCTTACACAAACGTTATCACAGCGCATTATAGTACAATTTAAACATACACAGTGCCTAAAATAAATGAGTCTTGAGAGATGTTTTAAATTGACTCAATGAAGAAGCATGACGGATGCCAGACGGTAGTTCATTTGAAATGCTGGGTGCAGCAGTATAGAAACCCTTGTTAGCCACAGTTAAATGTAGATCCGGGAATCAGAATAGGTTAGGTTGGTGTGGTATATAAAGCTCACAGAGATAGGATGGCGCAGAGTCAGTGGCGCAGAGTCAGTAACGCATTTATAGGCAATAGTCAATGTTTTGAAATCAATCCGGTCTCGAACGGGAAGCCATTGAAGCTGTCGTAGGAGAGGGGAGACATGGTCATACTTTTTAGCCATGAAAATTAATTCTGTAGCACGATGTTGAAGCCGTTGAAGAGACGTTTGATTGTCAATCGCACGTATTTGGGAGAAAGTAGTGCCCAACGTTGATTCAGATGATTCTTCCCAGCATCGATCGTCAAATAATATCTAAAAATCAGACAAAAAGATGGGTGTTGTTCGTGCTGCCGAACTGAACTGTTGAGCCGTTGGCCTCGCAAAGTTGCACAAGAACACAGACCGGGGACGACAACATCGATTTAGAATGTTCCTTCACCGCCCACAACAATCGCCTCCACACTACAGACTGGTATGTGTAAACTGTAATATCTGTGAATTTGTTCGTTACATTTTAGGTTAAATCTCCACTACAGTGTGTGTAATATAATTGAGTTGTGTACCAACATAATGAAAACAAAATTCGGCCCATGCTTTACAGTGCCGGTACATGTTCATAACATGGTACAAACTGGCGAATATAAATACAATTATATGATTGTAAAATATTTATCGAGTTGTTTTGTCCCAATCCTGTTTTAATTATTTACATGGCTGGCAAATTCATTTGTAAAAAATGTTTGTGCACTTTTTTATCAACTTCAAGTGAAACAAACTGATTCATAATGAAAAACGGGCCCAAAATTTACATTGAAATGTTTTATTGTCTTTTTAGATAATTAGCCTAGATTAATTAATTCTTACACATACCATGGCCATTTCTCTTTTAAGAAATTCCTCTCCAGATTGCTTGCGATCATCACTAACCGTCTCGACCAGTGGTTATTGGTACGTCTTGTGGTGTTGGTACTATATATAGACGTTGTACTCATGCAGTCAACTCAACCGTTGTCGGAACTGCTCCATCTTTCACCTTAATCTGGATTGAATCCCCAGACCTTTCTGCATTCAAACAGTCTTATCAACAGAATCTTCACTAACATAGGCCGAACATATTGTTGATGACTCCCAACAGAGTGAAATCAAAACCAGTCAGCGGAACTCTCAAAACGAACCTATTCCCTACGGTCGAGTCACCACATTTTTGCGGAACTACACAAATATGTTCGGATTTTTTTTTACCCAATCACGTTGTGCCTCACCTCACTTATCCTCTTCGGGCCAAGTGGCCCATAAAGCTGCAGTGCACTGTTTCCACTGTGCTCTGTTACTGGCCACAGGCTCGGCTTCATTCCATGACTTCCATCCCAACTCTTTCCTTTCTTTCTCTACAGTACGTCTCCATGTTGTTTTCGGACGACCAACTTTCCTCCTGCCTTCAGGGACCCAAGTCATTGCAGTCCTGCAGTGGCAGTTATCCTCCATTCTAAGAACATGGCCGATCCATTTCCATCTTCTAGTTTTCACTTCATCACTGATTCGTTTTAATTTTGTTCTAGTGAGTATTTCATCGTTTGACACGACATAAGGCCATCTAATTTTCAAAATTCTTCTAAGGCATTTGAATTGAAATGTGTCCATCTTCTTATTGTCGCTTTCGTTGGTCTTCCATGTTTCGCAGCTATAAAGTAGCTCTGATATGACGAGAGAGCTGAATAATCAAATTTTTGTTCTTAATGAGTACTTGTTAGAATTCCAAACTTGCTTCAATTTCATGTATGATATCCTTGCTTTACAAATTCTGCTGGAAATGTCCTCACCCCCTCCTCCTTGTTTGCTGATGATGGCTCCTAAGTATGTGTATTTATCAACCTCCTTTAAATGATGGTCATCAATTATAATGTTGCTGTTGTTGCTGTTTATTCGTAGAACTTCGGTTTTCTTCTTGTTAATTTTGAGTCCAGTTCTAGATGCATATTCATTAAGTTGTGTTGTCTTAGTTTGCATGTGTTTCAAGTTAGATGACAAAAGTGCAATATCATCTGCAAAGTCCAAGTCCTCCAATTTGTTCATGAATCTCCACCTTATCCCTGTGTTGTTTCCTTCTGTTGTTTTCTTCATTATCCAATCCACCACCACCAACAGAAAAATGAATCCAGACATTACATCGCCTTGTTTCACTCCTGTTTTTACCTTAAACCAATCTGACTCCACTCCTTCATCTATCACAGCGCATTCACTGTCTTCGTACAGGATCTGGACCATTTTCAGTATTTTATGCGGAATTCCATAACTAGCCATGATCTTCCAAAGGCTCTCCCTATACACAGAATCAAATGCCTTTTCAAAGTCCACAAACGTAATGTATAAGGTTGACTGCCATTCCACAGCTTGCTCTACTATGTTGCGCAACACAAATATTAGCTCAACTGTACTTCTGCCTTTTCTAAAACCTGCTTGTTCGTCTCTCAACTTGTTAACTCCATCTCTAATTCTATCAATGAGCACTCTACCAAATACTTTGCTTGGAACAGATGTTAAAGTGATACCTCTCCAATTGCCACACTCGGTTAGGTCACCTTTCTTTGGTATTTTAACAATAAGCCCCTGCTTCCATGTCCTTGGCACTACTTCATGATCCCATATTGTTTTGAAAAGATTATCAAGCCATTCAACTGTTGTATTTATGTCCACTTTTAACAACTCTGCTGTGATTTCATCTTTTCCTCCAGATTTCCCATTCTTTAACCTCTTTACTGCTGCACTAATTTCTGCTTTTGAAATGTAGCTTATATTGATATCATCAATAACAGGGTCATTTGTCACTTCTGTTATCGGGTTAACAGGCATTGGTCGGTTTAGAATATCTTCGAAATGTTCGCGCCACCTTTCTTTCCTTGCAGACTCCTCTATTAAGAGATTACCAGATTTGTCTTTAACGGCATTAATTGTTTTGCGTTTATCGTTGCTAATTGTCTTAGTTATTTCATATAATTCTTTCATTCTCCCATTGCCTGCTGCTTTCTCAGCCTCTGTTGCGAGATCATCTGTCCACTTTCTCTTGTCCTTCCTCATACTTTTCTTAACTTCCTTATCTATATGTCTGTAGTTTTCTTTAAGATTTTGTTTGATTCTATTTGATTTTGTCTGTTCGATATTGATCTTCAATCTTTTCCTCTCCTCGACCAAGCTCCATGACTCCTTGCTGATCCATGGTTTTTTCCCCTTCTGTTTGTACCCAAGTACTTCTTTTGCAGTTTCCTTGTAAGCATCCTCAAATTTTTGCCATTTCTTTTCCACAATATCCTCTGATACCTCATAATCTTGGAGCACATCATACCTGTTCTTTAGTTTGATTGTGAATTGAGTTCCAATGTCTGGTTTTTTGAGCTTTGTTGTGTCAAATTTCCTTCTGTTTGCCTTAATTTGTTGTTTCCTTTTTAGCTTCAACTTAATTTTGGTGCGTACTAGTTGATGATCGCTGGCTATATCGCCTCCTCTCATAACACGAGTATCCATTATGGATGTCCTATGCTGTCTGCTCACTAACACATGATCAATTTGGTTCTTTGTTCGTCCTCCTGGAGAAACCCATGTTTGCTTATGGATTTGTCGATGTGGGAAGATGGTACCTGTAATTACCAGGTTATTAAGGCCACAAAAATCAACAAGTCTTTCTCCATTTTCATTTCTCTCTCCAAGTCCATGTTTGCCCATGATGTTTTCGTATCCATCATTGCCCTCTCCAACTTTTGCATTGAGATCCCCCATTACAATAAGCAGGTCATGTTTATGTACTAACTATGATGGATTGTAGTTGTTCATAGAAGTTATCTTTATCTTCATCGTTAGCTTCGTTAGTGGGTGCATATACTTGAATAACTAAGTTTTATATATTTAGAGAAAAATTTGGCATAAATTAATTGGTTTCCATTCTAATAAAGCCTGATCTGCTAACGTTGTGCAGCCACCTATAACGCAATGTAGTGTAATTAGATAATGATATGTACATCTAAATCTCAATAAATACTTGCAGAATTCATCTAAAATAAAAATGAAACCGAGCAGTTCCGATGCTTCATTATGAAAACACAAGTTACTTCCGGGTTCGCATCTCCCAACTATACGTGTCCGAGGTCAATGCATATCATCAAGATGTCACTACAGCGTTTTCGTAAGCGTGGGTTTCCTCTTTTTCCCCATGTAAAAAGCTACATCAAAGTGAAATGATTCTCAATTCGGAATCAGTGACATTTCCTTTATTAATAAAATTATTAACTTTGCTGAATACAATCCCCGTTCTAACCGGATTTTTCCCGATGTAAATAGCTACATCAAAGTGAAATGATTCTCAATTCGGAATCAGTGACATTTCCTTTATTAATAAAATTATTAACTTTGCTGAATACAATCCCCGTTCTAACCGGATTTTAAGATATTTCGACCCTTGTTGAGCTGCTTTCTAATCGTCCGACCCATTTGACACAACACAATTCAGTGCATTGTTGACTGCATCAGTCCTTCCCGTAGCACTAGCTATTGAATCGAGTGGCTATTGAGTCGAGTTGTCACAGAGCGTCCAAGCTGTGACGAGAGTCGAGCCACAAGGGTCGAAATGTGTTATGACCCTGAAAAAGTAGTTTAAATACACTGCACAGCAGAAGAATTTCAATCAATCCTGCAATTTTGGCTGCAATTGGACATCGTTTCATAGCATAAACAACAAAAACAAAACAAAACAATGGGCCGATCGAGCGGGGAGATCAGAAACAGGAGACTTTTTTTGCCTAAGCAAGTAGAACTAATAAATACAAATACAAACATGATCATTTCAAAGCCATTGGCTATACTTATTATCAAAATATACTTGTAAGTTTTAATTATATTTTGTTCAAATATAAAGTAAAAACAAAACTTCTAGAAAAATGTGCTGTTGAGAATTGCTTGATCTACATGTATGTGTGAATTGCTGTGTGCATGTCGACCAAGCAAACTGACAATATCCTCAGTTGACTGAAGTATGTTTCCTTAGTTTTGAATACTACAAATCAGTATTTAAATGGTTAACATTTTGAGTGTCTTTTGGACTAGCTAAATAGCATCAAATTATTTGAAACTAAAAGATTGTTAATAGTAATGATAATTAATCATAATATTTAACATGCAATCAATATTTAATAATAATAATAATAATGTGTGGATTTATATAGCGCACGTATCCACCAACTAAGTGGTGCTCAAGGCGCATTATATTATTATCCCTGCTCATAAGGCTCATAAATCATTCCTGAAACCATCTCAGCTCCCTGGGGAGTATACAGCTCAATTGCTGCCATTTCTAGCGCATATAGAGCAAACCAACTCTGCCTTCACAGGTACCCATTTAACCCCTGGGTGAAGAGAAGCAATTATGATTAAGTGTCTTGCTCAAGGACACAAGTGTCACGGCCGTGATTCGAACCCACATTATGTTGCTAACATTTTCTAATTACAATTATCAGAATATCGAATATGAAATAAAAATTCAGAGCTGATTTAACCTGATCAAATTGATCTGAAAGTTTAGTGTGGCCAATAATATATAATAAAATATAATAATGGTAACTTCATTATTCATTTCTTTTATGAATTAAAAACAGCCATTTTCCACTGAAAACAGTGTCAGTATCGCTGAATATGTATCTTTAACTACATGCAAACGTAATCTGCTAGTGCCGTTGCAGTGTTGTGTCATGTTGGGTCTTATATGTCCACTTTAATTGAAAGTATTTTTTCATAACATCTACTTTGGCAGTGCATATGAATTATGATGACCCATTTTTAACAAGTTAATGCAACATACCAGCCTTGTTTTGGTCTTTCTTGTTGCCTGATCGTTCAAAGAACATGAAATCCTGCAGGAAAAAGTAAATACAATGTATATTTAATACATGGAACGCAAAGTTTTTGTCCCTCTACATGAGATCCTTCAACATCAATTGAAAGTGTATATTCTGCCTTTT
Source organism: Zoroaster sp. YZ-2022 (assembly GCA_029582265.1). Classification (NCBI taxonomy): domain Eukaryota; kingdom Metazoa; phylum Echinodermata; class Asteroidea; order Forcipulatida; family Zoroasteridae; genus Zoroaster; species Zoroaster sp. YZ-2022. The sequence continues at coordinate 8,384,681 of CM055829.1, forward strand.
CCATTTTTTTGTTTTTATGTTACAAAATTCAAATTAATGGTAACCATTGAAAGGAACATAAAATCCTAGCCACGGCATGTTACATTCAGATTGTCCATGTTTGTCCTAGCCACGGCATGTTACATTCAGATTGTCCATGTTTGTCCTAGCCACGGCATGTTACATTCAGATTGTCCATGTTTGTCCTAGCCACGGCATGTTACATTCAGATTGTCCATGTTTGTCCTAGCCACGGCATGTTACATTCAGATTGTCGATGTTTGTCCTAGCCACGGCATGTTACATTCAGATTGTCGATGTTTGTCCTAGCCACGGCATGTTACATTCAGATTGTCCATGTTTGTCCTAGCCACGGCATGTTACATTCAGATTGTCGATGTTTGTCCTAGCCACGGCATGTTACATTCAGATTGTCCATGTTTGTCCTAGCCACGGCATGTTACATTCAGATTGTCCATGTTTGTCCTAGCCACGGCATGTTACATTCAGATTGTCCATGTTTGTCCTAGCCACGGCATGTTACATTCAGATTGTCCATGTTTGTCCTAGCCACGGCATGTTACATTCAGATTGTCGATGTTTGTCCTAGCCACGGCATGTTACATTCAGATTGTCGATGTTTGTCCTAGCCACGGCATGTTACATTCAGATTGTCCATGTTTGTCCTAGCCACGGCATGTTACATTCAGATTGTCGATGTTTGTCCTAGCCACGGCATGTTACATTCAGATTGTCCATGTTTGTCCTAGCCACGGCATGTTACATTCAGATTGTCGATGTTTGTCCTAGCCACGGCATGTTACATTCAGATTGTCCATGTTTGTCCTAGCCACGGCATGTTACATTCAGATTGTCGATGTTTGTCCTAGCCACGGCATGTTACATTCAGATTGTCCATGTTTGTCCTAGCCACGGCATGTTACATTCAGATTGTCGATGTTTGTCCTAGCCACGGCATGTTACATTCAGATTGTCCATGTTTGTCCTAGCCACGGCATGTTACATTCAGATTGTCCATGTTTGTCCTAGCCACGGCATGTTACATTCAGATTGTCCATGCCACGGCATGTTACATTCAGATTGTCCATGTTTGTCCTAGCCACGGCATGTTACATTCAGATTGTCCATGTTTGAATTTGGTCCTTGCTCATACAACATTTCTGAAATGTACCAAAGAAGTGGCGAGTAGCAACACTTGTGAATGGTTGAGGAGAGGCGAACTTAAGAAAGAAACCGAGGGACTGATTACTGCAGCGCAAGACCAGTCTCTGCGGACAAATATGAAGCAAGGATCAAGAAATCAGATGTGCACAATGTGCAATGCAGCAGATGAAACTGTCACATTGTCCGCAAATGCAGAGTGCATGCTCTGATGGGATTTTGGAAGAAGCACGATGTTCAAGGTGTAATCGAAGTAGTACGACCATGTGCCGGAAAAAGTAGAAGAAACGGACCATGTCAATATCATCTGGGACTTCAACATCCAGACAGATCATGATTGACAGAACATAGACGGCTGGATGTTTGCTGTCTTTGATAATGAGAATGAGAAGCTGCGATAATTAGAAGCTGCGTCATCTTATCGATATAACTAATGACATTCTTCTATATGATCCATTAACCCTCCTATAGGTTTAACACTCAAAGACACTCAAAATTTGTATGTCTCTCTTAACTCATTGACTTTGTGCAGTGCACTCAAATACATGCAAGCACATGTGGCTGTGATAGGTCAAACCCAAAGACACTCAAAATTTGTATGTAACTCCCAACCCATTGACTTTGTGCAGTGCACAAAGGTCAAACCAAAACCACTGACAGTACATACACAGCTCTGTGTGACTCTGGTTTGACCTACCAATTGGCAATGCAACCAAAAATACTCAAGTGAGTGTCTGTGGGTGCCGTGCTGACTGGGCCAAATTTCAGCCTGGGCATAGGAGGGTTAAACTATAAAAATGTACAATATATGTATACTTACAATGAGAAAGCATGCTCCGAGCATGACAGCCTTTATTTTTACATCCAAATCCATTGGAAAAGATATGCCAAAGTTGTCTGCATCAGTAAATGCTTCCTTGGCAAATCCACTCCATTGCTTTGAGATTTTTCCAACCTTTGTATTACCATCTGCTGAAAGCACCTATTATCAAACACATTAAAATCAGCTTTAAAATGGCAGGCAATTTCAAGGTTAATCAGTTATTTGTTTAATGTTCTGTGCTATCAATTAGTGTCATTATCTCCTTACTTAAAGGCAGTGTAAAGATACTGGCAATTTGAATGTTTTTAAATAACTATCTTTAATTGTAATTTAAATTTATATTTATAATTTTATAATCAAACTTTATGTGAATTATATTTTTTCCTTTGATATCTGAGGACAGAAATACAAACAATCTTAACGGTTAAAATAAATAGACCATGGGACGTACTTCCAAAATGTCTCTAGAAAGTAAGTTTTGTGCTCTTCACCTTGGAAGGCGATGAAACACTCACAATCTGATATTAAGGACATACTTGAACAACATTTTGGCTGTTCCCACTTTAAAATAGTATGTTTTGAGAGTACATAATTCATCTCAAAGATTTGGTTGGGGCAAAGATTATTGAAACTTGGGGGTGAATTGGGTTTTCTCCATGCAAATCCATGATATTTGCCCCAAAACCACTTTGCCCCATCCATGCAGACCCATCCGAAGAAGTCAATACGCATTTTGGGTATAAATGTAATTTGAAGGTCACAAATATAAAAAAAAGCTCCACTTGATTGAAACCACCAGAAAATCTTTGCATTGAAAATTGCAATTCACTGCTAAATTTAAGTTAGACTAGAAGTTAGTGTTTGTTTTAAAATACAAACACTAGGTGTTTGAGTTAACTTCCGGTTCAATCAAGTCAGCTATTACATTGTAGCTGTGGTAATGATATGTTTGAAAATGTCTGACGTCTGTGTTGAAACTGAAGATCCTGTTTGGACCGGAAGTAAAGGTCAGTTGAAAGTGGTATGTGAAACAATAATACTTTCTCATGAACATGAACAATAACGGTAGTACCTACTTTAATGCAGGAGATATGAGTTTTCAGAATATAAAATTAAAATTACATATAATAATAATAATAATAATAATGTGTGGATTTATATAGCGCACGTATCCACCAACTAAGTGGTGCTCAAGGCGCATTATATTATTATCCCTGCTCATAAGGCTCATAAATCATTCCTGAAACCATCTCAGCTCCCTGGGGAGTATACAGCTCAATTGCTGCCATTTCTAGCGCATATAGAGCAAACCAACTCTGCCTTCACAGGTACCCATTTAACCCCTGGGTGGAGAGAAGCAATTATGATTAAGTGTCTTGCTCAAGGACACAAGTGTCACGGCCGGGATTCGAACCCACATTCTGTTGCTAACACCAGAACTTGAATCCGGTAAGCTAGACCGCTCGTTACTAAATTAAAACTTCCCAACAGTAATAAACTGGATGTCTTTGTCATCGTACTAAATTTTGTGAATTTCTGAGATGGGAATATGTTCCCCTTTTAAAACAGGTAATTTGAAACGTACATACATATATATACATGTACACACACGCACACACACACAGTCGTGCATTTCAAGACGTCTGAGGACCCTCTATTGTTTGGACTAACTTTTTGAAGCAATCTCCATTGGTTTTGTATGCGCCGTTTTCCCGAGGACAACGAAGAACAAAGAACCGCCGTCCGAGGACCTATTGTTCCCTTTCTTATATGTCCTCAGACGGTTTGCAGTGCAATTAAGCCCACACACACACACACACACACACACACACACACACGTGTGTAAACGCCTGCAATCGGGGACATCCTTTGTCAAATTTCTTTGTCCAAAAAAGCGGGGACATATTGTTCTCAATTGTGATAGCAACCGGGGACTATTGTCCCTTTTCTTATATGTCCCCGGTTTGAATGCGCTGACACACGCACACACACACACATATATACATGTATATACATAACAGCAAAAGAAACGTCACCCCCTAAATTTTGATAAGTCTGAGAACGTGTTTAGCTTATGTGTCCTCGGACGTCATGCATGACGAATTTTGAGGTCAACCAAATTTGCCACATTGTGTTCGTGTTACACTCCATACTCATAATATTCTTCATTAAACAAATTATATTAATTATAAAATGAAAATAATAAATATTTTTAGGGGTGACGTTTCTTTTGCCGTTGTGTACATGTGTACATGTGTACATATATATATACATATACATATACATATATACATAGTAAATTTATGAATGAAGAAAAACCTTACTTTTACAAATAATGCTTGAAATGTTTAGGCCTTTATTTATTTATTGTTTGCTGTTTTTAGATAAGACTAAAAATATAATTAAACATCATGTAGTTATTACATAAATTAAAATTACAATTAGTGCTGGAATGGTTAAACGAAAAAACAGCACTAACCATTTAGCACTAACCGGCTAAACAAAGCCAATATTTAAAAATAAACAACAATTCTGGAAAAATTTACTGACCATTTTGTTCTCTTATTTTTATTTTATAGACTCTTTTTTGGTTATTCAACTATCAAAATTCAAATATTAAATTCAAAATCAAAAGTAATTCATTTTGCATTTAAAATAACTGCAGCGCCTGAAAACATTTTTCAACTGATTTCAAATTCAAGCTACGTTTTTAACAAAATTACATTTACAAAATAATATGCTTGGGTGTCTCAGAATAAATGTTTACCAAAGGTGCAATGCTGAGTGTTGACAATATTCATTTTAAAAAGTCTGTAGTTTTGTCATCAATACATTAGTATAAATCTTATATTGAAAAGTTCTTATTTTCACCTCTTGGCTAAACTTAAAATCTTCTAATCTGGTCTGTGGACTTACCATTTTGTTAAAAGTACGACTGTTCTTTCTGAATAATGGACACAGGGTATTTCACTAAATTGGCAACTTCTAGTCATGTCTTGGGTTCCTCTAAAGGTTGGTTATTAACATTCACCACCATCTCATGTGAGTCATGACGTTTTGCAAATTTATCTTGCCGTTTCTCATAGTGCACCCCAGTAGTGAACCTTCCGTTTTCAGTGAATTACATAAATTAAGCACTGCATTTAGCTACTGGTTATTCGACGACATGTTGCTGATCTGTTGATCAACAAAGTTAGCTCCGACCCTTTTCCCAATGTCAAGAGAGCAGTAAGGTATGAGGTATATTCGCTCATGCCCACCGCCTTTATCCAAAGGTGCTGGTTCACTCTGATATCTCTGAGCTGTCATTGGTTAATTTTTTGTGACCCCATTTTTTATGACCCGGGGTTGCTACACTGTACTTCTTCGCTCATGCCCACTGGGTACACCCCACCCCACTATTAGTGAGGAATTCATGTGCCGTGCTGTTTATAAAGTGTATGTCCTTAAATTTTTCTGAAAAACAAAGATTTGAGGCCCATGATTTGATGGACTGTGTAAAAATGGCCCAATATCATAACCTGGGGTCCTTGACTTCCAACTGAGTATTTTGGATACACAGGCCCTGAAAAAGTGGTCCTACACGTACATGTAATTTGATTTCAAGCGCAAGGCCTTTTTCTAAAAAGGCTGCTTTTCATTGTGGTCGTTTTCATTGGGATGAGAATAACTCCTTGGAAACCTGGACTATCCACAATAAATTGATAAGAAAATAAAAGGTTATATATCGATCAGTATTTTTTAATGATTTTTGAATATTTTGTATTTAGCACTGTTTAATATGGGAGTTTATTTAGTGGGGTGCACCCCACTGGTACAATCCAACACAAAGTATCATGAGTGACCAATGGTCAACACACATTATGTATGCGCATGCAAGCCTGCACAGCACATACATGTAATGTACATGTGTACATGTACATTGCATTCCACGTGTATGTGAATGAGCTGCTGCAGAATACTTTATGGATATATAGGGAAAGGACTCTGTGGTGGATGTAATTAACGTTTGTTTTTAGAGATAAAAAAGCCACAAATCTGTGGAAGTTGTATTTCTGTCACATTATTTATAAAATATAAATATCAGTTGATATGAATAAAAAACAATTTTAAGTTTATAAGTTTTGAGGCTTTGCATGGTGGAATATCGATATCGTTTCGGTTTGCGGTAACACCATGTGTTTATCTCAACTAACGTGAAGCTGAGGTACAGGTTCTGAAAAAAACCTTATCGCACAACTCGTATCTCAACCTTCGTTAAGTGAGAAAGGTTCAAGGGAGAACCAATTTCAGGCAACTCGTTTATACTCGAATATCGACTTGGTTACGATGATAGCCTCATCTGTCGGTACATTGGTGAATAATGACTTGACGTCAAAACTCACTAGCATGTCGGAAGGCTGCAATATGGTTCCCTTTATGATGTTGATAAACCCTGCTGAATTGGGTACATGGTGGGGCGTCTTACCCACGAGTGGGTGTAAGAGCTTTGTCAAGTGTTGGGCGAGGTTATACGTGGGGGAACCTCGGGATGAGACAATCGGTCCGAGCGGTCTGTCTGGTTTATGAATCTTTGGCAGGCCAAAGAATCTTGGGCATTTCGAGCTGGACGGACGGAGGTGCCTGTATAGTGCTGCGGGTAAGGCTGTGCTCCGGTTTAAGGAAAGAAGCTTTGCGCCGACTTTCCTTTCGGCTAACGGAATTGGGTTCTTTTTGAGGCGGGTGTAGGTATCCGTGTCGAGGATATCCTGAAAGGCAGACAAGGGTAATGCCACAGTCGTGATGGACCGCTCAGAATACGATCAGAAGGTTCAGGATATCACTCACATTGGGCTTTAGCTCTCGTATACATGTAGTTGTACTCCTCTCTCTAAACGATCAGTTTTCGTTCTGACCCTTTACCTTCCCTTTCCTTCACTCACACAATAGAACACATTATCACTTCTTTTGTATTTACAGATTTAGGGTTTGTAGAACAATAACCATGGCCAAATAAACAACAACACTTATATAAGGGCCTGTGGCGTCTAAGCCATGCAAGACGCACACTGTTGCTACTGGTTAATACAAACTTAGCGCGAACTTGCTAACACGTGATTGGCTGATAACTTTTCGCCTATTCTATTTATTTTTTAAAGGGGTGTTATGCGTTGTAACGGAGGGGTTATTTTACATGCTCGCTGACAGGGTTCAGTGGTTGGATGGCAATGGATATACATACAGGTCTTAGAGTACAGTACTTATGACACACATATCCACCCTGCTGGGCACTCAAGTTGCATATTGATTTAGAATTTTGTTAAATTATACAATGATCAATAAATATTTAGTGTTATGATATACATGTAATTTTTTTAACCAATTCAATTTATACCTCGCTTCTTGTGGCCATGTGTTTCTCTTTGCTAATTCTAGAAAATGCTAGAACAAATCAAGTAAAATCCTTGTGTAATTGATTTGTTCTATAATTCTAAATTCTATACACCACTGTATATTAAAATTATGGCAAAACTCCATCATCCATGGTAGATGAAAACATTGTTTCAATGAAATCTGATGCCATATATTGCAAAATAAGTTAACTGTAACCCCGCAAAGCCTTGCAGAGAAAACCCGACTATATATGGGACTGAAAACATAATCAAAATGTAAACATTGTTTAATCAAACCTAAATCAGACCTGCTTAACAATATATGGAGACCGAGAATAATAATTAAGCACATTAATTGCCTTTCTGTGTTTTATTAGTAGTGTGCGGGCCTACATGTGTTAATGTATTTAAAGTCCGAGGACGGAGGTGCAACCGCATCAGTCGAGTTGGAACCCCCCGTGCGACACGGCTGAGGAGAGACTGAGTCATAATATTTACAAAAATGGAAACGGACTGAAGATAAGCTGTTTATCAACACTTGTACAATCGCAACTTCAGTGCGAGTGGATGAATCTACAGTAGGTTATTTTCTCTGCTTGTTTGTGCTTTTCCTCTCCCTATATACATGTATATATTTTAGGAAATATAAACCTTTTGAATTTTGTTTAGATATTATAAAATTATCTTATTTACCCTAGCTGTCTCATTTTGCCTTTGAGAAAGAATCTGTGCGTGTTCACTGTATACATTTACAGTGATGCATTACATAACATGCATATGATAAAATCCCCCCCCACAGTAGTGTGGGTAGGGTCTACGAGCTAATACTTACCTGTAGAGCGAATACTACATTTGCATAATCCCTATGCCGGCAGGCAATATTGCTAAGAATTCACACACACAATAGCGCCCTCCGCCATCCTACCCACAATGCCCTGCGACATGCACACCATGTTGGCGTCCTCTTTTCACGAGTATTGCCAGGTACAGCGTACACGCCCACAGTAAAGTGGGGAAGGAGGAGGGTGCTCTACAGGTAAGTATTCGCTCAGGTGACCCTACCCACACTACTGTGGGGAAGGGAGGCTACATCACTCTACTTACCTGTAGAGCCAATACTACATTTGCATAGACTCACCGAGGAAAAGGCGGTGGGTATCACGATGCTATTGCATGTCTACAAGGGCGTGGGACAGAGGCTATGTCCGAAAGGATAAACCCTAAATCGCTCAGGATACCCAGCAGGCGTG